>PVKB01003022.1:25847-230924 GCA_004027205.1 Ctenodactylus gundi
TTTACAATCCTTTCCCATTTTCTACCCTCCCACCCCTTCCCTGTCCCTTCCCTCACCTCTGGCTATCACTTCGTATGGTTCCAAAGAATGTCTGAGTTCTAGGTTTTCCAAGTCCGAGAAACTATACAGTGTTTAACATACTAATCTTCCGCACCTAAGTCATTTCACTTAAGTCACCCCTCTACCTCAGCTTCCTATTCCTCTAATGGGTTCACAGTAGTTAGATCTTGATATATCTTCTCTGAATCCAACCAATCCCTTTATTGGGATATTCACCAAAAGTTTTTTGGCATATTTTCCTATATCTTTGTTGTTATTGTTACACCTGGCCTTACCCACCAGTTCCCATTAGTAAATAACTATAAGCATGTAATTCAAAAGACTAGTTAATTTGGGAAAGAGAAAAAATAAATAGATACATAAAATTCAATTGCCTTAGCTGAATACTGGAATGTGCATATTTGTACATTCACAAGGTTATCTTTACATCAATCAGTTTCCTTAGGATAGACTTTCATTAGTGACCTGATAAGCCAATTGCTACAACAATACCAAGTTAAAACTATATCAAATTGCTACATTAAATGAAGTCAAATCTATACCACATAAATATACTTAACGTGACAGATATGAAGGCAAATTTAATTATTTCAGAATTCCTTAACTTTCATATCTTATTTACTCATATTTCACTAATTACCAACATACTTTTTTCTCAGCTCATTCTCCTCTAGCTGTTGTTGCTTCTTCTCTGGGGTCATTGGTGTTGCTGGTCTCCCTTTCATTTTCCAAGTTTCCTTTGAGTATTTTCTGCAATATTGGTTCAGTGGCTGCAAATTCCTTTAAGCTGTCTCTGTCATGGAAAGTTTTAAGTTCTCCCTTAAAAATTAAAAGATAATTTTGCTGGATATATCAGTCTTGGTTGGCACTTATGTTCTTTTAGTGCTTGGATGACATTGCTCCAAGATCTCCTTGCTTTTAGAGTTTGGATTGCAAAATCTGCCGTTATCCTGATGGGCTTATCTTTGTAGGTCATCTTCTGTTTTTTTCGGTCATCTTCTGTTTTTCTCTTACTGCTTTTAGTATTTTCTCTTTGTGTTGGGTTTCTAGAATTTTAATTATGATGTGTCATGAGGAGGATCTCTTCTGATCAAAGTTGTTTGGTGTTCTATACGCCTGCAATAGTTCCATGTTCATTTCTTTTCTTAAATTTGGGGAATTTTCTTCCATTATTTCATTACACATGTCCTTTAAGCCTTTTGTTTTGTCCTCAGTCTTCTCCTCAATTCCCATAATTCTGAGGTTGTTTCTCCTTGAATCGTCTATCAGCTGTTGCAATGATTCACTTTATTTACTTTGTGTTCTTCATGGCCTGTATGTTGCAGCTCAGTCACTTTATTTTCTAGGTCTGAAATTTTATTCTGAAGTTGTTTAAAGTGGCTGCTTATTATTACCTGCGAGTTTTTCATTTCCTGAATATCTGCATTTAATTTTTCTATATCTCTGCTGTGTTCTTCTCTATTTTATTCTTTTGTCTTCATTATCTTCTGGTATATTTCTTCTCTGGTCTCCTCTAGCTGCTTTCCAAGGCTTGCTTTTTGCTTATCTATGTATTGGTGTAGCTCTTCTGCTGTCTGTTTTATTTCTTGCTTTAATTCCTGCTTCAATTCATTGAATTTCTGGGCCCAGAAATTGACATCATTTTTGCCATATTCATCTTTATTTACCCTGATATCATTTCCTGGGGTTTCAGGTCTTTTTGTAGGAGATTTGTTCTCCTCTAGTTTCTTTTCAAGGCTTGCTTTTTGCTTAGCTAAGTGTTGTTGTAGCTGTTGCTCTGTCTGTTTTATTTCCTGGTTTGCTTCCTGGTTTGCTTCCTCCTTTAATAATTCCTGCTTTAATTCCTGCTTTATTTCACTGGCTATCTGGGCCCAGAAGTCACCATCACTCGTGCCTATCTGTTTTTTGAATTCTGCAATTTCAGCACCCCTTGTACCATCCCCTGGGAGTCAGATCTTTTTGTATAAGATTTGTTACCACGCTTCCCTATGGTTCTGCTACCTCTGACTGTCTCTGGTGCACAGGGAAGAAAATGGTTCCTGCTGACGTCACTGCCTGCAACGGCTGTTGAGCCCCATTTCTGATCTGGTATCCTGGGGCCTTTCCTAGGGGGAGCCCTCACTGTGTTTGTGGTACACACGCCCGCGGGCTGGTGCTTCCAAGGCTGGGGCCATCCACTGCCAATAATTCCCACTTATCCGGGTCTGCGCTTACGTCGGGCTGAGGTTCTGGCCTCTGGACCTTGTTTGTGATCTGTGGATGCCAGCAGCTTGGGGCCGCACCAAGTCAGCTGATTACCTCATCCGATGTGACTTCAGGATTTCAGACCCACCCGCAGCCTCCTCTCCTGTTGTTGTGTGCTCCATCCTCTCCCAGCTCCATCCTCTCCGAGCTCCGCTCTGTCCGATGTTCAGGTCCCTGCGCGCTTTCCTCCGTCCGCAGCAGGTCCGCAGCTGCCTGCCATTTGGAGCCGGCTGCGGCCGTTTCCTTAACCACTGGGATTTTCGCCCGCTCCGGTTTCAATGGTCCTTCGGAGTTTCTGGCCTCCCACTGGTCACCTTTCACTTTTGAGGGATGCTCCTCTCTTTCCTACCTATACCAAGCATGCTTTTTCTAACTTTCTTCTTAACTTTTTAAGTGAGTTAGTTGATAAGGAGACATTGTGCAGTACTGTTATTCAGTCGCCATCTCTCTTTTCTTTTCTTTTTTTGTTGCTTTTCTTATTTTCTTATAGTCTATAGGCTCTAGTTTTATTTTTTCATTTCTTTCTCTTTTTTCTGTCACTTTTACCTAACAATTATTAACTTTCTTCTAGTATTATGTGATAATTATGTCATTTTTCTTTACTTCATTTTCTTTCTTCTTCAAAGTTAACTACTTGTCCCAGCTCCTCTCCCACTCTTACCATTTTATTATTATTATTATTATTATTATTAAGCTTTAATTTTTTAGCTATTTCATTTAGCTTAGGATATGAATATAGATTTCTAATGATTAATGCTTCTAGTAGATATTTGTAATATATCAATATTTAGTTTGTTTTTGTGCCTCTATTAATAGTACAGACCTCATATCCATTGCAAAGAATGGTATAGCTACAGTATTTAATTGTATATTATGGCATGTCAATATTTGGTTTGTCTTAGAATCTACTAATACTTTCATTTCATATTACTGATGGTAGCACAGTGGTTGAACTTAATCATTTTTCACTAATGCCAATATCTGTCACCAACACTACAGAGGTTCATTACAGAGATTCCTTTTATCCTCACTGAGAGGTGCTTAGGATCTGTTGCCTAAAAGAAGGTGGGACAGTTAAAAAAAATCCTCAAAGTCAATAGTCCAGTAAACTGAAGACAGGCATAAATATCAAAATATAACCAAAGAATACACCACAGAAAGATATTAACTAAAGATATTGGCACAGCAGAAACAGAGCTTTTCTACCCTAACTGACCTGCAACCCTAACCACAAAAACAATAGACCCATGAGAAAGCAAGGCAATGAAATGCCTCCAGAAATGCCTAGCTTCTCTGAAAACTGATCTCACAGGCCCTAAAGTAGAGAAACTTAGAGGAAAAGAACTCAAACAAACAAAGAATGTCCCAAATATTTAAAGAGCTTGAGAAGAAACATGTAAACAAATTAGAATATGTTTAATTAGCTTAAAGGAATTAACTAAACACATATTGAAATTAATAGAATATTTAGTGAGTGTTAGTTTAAAGGAAACACAAACAAAAAACTGACTGAGATTAAACAATAAATATATAAGTGATCATTTTGGTAAAGAATTAGAAATTATGAAAATGAATCAAGTAGAAATCCAAAACAAAAAACTCAATAGAAAGCATGTGAATCAGTAGGAGCACTATGAGCACAGAGGATCAGACTCGAAAGACAAGGTTGTATAGAAGAGCATGTTTGCAGTGATACCATTAAAAAAAAACACAACAAGAAATATGGATACAACAGCAACTGGATGACAAGGAGGAAAAAAGCCACCTCAAAATCAGAATTATGAGAATAAAAAAATTAGAGGACAATGCAAAAAGTATATAAAATGTATTTTATTCACAAAAACCATAGCAGAAAAATTTCCAAATCTAGAAAAAGAATACTGAGGTACAATATGCATATAGAAGACCAAACAACTTGGGGCACAAAAGAGACCCTCATGGACAAACCGTAAATCAAAATTCCCAAAAATTCAATACAAAGCAAGAATACTAAAATCCGTAAGAGAAAAACACCAAATAACCCATAAATGAAGCCCATCAGAATAACTGCAGAGTTCTAAATATAAGCTGGACATGGTGGCATATGCCTGTAACACCGGCACTGAGGAGGCTCAAGCAGAAAGATTGCCATGTGTTCAAGGTCAGCCTGGGCTACAGAGCAAGGCCTTGTCTCCAGAACAACAACCAAAAAAGGCCTGACACTCCAGAAGTTGATACCATGGACTTTGAAGCAAAAGAACCTACAGGAAAGGAAACTGAAATAAAAGTAGACCTAATGGCCAAAAGGCTCAGAGATGACATATGAGAGATACACAAGAGGCTCAAAATGGAAATAATCAAAGAAACAAAAACCTTAATAGATAAAAACTACAAGGAGTATAAAGAAATACTAAATAAAGAAATAAATAAGGCATGCAAGAAATAAAGGAAAATTTCAATAGAGATGCAGAAAAAATGACAGCCAAACTCCAGGATATGAAAAACTAAGAGGAAAAAAATGGGAAATCAGCTTGAACATTTCAGGGATAGATTATCGAATCTTGAATCTGGATCATAAGGACAGTAAGGACTAAACAACAAAAATACAAGATAGAGTCTGGTTGCAACAGCTGATGGATGACTTAAAAAGAAACAACCTCAGAATTATGGGAGTTCAAGAGAATGTTGAGGACAAAACAAAAAGTTTAAAGGACATGTTTAACGAAATTATGGAAGAAAATTTCTCAAATCTAGCAAAAGAAATGAACCTTGAGCTCCTGCTGGCATATAGATCTTTGACTAGAAGAGAATCACCCACCACCAATACTTCTTAATTTAAATCTTAGATATTTGACACAAAGAGAGAATATTAACAACTATAAGAGAAAAAAAAGTTACAAAGACAAATCCATCAGGATTACTACAGACTTCTCAACACAGACTCTAAAGACCAGAGGACATAGAGCGACATCATCCAAGTGCCAAGAGATCATGCATGCCAACCACGACTGCTATATCCAGCAAAACTATCCTTCAAAATGGAGGGAGAAGTTAAAATTTTTCATGACAAGGAAAACCTAAGGAAATTCATGACCAGCATTGCAAAAAATATTTAAAGCAATTCTAGACAGATAGGAAGACCAAATAGCACCAAAGAAGACTCCAGAAGAAAGGAAACAATAGGAAGAAGAGAATGACACAACAAGAGTATAAATCATTCAATCAACATTGAAGCATAATAACAGGATATAGCCAATATACCACTAAAATAACACTGAATGTAAATAGTCTCAACGTGCCTATCAAAAGACACAGACAGATTGATTAGATCAGAAAACAAAAGCCTAAGTTTCTCTAACACGAGATATCCAAAATATAGTCATTTCATTGAACTAAATGGGGGGTATAGTGGAAGCAGGGGAGAAGGGGAGAATGTAGAAGGGTCATAAAGGAATAGGGGGAGAGTTTGTAAGCTATATGTGATACATATGTATACAAAATACTCAAATATGATACAAATATTATGTATCACATATATACATATTAATAAAATGGAGAAAAAAGCGAAAGTCCACAATTTGTGCTTGCAAGAGACACACTTTACCCTAATGAAACACATAGATTGAAGGCTAAAGGATGGAAATCAATATTCCATGCAACTGGACAAGTAGATTTCAAAGCAAAACAGATTAGGAGAGACAAAGATGGACACAATAATACTGTTAAGGGAACAACCCAACAGGAGGAAATCACAATTATCAATATATATGCTCCCAACTTCAAAACACCCATTTTGTAAAGCAAAAATTACTGGACTTGAAAGACCATGTGGGCCCGAATACAATTATACTAGGAGACTTAATAGACAGGTCAACTAGACAGAAAATCAACAAATGTTACAGTTAAATCACTCTCTGGAAAAATCAGGGCTGGAAGAATAGCACAGCAGTTAAAGTACTTGCCTAGCAAACAAAAGGCCCTGGGTTTGATTCCCCAGCACTACATAAGGTGGGCATGGGGGCACACTTGGGAGGCTGGGGCAGGAGAATTATTGTGAGCTCAAGGCCAGCCTGGTATATATATATATATACTTAGTTTAGAACCAACCTGAACTACAGATTGAGACCCTGCCTTCAAAAAATGAAATTATAAAGATCAGATTAAAATGATAATGAAACTGAGATAAAAAATACAAAAGATCAGTGAAATAAAGTTCATTAAAAGGATAAATAATATCCCTAAACCTAACCCAATTAGAAATGAAAATGATAAAATCACAATGGGCATCACTGAAATCCAGATCCCAAGAAACTATTTTGAAAACTTATATTTCAATAAATTAGAGAACCTATAAGTGAAAAAATTCTAAGTACATATGAGATACTAAAACTGAACAAAGAAGACCAAATAGACCAATACCTAATAATGAAATTGAGGCAATAATAAAAATCTTACTAAGGAAGGAAAACCTAGGACCCAATGAATTCACTACACAACTTTACCAGAACTTTAAGTACTTCTGCCAACACTTCTCGAAATTTTCCATAAAACTGAAACAAAATGAACAGTGTCAAACTCATTCCTGGAAGCCAGCATTACACTGACAACAAAACCATACAATGACTTAAAAAAAATAAGGAAAAGAAAATCTAAGGGCTGATTTCCCTAATTAATATGTGTATGAAAATCCTCAACAAGACAGTTACAAAAAGAATGCAAAAATTATTAAAAATATCAGGCACTATGACAAAATTGGCTTCATCCTAGGAATATAAGGATGGTTGCACATACGTAAATTGGCTAATATACATGTAGATTTCAGTTAAGTTCATATGGTTTTGAGAACTGTGGTGAGTAGGGGTGGTGAGAGTAGACTTGTCTATTCATGAACAGAGCATGGACAAAAATCACATGATCATCTCAATAGATGTAAAAAAAAGCCTTTGTCAAAATCCAACATGCAGGGATGGAGGAATGGCTCAGTGGTTAAAGCGCTTGCCTAGCAAGCACTAAATCAAGCGCTAAGCATTCAAGTTCCATTCCCCAGCACTACATAAGCTGGGCATGATAGGCTCACGTGTGTAATCCAGCACTTGGGAGGCTGAGGCAGGAGGATTGCCATGAGTCCAAGGCCAGCCCAGGCTCCACAGTGAGTTCAGGAAAGAACCTTACCTCAAGTTGGTACAAGTCATTAATGATAAACCTACTGCTGACATATACTAAATGGGGAAAAACTGCAAGTATTTTCCCTAAAGTCAGGAACAAGACAAGTCTACTCTCTCCACCCCTACTCAACACAGTTCTCAAAACCATATAAACTTAACTGAAATCTACATAAAGAAAATATGTATAGCAGATAGAGAAGTGAAACTATCCTCGTAGTGACATGATTTTTTACATAGAAGGTTCCAAATATACGCAAGAACCTTAGAGCTAATAAGAAAATTCAGCAATGTGGCAAGATACACAATCAATATATAAAAATCAATAGCATATCTGTACGCCAACAATGAACAATAGGAAAGAAATTAGGAAAACAACTCCATTTATAGTGAACAATTCCATTTCAAAAAATAAATACCTAGAAATTAACCTAACCAAGAAAATGAAAGATCTCTATAACACAAACTATAGTACTCTAAAAAAAAAATTAAAAAAAGCACTGAAGAAGACATTAGAAAATGGAAAGTGGGCTAGGGGAATAGCACAGTGGTTAGAGTGCTTACCTAGCAAGCAACAGGCACTGGCTTCTATTTCCCCAGCATCACATAAGCCAGGCATGGTGATGCACACTTGTAATTCCAACTCAGGAGGCTGAGGCAGAAAGATTGCCATGAATTCAAAGCTAGTCTGGGCTACATAGTGAGTTCAGGACCAGACTACAGAGCAACTACAGGAGCACAGCACAACTACTGGAGTACAGAGCAGTTACAGAACCAAAGAGCAAGACCCTGTCTCAACAAAAGAGGGAAGGGGAGAGAGAAAAAGAAAAGAAAATGGAAAGACATTCCCTGTTCCTGTATAGATAAAACTGATACTGTCAAAATGGCCACACTTCAAACTGATACAGAGATCCAATGCAATTCCAATCAAAATACTAACAGTATCCTTCAGAGAGCTAGAAAAAACAATCCTAAAATTCATATGGAACCAGACTAGACCCAAAATAGTCAAAGCAATTCCTATTAACAAGACCAAAACAGGAAGTATCATAATCTCAGACATCAAGTTAGGGTACAAAGCAACAGTAATGAAAACCACATGA
Source organism: Ctenodactylus gundi (assembly GCA_004027205.1). Classification (NCBI taxonomy): domain Eukaryota; kingdom Metazoa; phylum Chordata; class Mammalia; order Rodentia; family Ctenodactylidae; genus Ctenodactylus; species Ctenodactylus gundi. The sequence goes on from PVKB01003022.1 coordinate 34,396, forward strand.
TGACTGGCAAAAAAAACAGACAGGTGGAACAATGGTGTAGAACTGAGGATGCAGAAACCACCCAGGCACTTTCAGCCATCTGATCTTCTACAATGGGACCCAAAATATATTGTCTTAGTTACGTATTTATTGCTATGACAAAATACCTGACACCCACAATTTTAGGGAGGAAGGATTTATTTAGCTCAGTTTCAGGTTTTACACGGTCCCACTGTGGGGTGGCTGGCAATGGTACCAGTACATAGCAGATGCCAAAGAGCTGCTCACTCACTGCAGAAGAAGCCAAGTGAAGCAGGAGCAAGGAATGAGCTTTCCCAGGATGAAAGTGTAACAATACTTCTTTTAATCACTTAAAGCTGCTAGTTGCCTACCCCCTGCACCATGGTAGGTGCCCCTTTGTCACTTTCTGGCCCGTAAGTCAACAACACATATCTGAAAGCTATTCCCTGGACATTTCTCAGTTACAAACTGACACATCTTTCCAGGTCAAATCCCAAGCACATGCACATTCCAGCTAGCCCTATCTCCCAAAAACATAGTTCAAAACACATGAGGCTTTTTGGGGCCCCTCAAGATCTGAACTAGAGCACATATGCTAGGAAAAAAAACTCTTTAACAAATGATGCTGAGAAAACTGGTTATCTACATGCAGGGGGATGAATCTAGACTCACATTTTTCACTGTGTACTAAATCAAATCAAAATGGATCAAAAACAGCTAGATGATACTAAAACCGAAACACTGAATTTCCTATAACATAAAGTAACATTGAAAACATTGGCCACTTTTTTAACAAAACACCTACTGCACAGGAGACAACACCGAGAATCAACAAATGGAGTTATATCAAATACAAAGTTATATCAAATTACAAAGCTTCTGCACTGCAAAATAAACAACCAATACACTGAAGAGAGAATCAACAGAATGGAGAAAAACTTTGCCAGCTATTTCTTAGATAGATAGACAAATAATATATAGAATATACAAAGAACTAAAAAAAAAAAATTAGGCTAAAAGACCCAATCAAAAAATAGACAATATAAATGAACAGATACTTCTCAGAAGAAATAAAATGGCCAACAAGTACATGAAAAAAAGTTCAGCATCTTTAGCCATTAGAAAAATGCGAATCAAAAATAACTCTGAGATTTAACCTTATGCTAAACAGAATAGCTATTATCAAGCACTCAAAAATAAATAAATGATGGTGAAGTTGTAAGGAATAAAAGAATCCTTCTACACTGATGGTGGGACTGTGAACTAGCACAATCATCATGGAAAACAATATGGAGATTCCCAAAGAAACTGAAAACAGAAAGTCCATTTGACCCACGTATACCTCTTCTGGGTATCTTTCTGAAAGTTAGAGACATCATATTAGAGGGGCAGATGCATACCCATGTTTACAGCAACACAACTCATAATAGTCAAATCTTGAAAGTAGACAGTATATCCATCAACAGGTGAATGGATAAAGGTGATTAGATAGATGGATAGATAGATAGATAGATACTATATGTATAATGGAGTACTAGTCTACCATAAAGATTTGAATCATTTATAAGAAAATGGATGCACTTTGAGACCATTAAAACAAGCAAAATAAATCTGACACAGGAGGTTAAATATCACATGATTTCTTATATGAGAAATCCAAAATATAAATATCCAAAAGAACAAAATAAAGGAGAGATATAAGAAATAGAGAGGTAGAGGTAAAGATAAGATTGGGACTTCCAATAAAGATGGCAACCAAGTAACAGAGCTGCACAACTTCTCCTCTTGGACCAATTTTAAAAGCTGGGAATATACTCAAAAACCATCTGTTCAATGTAGCTAGGACACAGAGGAGCATCTCAACAATTGAAAGAAGGCCACAGGAAGGTCAAAAACCCAAAAATACATTGGAAGCAGAGGTAAACAGCAGCCCACAAAGCTGACCCCCTGGCAGACTGCCAATGGCTGGGAGCCACCAGCATCAACAGACAGAGGAAACCTGCCCAGAGTCTGGAACCTCTGAGTGAGCTAGAAGAGGAAGGAGCACCCCAGCAACTGAAAGGAGGCCACATGAGGTCAGAAATCGAAAAACATTATCAGAAGTGGAGAAAAAGAGCAGCCCAGGAAGCAGCTTCAGGCTGACTGAGCATGGCCCCAAGCTCCCAACATCCACAGATGGAAGAAACTCCAGAGTCCAGAACCTCAGACCAAGGTAAGCACACATCCATGAGAAGAAACTGACAGCAACTGGTAGCCCCAGCCTCCCAAAAACAAACCTGCAAGTACTGCATATTACAAACACAATGTAAGCTTCCCCTAGAAAAGGCTGCCCAGAGCCTAGATCAGAAGCAATGTTTGGCAGCCACAACAGGCAATGACATAAGCAGGAGCCATTTAAAAAAAAAAAAAGAGCCTGAGACTGAACTGTTTAGAGTAAAACAAGGTTTAGAGGAGAATGTTGGGGTTTTGGGGGTCACTCTTAAACAGTGGCAAGAAAGAGAGAGGCAGAAGAGACAGTTACGGAGAGGAGAAAAAGGCCACCAATCTTGTGAATGGCTCAGGTGTAGTGGGAGCACCTCTGAGGGTGGGAGTACCAGCCTCAGGGAAAGGAATGCCAGGACAGGTGGGAGAGCTTTGTTGAGAAGGTTAGGTGTGATCATGAAACCTTAGAGGCCATAAGTCTTCCCTTACTGCCTACTCCCAATACAGAAATCACAGGAATTTCATTTCCCCCATACACCCTCATACTCATTCAAAGAAAAGTCTCAGCTAGTCCTTTAAAGTGAAATCCCTCACCAGAAAAAAAATGGGAAGAAGGCAAGGCAACAGGGCACCCACAGAAATGCCCGAGACCCCAGAAACTAATGTCATGGGCCCTTAAAAGGTAGAACTCGCAGGTAAGGAAGTCAAAAAGCAAATGAATGAGTCAAACAGCTAGTTCAAACAAGATATTCTCAAAGAAATACAAACATTGATCAGTGGGCTAAAAGAGGAATTTACTAAACAAATAGTGGTCCTAATAGATACAACACTTACTGAGCATATAGAAGTCATAAATAAAAGTTGGCTGAGGTAAATAAGGAAATGCAAGATATGAAGGAACATTTTGATAGACAAGTGGAAAACAGGAAAAGAAAACGAGCTGAAATTTAGGACATGAAAAACACATTTGAAAGCAGGGGAAGTTGACTCAAACATTGCGAGGACAAAATTTTAGACCTTAAACACAAGATTAAGGAAACAAATGCTCTAATTAGGCATGACTCCAAAATTATAAATGAGCAAAGTAGCTGGATATAACAGCTGATGGATGACTCAAAGAGAACCAATCTCAAATTATGAGTGTAGAAGAAAGAGCTGAAGACAGCACCAAAGGTATAAAGAATTTATCCACTAAAATCACATAAGAAATTTTCCCATGACTATGAAAATAAATTAATTTTCAGGTACAAGAAGCTTACAGAACATCAAATAATCTCAAACAGAAATGAGACCCACCATGTGTGTCAGTTACTCTTTCATTTCTGTGACTCAATACCCAAAATCCACAACTTAGGGAGGAAATATTTATTGTAGCTTACAGTTTCAGAAGGTCACAGTACATTCACAACTGGGCAGCTGGAAAATAGTGGAATCATATGAAGGGGTGCCGCAGCTAGAGGTACAGCTGCCCAGAAGACAGAGATTCTCATAGCATGTTGGAGCACAGAGAGACCAGAAAGAAGGGCATAATCAGCTCACACCCCTCCAGGTCAAGCCTTAAGTATCCACCCCTCAGGACCTACCTCCCAAACCAACACAGTATCCACAGGAACATGAGGCTTTTGGGCGTCACTCCAGATCCAAACCACCAAACCACGACATATCATAGTCAAAACCCCAGAAATACAACATAAAGAGAGAATATTAAAAGCAGCAAGAGAAAAACAGACATTATCTTTCCAAGGCAAACCCATTCAAATTAACTCAGATTTCTCAATGCAAACTTTAAGGACCAGGAGAGCTTGGAGCAAAATCTGTCAAGCTTTAAAAGATACTTTGAAAGAATAAACAAGACAGACAAACCTCTAGCTAAACTCACCAAGAGAAGGAAAGAAAAAACACAGATTAATGCACTTAGAAATAGAAAGGGTGAAATTACAACAGACTATGCAGAAATTCAGAACGTAATGAGAAATTATTTTGATTACCTATATTCTAACAAATTAGAGAATTGGGAAAAAATGAATGACTTCCTAGATACATACAAAAATACCAAAATTAAGTGAAGAAGACATAAAAATCTCAAACAACCCCATTACACACACAGAAATTGAAGCAGTAATAAAAGCTCTACCCACAAATAAAAGCCCAAGACCACATGCATTCACAGCAGAATTTTTTCAGTACTTTAGGGAAGAACTAACTCCAATCCTTCTCAAACTGTTACATGAAGTAGAAAGAGACAGAATAATACCAAACTCATTTCTGGAGGCTAGCATCACTCTAGTCTCAAAACCAGACAAAGACTTAAGCACGAAGGAAAATTATAGACCAATATCATCAATGAATAGAGATGCGAAAATGCTTAATAAGATTGTGGCAAATAGAATCCAACAAGTAATCAGAAAGATCATACATCATGATCAAGTGGGCTTCATTCCTGGGATGCAAGGCTGGCTCAACATACGTAAGTCAATCAAGGTAATACACTACATCAACAAAAGCAAAAACAAAAACTATATGATCATAATTGATGCACAAAAAGCCTTTGATAAAATCCAGCCTTCTTACATGATAAAAACTGCAAAAAATAGGCATAGAAGGGCCCAACCTAAAACTCATAGAAGCCATATATGCTAAACCTACTGCAAATATCATAGTAAATGGAGAGAAACTGAAATCACTTCCACTCAATCAGGAATACAACAAGGCTGTCCACTCTCAGCACTTTTATTCAACATAGTCCTTGAAACACTTGCCATAGCAATCAGACAAGAAAATGAAATTAAGGGAATCTGCACCAGAAAGGACGAAGTCAAACTATCCTTATTTGCAGACAATATGATTATCTACATGGAGGACCCCAAAAACTTTACTCTGAAACTCTTTAGAACAATAAACAAATTACAGGCTACAAAATCAATACTAAAATATCAATAGCTTTTCTCTACACTAACAATGAACTTATTGAGCAAGAACTCAGAAAAACAATTCTATTCTCAATAGCTCAGCAAAAAATGAAATACCTAGGAGTGTACCTAATCAAGAAAGTGAAGGAGAAAAACTATAAAGAAAACTACATTGCATTGAAGAAAGAAGTCATAGGTGATTATCAGAAAATGGAAAGACATCCTCTATTCTTGGATAGGCAGAATAAATATAGTCAAAATGATTATACTACCAAAACTGATACATAGATTCAATGCAATTCCTATCTAAATACCAACAAATTTCTTCAAAGAACTTGAAACAATAATCCTTAAATTCATATAGAACCAAAAGAGAAATAGAATAGCCAAAGCAATCTTGAGTAATACAACTAAGGCAGGAGGCATTACAATACCAGACATCAGGCTGTACTATAAAGCAATAGTTACAAATACAGTTTGGTACTGGCACAAAAACAGACAGATAGACCAGTGGAACAGAATTGAGGACACAGAGACAAACTCAAATACCCTCAACTACTGAATCTTCAATAAAGGAGCTAAAAGCATACACTGGAGAAAGGATAGCCTGTTCAACAAATGTTGCTGGGAAAATTGGTCATCCACATGCAGAAGAATGAATCTAGACACACACCTGTCCCCATGCAGCAAAATCAAATCAAAGTAGATCAAAGACCTAGATATTAAAACTGAAACACCAAATCTTCTAGAAGACAAACTAGACAAATATCTAAAAGACACGGGGGTAGGCAAAACTTTCTTAACAATACACCAAAACCAAAAGAAATTGTCCCCATTATCAATAAATGGGATCATGTTAAATTGAAAAGTTTTGCACAGCAAAGGAAATAATCAACACTGTAAAAAGAGAACCGACAGAATGGGAAAAAATATTCACCACCAACGCCTCAGATAGGAAGCTCATAACCAGAATATACAGGGAACTGAAGAAAAGGAAGCCCCCCTCAAAAATCAAGGACCCTATTGAAAAATGGGCAAAAAAAAAAATGAAGAGGCAGTTCACAGATGAAGAAGTTCAAATGGTCACTAAATACACGAAAAGATGTTCAACATCCTTAGCCATTAGAGAAATGCAAATCAAAACATAGCTAAGATAACATCTAACTCCAGAGAGGTTGGCCTATATCAAGAACTCAAACAGCAATCAGTGGTGGCGAGGCCGTGGGGAAAAAGGAACCCTCCTGCACTGCTGGTGGGAATGTAAACTGATAAAACCACTATGGAAAGCAGTATGGAAGTCTCTCAAAAGACTGGAAATAAATATCCCCTTTGATCCTGTGATACCTCTTCTGGGAATATTCCTCAAATAAAAACAACACACAACAGAGATACATGTACACCCATGTTCACAGCAGCACAACTAACAACAGCTAAAATGTGGAAGACACCAAAATACCTATCAACAGACCAATGGATACACAAATTTTGGTATTTATACACAATGGAACACTATGCATCTATAAAGTCATATAGGTTGGAGGCTTTTGTAGGCAAATGGAGGCAACTTGAGACCATCATGCTTAGTGGAATCAGAAGCAGACAGTGAAATATTGAATGGTTTCTCTGACATGAGAAACCCAGATCACAATTATTTCACAGAACTTAATGTGAAAAGTAATGGGAACAGGAGTGGTGGGATGGGTACGGGGAGGGCCAAAAGGAGAGAGGGAAGGACCCTGTAACCTTGCCACAATATGTATGTGCACAAAATGCTCAATATCGCTGTAAACCTCATATTTTGCACTTACACATATCAATAAAATGAGGAAAAGAAAAAAATAAAAATAAAAGACAGCAAGCGTCAACCCAGGTTGTGGCATCCAGCAAAATTTTCCCTGAAAACTGAAGAAGAAAAAATTTTTCATGACCAAGAATCCCTAATGAAATCTGTAACCACCAGCCCAGCAATGCAGAAAATACTTGAAAGAATTTTTTAAGAAAGACAAAATAAGCAGCACCAAATAACATGGAGGAAAGGAGACATCTAAAGAGAAAGTATAACAAAAAAAAAAAAAAAATAGATTGGTACCTGTATCATTTGACTGGTATCCTTCTAAAACAGTACCAGCTGTCCTATAAAATCTGTGAAACTTCCCCATAGTTATTATTTTAATAGTACATTAACTTACAAAACATTAACTACATTCAACCTGAGGAACTGGTATAAAATCTTAATTACATATGCATGAATTTATGGAAGGACAGGTTGGCAAATGTTAGTAGTTAGCGAAATATGAGTAAATAACATATGAAAGTTTAAAAAATTCTGAAATAACTAACTATGCCATTACATCTACTGATTTATGTGTAATACACTTTCATGATATAGACTTGTTTATTTAATGTAGCAATTCACTTAATCAGCCTTCGATTAAGTTTATCCTAAGAAAACTGATTGATGTAATCTTGTGGTAGTTTGGATCTGAAGTGTCCCCCAAAAGCTTCAAGTTCCTACAGATACTGTGTAGGGTTTGAGTCTGGCTGGAAGGGATGAATGCTTAGGGTTTGACCTGGAGGAGCATGGACTGATGCTGCCCTTCTTCCCAGTCTCTCTTTTCCACCACGCTGTGAAGATCTGTGTCTCCTGGGCAGCTCTGGCTCCAGCAGTGGCCCCACCATGTGATTCTACCATTTTCCAGCCGGCCCCCCCCCCATGAATGGACTGAGACCTTCTGAAACTGGAAGCTACAATAAATCTTTCCTAAGTTGCGGATGTCAGGCATTGAGTCACAGCAACAAAAAAGTAACTAAGACAAATGATAACCCGAAAGTCTTCTGAATAAACGAACATTTACCTTTCAGTACTCAGCTAAGGAATTTGAAATTTAACTTCTCACTTTTTCTTTCTCCCACTTTTTATCCTTACGAATTTCATTGTTACATTTCTTTTCCTATGTGGACTGGTAGGTAAGGCCATGTTAAAGAATCTCAGCAAAGATATAATAAGATACAGAAAAAAAGAACTTTCAGCAAATTGTCCCAATAAAGGGCTCTGCGGGAGCAGAAGATTAAATACGTTAAGTATCACATGGTTTCTCTGACTTGGGACATCCAGAATCCATGCATTCTATAGAACAAAATGAGTGTGACAGTAGGAATTAGGGAGATGGAGAGGGTATGGGATGTCCAAAAATGGGAAGGGATTGTGAAGTTGATGTGATATACATGTGCACAAAATACTCAAGTTCATTTTAAACATTATGTATCATATATGTATCTTAATAAAAATGGGGAAGAAAAATAAAGGACTCTGCTGGACCCAGAGAAGAGGCATCAAGATATGGCCACTGCAGCCCATACTAGGGGTGGGAAGCGGAGCTAAAGAGTGGTGACTTGAGTGGTGAAATGAATCAGACACAGAAGATAAAATATTTTAAATATCACATCATTTCTCTGATTTGGGAACCTCAGAATACAGGCATTCAATAGAACCAAATGGGTGTGATACTGGGAGTTACGGAGGGGGAGGGTGTGAGAGGGCCAAAGATGGGGAGAGGAAGGGATTGTAAGGTTGATGTGATATACATGTGCACAAAACACTCGAGTTCATTGTAAACATAATGTATCACATACATATGTTAATAAAAATGGGAAATTTTCAAAAAAGAAACAGAGGTTGACTTTGTAGAGATGGTTGGATTTCTGTGAAAACAAAAAAACAGGAGGGTGAAGAAGGGAAGGAGAAGCAAAAATGATTAAGATGCTATGCAAATATGAGTATAATTATGTATTACAAATGCATACTAAAGAATAATTTGGGGGAAAATAAAATAAAAAATAAAGTTACTGAAACAACTATAAAGAGAGAAGATTAGTCAGTGCATTCTTCATGTGACAGATTAGCCACTACTACTTGAAGTTTCAATACTCAGAATTTTACACTAAAAATATTTAGGACGCTGCTATCATGTTTCATGACCAGGTTAACTATGTTGATCAGGCTGGACTTAAACTCTGGGACTCACAGATTCCTCCTACCTTAGCCTCTTAAATAGCAGATACTAGAGTAGTATGCCATCAAGATCAGCACGCTGTGGATGATCTTGATTTTTTTTTCACAGCTATATCTAGTCCATCCCATCAGCAAATACAGTAAATTCCAAGATCAAAAAATACCAGACAAGCCTAGTGTGGCAGCACACCTTTAATATCAGAATTCTGGGAGGCTAAGGCAGGAAGATCAAAAGTTCAAGACCACCCTGCACATCTTCACAACTCATCACAATTCTGTCTCAATATAAAAAGGGCCAGGATGTAGCTCAGTGTGAAGACTTTGTGTTCAGTCTACAATCAAAAAAAAAAAAAAAAAAAGTCAGGTATAACTCAGTGTGATGGCCCTGGGTTCAACCCCAGTATCCATCACTCCTCACACCACACACACCTCCAATGTACCCTGGGTCTCCATCTAGCTGCTACAGCAGCACCAACTCCTACTTAGCACAATCTCTCACAACACTGACAGGCAGGAGTTTAGGAAAGAAAAACTGCAGAATAGGGTATCTGATGAATCACTTCCCTCAGAGTTTGTGTTTCAGTTTCCCAAACCACAGTTTCCTAAAGTTAGCAAATGTGTTTCCTCTACCTTGAAAACATCTTGGCTTTTTCCAGTTATATGTGCGTGAAGAGAATCACTGACTACCAATCACTGCTCCAGACCTCTTTGTACTGAATGCATAGAACCCATGCTGAGGGCTAGCGGCTTTCCAGTTGGGCCCCACTCCTGGCTTCTGGGAGAGAAACTTTTGTTTATTTCTCTTTTCTTTCTCTAATGGACACCTCCTTGTGTTTCCTCTTGGCTTCATTTTATTCCTAACTGTGGGAGAGTTCATGGACCGGGGAACAGCCCCACTATTTTCAGTTTCTCTGTTACATACAAGAAATACAGTTACAAATCCCTCCAAGGTCTCCTTTTGCCTGTCTCTTTTCACATTGAATTGAGGCAATTTAAGGAGAAAAACCTCCATCTTCTTCTGCGCCAATGCATGGCCTAGACATACACTGGGGACCTTAATACCCTATAGCAGAAGGGTGGTCCACTCAGAGGTGGGAATGATAGGCAGGAGTTTAGGGAAGAAAAACTGCAGAATAGGATATCTTGTAAGCTCCTTCCCCCAGAGCCTATTTTTCTCTTGAGGTTGTTTTTCATTTTCCCAAGACCAAGTAGCTAATGTGTTTTATTTTCTTAAAGTTTGCAAAGTAGCGACAGTTCCTCCACCTTGAGGAAGTCCTGGCTTTTTCCAGTTGCAAGCGTGTGAAGGAGACAATCATTGAAAACTGTCTCATAGCTCCAGCCGATCAGTGAGAGCCATCTCACAACTCCAACCCTCACCCTTTTTTCTGAGTCTATACAGGGAACCCTCAGACCCATGAGGACCAGTACTCGCTAGGGACTCCTCCTAACTTCTCTGCTGAGAACTTTTCTTTGTTTCTTCTTCTCTTTCTCTAACAGAGACCTGCTTGGGTTTCCTCTTGACTTCTCAGCCAAGAGCTTTTCTCTTATCCTTGGCTCAGTTCAATAATCTGTTACACACATTATTTTCAGATTCCATTCACTTTATTCTTAACCACACAACAGTCCATGTACCTGGGAACCCCTTTCCTCTCCTTTTTCAAATCCATCCCACATCATTCAGAGTAAAAGCACTATACACACAAAACAAGAACTCAATAAATTCGTGGTTATCTGATACTGCTATTATTAATATCAGAAATGACCATACTATCAAATCCATTCTCACAACTTGTTGGTAAAAACAGCCTTAATGGCTTCAACTTAAGCTGTAAAATCTCTTTAATGCCTGAAATTTTATTTGAAAATATATAAATATGCAGGTATTACTTTGTTAAACATCAAAACAAACAACTTGGAAGAACTTTAACCATCCAAGGACTTTCATGACCTTCAGGGGAAAAAATATCTAAAGAAAAACAATGACTATATTAAATAAAAATATCATATGAGGTCAAGATCTACACAACACCCCTCCTAGTCATCAATTAGAATCAACAGATTACAGCAGAGCAGGTGGGAGGAGACAGAACAGATGAAGACTTCCCTGAGAAATCAAGGGACCAAAGGGGCATGTCACAACAGCCACCCAAAACCCAATAACTGTTTTAAGCACTACTAGGAGGCCACTGTCTCTACAAGGGCATACAGTAAGTCTACCCCTGTTCAGATAAGCTACAGACTCTTGTTTCACACTCACCTAGAATGAGGCCCACCATGGAGCTGAGGTAGCCAGTGCCACTGCCAAGGTTCAGGAACGAGAGCCCAGGCTGTAGATCCAGGGCCTCCATCACCTCCGAGTAGATGCATGGAGCTGAGAGGTGAATGTTTCCATGTTTCCATGCCAAGTCTTTGTATGCATTTTCTTTAAATTCTTCAAGATAATAATCTGCACGATCGATGGCTCGAAAAGCCTGCTCTACCAGCTCTGTCCGAATATACTGTGCTTCTTTCAAATTATCGATCAGTTCATCGTTGTCCTCACCAGCACTCACAGCACCGCCCATGTTCAAGATTATACTCAGGCAAAACTACAATTAAAATGTAAAGAACTATTTACATTATGGGTAACAGCAGAATAATAAAAGCTCTAAACACATTCCAAATTCCAATTTTAAATTCTATATTCTGAAAATAATATAGATGGAATACTGTCTGTAAACTACCACATCCTCCAAAGATGCCAGATTGGTAAGAAAATCTCAGCTCAATTAAGAGACTCAATCCAACAAATACTAAAAAATTATTCAATGTTCACTTGAATTTTTTGAGATAAGGTCTGTCTCTGTAGTCCAGACTTGGTCCCGAACTCACTCTGTAGCCCATGCTGTCTTCAAATTCATGCCAGTTCTCCTGCTTCAACATCTCAAGTGCTGGAATGACAGGTATGTGCCACCATGCCAGGCTAATTTTTGTGGTGCTGGGGAACCAAACACTGGGCCTTGCACAGGCTGTGGCAGGTACTCTAATTACTAAGCTATACCTCCAGCCCCTAAAATCCAAATTTAAGTGGTGTTCTAAATTTAAATGGAACTCATCACTCCAACATACACACAAATATCCTCCCAACTCAAAAGCCCATCCAATCTGTTGATATGGGTATTTTCATTTTCAAATTTAAGGTGAAAGTCTCAACAAAATTATTCCCCAATAGAAAATTATGACAAACATCTTATTCTAACAAACACAAAATCTGTTTCAAGGCTAAAGCCTAAAAAGAAGTAGAGAGGATTCTAACACAACATCCTGTGGCCACTTTGAAATATGTACAATGTAATTTTCCCAGCTCTCTCCAAAGTACATTTCTGAACATGGCACAGTGACACCCAGATACTCACTGTAATCCCAGATACTCGCTGAGGCAGGAAGATCAAAAGTCTGAAGCCAGACCAGGCAACTTGTGAAGGCCATCTCTCAAAATATTCAAAACCAACAATTTTTAAAGGGGCTAGGAATGCAGCTCTATGGCAGAGTACTAACCTACCACGCACAAGGCTCTGGGCTCAAGCCTCAGGATCACCAAATGAAGAAAACAAAACACATTTATTTCTTACCTTTCCCCAAATTGTCTTCAGGAATATGTATGGAATATGTCCCCTTTGAGCCTAAATATTAAAACTTGCCCTCATTCAGTGCACAAGGAAATGTTCTTTTACCTGGAGAGCCCTTACTCTCTCCAAAAATATTAAAAACATCCTTCCCAATTTTGTGCTGACTCCAGTTGACTTTTTCAAAGTAATGGCTTTACTTCAGGCAACACAGTGACATGATCTTAAGGGCTGAGGGAAAGGCTCCAGATCTTATGAAGCCTGACACACTTTCTGAACCAATCCAGCCCATAACAATCTATTCTAATGTTATTACTATGTAGTTATACTACTGCTCCTCTCCCATGCTTCGGGTCTCTAAATCAAGGAAAACAAACACCAAGGAGACACAATCCATACATGTACACACTGGCAATAGTGATAGGTGAAGATTATTAAGGAACAAAAATAAATTACCAACTGTATGAATCTTCAGCTTCTTAAAACGGGTGAACAAAATGTGTGCAGAAGGCTGAAGAAATAGCTCAGCAGTTAAAGCACCTGTCTAGGAAGCTCAAGACCCTGAGTTCGATTCCCCAGCACCACATAAGCTGGGTATGGTGATGCACGCCTGCAATACCAGCAGTCAGGCAGCTGAGGCAGGAGGACTGCCATTAGTTCAAGGTCAGATTAGGCTTCATAGCGAGTTCAGGACCAAGTTGGATTACAAAGCAAGACTCTGTCTTGAAAATAAATAAATAAATAAAATATTTAAAATGTATGCAGCAAAGCTTGACACAAATTCTGTTCCATTTTATGGGGGAACATTCAATCTTAATAATCAAGATTTGAGAGCTGAATATTAGACATTTCAAATCACAGTTCAATTATTAAATTTTTACCCTTTAAACTATTTCAGAGACTCTGTTACTTGACATTCCATGGCTAGTTAATTTAAGTGGATGAAATTAAGTGCTTACAGGGCTGGATTTAATCCTGGATAAGCCACTTTGTTTTGTGGCAATCCTCGAACCTCAAATATCCACCTTAAAATTTGGGTCACTGGTTAAAAGCAGAGTCACGTGTTTGAATGCTTAAGAGACTACTTAGGAAAAGACCTTAAAATCACATTTCCTAGTGAATGTTAAGAAAAGCCACCTCTTCGCCAAAGGCCTGTTTATAATGCTTTTATTCTCAGTCCCTTCATCTTATCCTTTAAATATAATTTACTTTGAACTTTTCCTCAATTTGAAAACTTTCTCATCAAAAGGACAGCTCTTTTTGGAAACTATCTGCCACAGTTCTTTCCTCAGGAGCCACCTGCCTGTCATAACCTCCAATAAACTTCCCAATAAAAGGCAAATTTGGGTTAAGCAGTTAACTTGTTCATGATCACACAGCCAACATGAAGAAGGGATAGAATCTAATCCAGGACTGTCATTTTTTACATCAAGGCAGCTTTTCAAAAATTCTCAGGGGAGAAACATTCTTGTTAACCTTTTGCTAACCAGATTAACTGTATGTATCTAATGCAATTGGAAGTAGGAAACACTGATGGGGTCTGGTATTCACTACTTAACTAGCTTTGTCTGGTAATCTCATTCTCCCTGGTACAAAAACGTGGTTGCTTACTGCATTCACGGATGTGATCAGTTACAACTACCAAAATATCCATTACACAGTCAAGAGATCCTCACAAAATCAAATCCCATCACTACACCAAGCTCTGTAACCAGTCAAATCTAATTTCTCAAAGTAATGGTGGAAAGAACTTTTAGGATACTGCCCTTGATTATCAGTAGTAACCTGCATAATCCAACACCACTACAGGGTGCAGGAGGAAGACAAAGCTGCTGTAGCATGGGAAGATCTTGGGACTGACACATGATGTCATGGCTGAGGCTGAGTCAACATAAGATGTGGTAATGGGACAGAGGTGGGGGCGGGATTCTAGTCTATGTTAGGTTTGGCAGACTACTCAAAGAGACTCACTGTTCAATTTGGACATCCTTAGCTATAGGGGGTATTATGTGGAGAACAGCTGGGGAAAGAGCCTCAAAACCACACATCCTATGATCAGAAAAATAGAGAAATTAGATCTTCTCATCTCCAGAACTCTAAAAAGGAGTAGAGTAAGGCTGTCACATGTGCACTACTCGTGGTTGCTACTCTTGGACAAAAGCCTGATCACTAGTACATGTTGGATGAAAACAACTTCCACAGAAGAGGCAACAATGAAATGAGCTTTCTCACAACACTCGCAACCAGGTCCCTGGAAGACCTCTATTTACCCAACCCAATTCTTAGCTTTTATAGGCACCTCAACTTCCTCCATACCTTGAATAAGAGCCTTCCAAGAGCCAAGAGCCCAGAATTGAGCCGTCTGCGTTAGCTTTTCCTTTGCTAACAGCAATAAAGACTAGCTCACAGGCACAAGAATGGGAGAAAGGGCACAGCAAGACCCAAAGGGATGAAGGCCTCCCAGGGTTCTAGCCAATTATATTTATACGTATTTATACGTATATTTTTAAATTACACACACACACACACACACACACACACACACACACTTTTTTTTCGGGACTGGTTCTCACTAGGTCCTCAAGTTGCCCAGGCTGGGCTTGAACTTGAGATCCTCCTGCCTCAGCCTCCCAGAATGCTGAGATTACAGGCCTCCACGATGGGGCCCAGTTCTAGCCAATTCTCTTCTCCACAAACAGTATACGCTCTCCCCTTCTAAAAAGACTCAATGAATGCAGAATTTTCTTCAAACTTTGTCAATTCCTCCTGACTTCACTGGGAGCTCACTGCAAACATTTCCTGCTTGGTGACGAGCTTCGCTCCAGGGCCAAGAGATCCCCGGGAAGGAACGACTGGCCCGGGGACTAGGTGGCGCGAGTGAGAGGAGGGATACTCAGGAAGGAGACGATCCAGAAAGGAGAGAAGACGCAAGGAGGGAGGGGACGCAAGGAAAGGGGAGACGCTGGGAGAGGAGGACATGCCCAGCAGAGACAACTTAGGCTCTGGGATGTCCAGAAGCAGAGAGGGGGCTGCAGGACGGAAGGGGAGGAAGGGCGACAGCCATGAAAGCGGCTCTACCTCCAAGCTCGCGCTCGGCGGGAACGCAGCTCCAGCACCACGTCTCCGCGCCCAGGGTCTGGCAAGTCCCCACCGTGCTGTTTGCACTCGGAGGCTGTAAACATCCGCCACACCTCTGCGCCTGCGCGCGGAGCCAGTAAGACTACGCATGCGCGCTGCGCCGCCGCTTAAAGGGGCGACGTTCGTGGTGTTTAAAAGGGTTGATAGGTTGCGACTGATAGAGCCTGCTTCCCACAGTCAAGTAATTGAACGGCTTTGCTGCTTGGGTCTCTTACCGTACATCGTCGCTGAAGATGTCCCTGCTTATTAACTGCTAGGGCAGGCAACAAGAGGAAGATATACAGGCCAGAGGAAGGTCTTCTTTCAGAGGGCTTTAATGGGAAGGGCAGCTCATGGCCAGCCCCATACCGGGGAGAAACGTGGGGCCCACAGCTTATGCGAGCAGCGAGCCTGGAAAGCTCAGGAGTCTGGCAGCTCCAGGACACCCCCTCCCCCCTATGCAGGTGAGATCTGTTGCGCCCAGATTTCGGGGAGCCCCAGAGAAGCAGAGAACCAGTCACGAATGCAAGAACAAGGAGCTTTTATTCGAGCTTAAGCACAGGCTCTCAGAAGTCACCAAAGCTGTGGATCTGTCTGGAGAGCCCAGAACAAAGGCTGATCAAGGTTTTTATGAGGTAGGGGCAGGGGTGGTCTCAGGAGATGTGACATAGGCATATCACTATTTACATAGAACCAATTCTAAGTACACAGTTTTTATGATGGCAATGCTGACCACTTAGATGAGGCAGAGTTGCCATAACTTTTATCACGACCCAATCATGACCTTTAAGAGCCTTTGGAATGTGACCAACAGCGTGTGGGGTTTTAATGGCCTGGGTATGGTCTAAGGGCACATCCAGTGATTGGTTAGCTCTAACTGGGCAACTATCTATAATTTTCTGGCTTTGCCCCAGGCCCAGGAATGCCAGATTGGTGTTAACTCTTTCTGATTGGCTGTAACTAGGTAACCAAGTGGCCCAACGTTATTCTGGCCTTGGGCATTGTTTTATTATTTTAGGAGGCTGAAACTTAGTAACTTTTAGGGTAAGTGTGAAGCATGTCATGGAGTCTGTTCAGCCTGGGCTCTTCAAGATTTGAGGCCGACAGACAGGTAGAAATAAGTAAACAAGCTCACAGAATAGATCTTAGGGCCCCAGCTATGCCCACAGAAGCCTCCCTCCACGCACACAACCTCTACCAGAATCCCACAGCGTATGGTTGCCACAGGAGGCTGTCCCCACCTCTACACTTATGCCTATCAGTCCCAATGATCTTTTCTGGACCTCAACAGAGAAACAGGGAATTGGAATGGAGAATAGTCTAAGCATCCTTCAGAACACTTTTCAAGATTGTTCTGAATTTTGACCTTCTACTTTTGAGAAACAGGCCTGTTGTGTGATCATCTCCACTGTACACTTCCCCAACCTTTCTCTTTTAACACCACAACTTTGGAGGTACATATGGCATCACAGATGGAAGAAACCTGAATCCTGAATCTACATTTATAAAAGTACCATTCTACCTGTGGTGAATTGTGCTATGAATGAGAAATAAATGATCTTACAGTTTTTGTTTTAAAATTTTATATGGAAAAGAAAGATCCAGAATAGCCAGCACAATAATAATGGACAACAAAATTAAATTGGGGGACTGGCACTACATGATTTACAGATTTACAGATATACAGTAATTAAGTATGGTGTTGGGGGGAAAAAAAGATTAACCAGTGAACGAGAACAAAAAACCCAGAAGTAAACCACAAAAATATAAACTCTTCTCTGATAATGGGACAGAATAATTCAGTGGAGAGTAGATAGTATTTTCAGCAAATGATGAAGCAACTGGACAGGCACATACCAAAAAAAAAATTAATCCAGAGACAAATCTCTTTCAGAGGTGGATGGGGGAGGGCATAAAACTTATAAAAAGATAACAGGTGAAAATCTAGGTTGAGTGATAATTGTTCAGTTGCATCCATCCATGAAAGAAAAAATTGGTTAGATTTCATTAAATATTGCTCTTTGAAGCTGAGTCTGATGATACAGTCCTGTAATTTCAGCATTTTGAGAAGCTGAACCAGGAGGATCAGTTTAGATGAACATGGGCAACTTAGCAAGACCCTGTCTAAAAAAATTAAGTAAGTGTGTAAGTGTGTCTGTCTGTCTGTGTGCATACACACGCAGGGGATGTAGCTTAGTGCAAGGTCTCCAAATTTAGGGTCATAGAACAGTACCCTGGTGCCCTGTTGGGAACTGGCCACACAGCAAGAAATGAGCAGTGGTTCAGCACTTCAGGCTTCATCTGTATTTCTATCTTCTCTCACATTACCACCACCTAAGCTCCACCTCTTGTCAGATCAGCATCAGTATTACAGACTCTTTTAAGAGCAGAACTCTACTGTGAACTGCACACATGAGGGATCTAGGTCATGTGCTCCTTATGAGAATTTAATACTGGATGATCTGAGGTGGAGCTGAGGAGGTGATGGTAGCACCATCTTCCCATCCTAACCCATCCCCTACACCCCTGCCCTAGTCTTTAGAAAAATTGCCACCCACAAAACCAGTTTCTGATGCCAAAAAGGTTGGAAACTAATGACTTAGTGCACAGGTCCTAGGTTCAAACCTCAGTATTGTAAAAATAGTAATTTTAAAAGGACAAAAGCTCTAAACATCTGCCTTAGCAAAGAAAATATGCAAGCACATGACAAATGAGCACATGAGTAATTGCTGAACACAGTGTGTTATTGAGGAATTGCAAATATGTAAGCCAGAACATACCTATCAGAATGGCCAAAATCTAAACCAGTAACACCACCAAATACTGGAGAGGATGTGGGATAATTGGAAACTTTATTGCTGGTAGGAATGCAAAATGGTAGTCACTTTGAAAGACAGTTTGGCAGTTTCTAACTGAACTAACTATGGTTACTTAGTCTTAACTGTAAGACTTGAACTCCTGTGTATTTACCCAAATCACCACTGTGTATACACAAAAACCTGCATGTGGATATTTATAATGGCTTAATGGCCAAAAAATTGGAACCAACCAAGGTAGTATTACATAGGTAAATGATAAATAACTGTGGTATGTCCATACAGTGTTCTGTTTTTCAAATGAGCTATAGAACCTAGAGCGTATCCTGCTATTGACAACTTGCATTAGCGTAATACATTGTTATAATTGGTGGGCCAACATTGATATGTTACCATTAACTCAAGTCCAGTTTACATTAGGATTCCCTTTTGGCACTTAACCCCCTGTGGGTTTTGACAAATGTGTACAACATCATACAGAATCACTTCACTGCCTGAAAAAGTCCTTCATGATCCACTTGTTCCCCTTCCCACTTCACTCCAGTGAAGTAAACTTTTTACTGTATTTAGCTTTTATTTTTTTCCATGGTGTTGCTCATTGGAATTATACAATATGAGGAGTGGGAGAGTGTCTGTTGGACCCTGTACTACCTGCTTGAGTTTTCTACAAGCCTAAAATTCTCTCAAAAATAAAATTTATTCCTTTCTTTAAAGTGAAAGTTTTTATGATGCCTAAAAGCTAAAAGAATTCAGCACACAATGTGAAATACCAATGAGAATTTTTCACATGGAAATACAGATATACATTAAAGTGTAAGGGGCACTGGAACTGAATTGGTCAACAAAGTAACACCTGTGCGTGTTCGAACCTCTGAGCCTGGGCTGAAGACTCTATTCTTTATTTTATTTACCTCTGTGTTGTGATTGTTTTTATCATGGGCAAATGTTGCTTCACAATTACAATAATTGTAAACAGTTTTGTCTTCCAGTAGTTACACAGAGAGCACCCTGAACCCTGCCCAAATACCAAACTGTAGCTGCCATAGCCTTGCCCCACTCAGACATGGTGGTGATCGAGGAGGCTGCATCAGGGCTGGCTGATAGAAGTAGTGAAACAAGCCCCACACTGGGGTCTTCCCTTACTCAATGGGAAGCACCACCCATGGTGCCCTTCACTTCCTGTGGCAGAGGAAGTAGGTGAAAGTTTGATCAGGTTTCCCTCTGGCAGCCACTCCTTGTTCTAAGCCTCCTTCCCTGTTCCACTATCCTGACATCTTCTCTGGGTGCTCTTTATATCCAGACCCAAAATGGGCCTCTCAGATACCTGCCCCCTGACATCAAACCCTGCTTGGCCTTGTCAGTGCTACAGTGGAAGTGGGCAGTAGAATCCTAAGGGTCTACGCCATGGCCTCATTATGGGGATCATAGGAAAGACAAGACTCAAAATTTGCCACAAGGTGTCACCATTGCACAGCTACCAGATTGAGAGATGACAAACCAAATCATCTGAAAAGGAAGAGAATAGTTCTTTTTTAACTGCAATATAACAGTCTTCAGACAGGTGCTAAGTGTTCTCCCTTGTTTATTCCACACATTCACATCATGGCAATATTGATCCGGAAATGTTAGCGTGATCAGATGTATCCACATTCTGAGAATGATTGGGAAAGAGTTCTTTAAAGTATTTTCTCATCTTAAATCATCTTTGGCACAGGGAAAGGATAGTCTGAGAGGGTCGATTTTATATTCTCTCAGTTGAGCATATGTAGGAGCTACATAGCTATATGGGTCTCTGGAGGCCTTGTAAAAAAAAAAAAATGGTGTCAGATCAGGCCTCAAAGATGTCCGTCCACAGAATCCCTAAAGTGGCGCTACCCTGAGGAGTGACACTTCTTAGGATGAAGGATTCAGGGACTTGGTGACACTGCTGCCACTTTTAGGAACCTGATTTCCCACTCTCTGCCCTAGGCCCTCTACCACAGCCCACTCCTCATTGTCTCTTGTGAGTTGTCAGAGGGAAAATGAAGGGAAAGATGGCCTTAGAGAAATAGAGTTATGCCAGAATCTGTAGTTTGTAGCCAGTGGTAGATGTGGTCTTACTAGGAAAAAGTGGTGGTGGCAAATGAGTCCACTCCTTGGGCACAGGTAGGTGGCAACCGGACCTCTGAGTACAGACAATAGGCCCTTAAGTGGTGACTCCATACCCAGAAAATAAATTGGCAAGTTCAACCTATGGCTGGCACTCCAGAATTACACATCTCACATAATCACAGTCTATCTGTGACTGAGCCCTGTTCACTCCTTGCTCCTCCATGCTGCTCTGGGCCCTGGCCTGCCCTGCTAGCCACACATCTTCCTTTCTAGCCCTGCCCTGGCTGCCATGGAGCTGCCTCTCACTTGCTGCACTCCAGAGAGTAAAACCACCAGGGAGCATCCATTGGCCACCCTCGGCCCATTTCTTCTTCCTGCTTTCTATTCTCACCAAATCTATCATTTCCCAGGTGAGCTAGAGAAATTGTATAACTTCAAAGAGACTTCGGTATCTTCAGCCATCCCCATCTGCCTGGGGTAGTGGTCAGAACTACCAGCCCAGTCTCCCTTCCAGACACTGTAATGGTCCCCCAGAAATTTATCAACTCCCTAGATGAGCTAGAACCAGTAGCCAGTTGTGTTTCTAGCTCATCTTGCTGCACGCAGGCTCTCAATTGTCCTGCGGGAACGTGGCGGTTAAGATACCTACAATATCTGAGCTGTTCGGGGATCCAAAAGATATTGCACCACTACTGGAGAGACAAACCTCAGGGGGAATCAGCATGTGGCATTGAAGCACCATCCTGCAGTCAGGAGCCTGTAGCCAGTTTGTCTGCCCAGGCAACCCTATGCATGACCCAGAATGGCCTCCTGGACCTCAGGTTCCTCATATAAATGAGAAGTCAATCCTACTACCTTCATCACAGGTACCTGAGAGGTAGAAAAAAAAGAGGAAGATATGTGAGATATGTGCATGTGCCTGCTTTGGCTCCATCTCAAACCCCAGCTAAAATGACAGTTTTAGCATCAATTGACAGGGATAAAAGCCTGTGCATGTAGAAAGGGCTCAATATCAGAGGGTAAGTCCTTACTACTCTCCTGTGACTCAGAGCTGAGCGAGGTCAGGCTTCTGAGTGGGGTGGTAGTAGAGCAGCTGTTACTGACTGCTTTTAAATTTGCTGTCTTGCACTTAGTTACTTTCTTGCTGTGACAGAATACCCTATATCCACAACGTAAGAAAAGAAAGATCTATTTTAGCTCACAGCTTCAGAAGGTCTCAGTCCATTCATGGGCAGCTGGCAATGGTAGAAGCACATGGTGGAGGCAAGTGAAAGAAAGTTCTTACCATATGGCAGAAAGAAAACCAAGTGAAAGAGAGCAGAGGAACTAGCACATATCCTTCTAGGTCATTTCCTAGAGATCCACCCCATTAGGGTCACATACCCAGTAATTCAGCACACAGCTATAATGCACCACACGTCTGTAATCCAACAAATGTCTATAATTCACAACATCCAAATACATGAGGCTTTGGGGGGAACATTCCAGATCCAAACCATAACATGTCTCACAGGGTTGCAGATCATGATCCTGTGGTCAAGAGTCCCATGCAGTATCCCTGAGTGTCACAGGTAGAATCCATAGGCATTTATGCTTGTTTGTTGGTGAATCTCAGATGGCTCCATATTTTATTTTTGAGACAAGTTCTTACTCTATATCCAGGCTAGTTCTGAGTTTACTATCTAGCCTGGGCTGTTCTCGAACTCACAGCAATCCTCCTGCCTCAGCCTCCTGTGTACTGTGATTACAGATATGTACCACAGATGGCTCCATCTTTGACAGTGCCAGGTTGTCTTCTGCTATTTTAGCAACTTCTGAGAGAGCTGTGCCAGAATTAAAGATAAGGAAAACACTTTTATTTTATTTTATTTTTTGAGACAGGATTTTGCTCTGTAGCCCAGGCTGGTCCTGAACTCACTATAAACCCCAGGTTGGCCCTGGACTCAAGGCAATCCTCCTGCCTCAGTCTCCTGAGTGCTGGGATTACAGACATGCGCCACTATGCCCATTTTATGTGGTTCTGGAGAATTGAACTCAGGGCTGTGTGCTTGCTAGGCAAGAGCTTTAACTGCTGTGCCATTCTTCCAGGCCCAAGGAAGACATTTTTGATGGTATATGTAAGATATAGGCAAAATTGTGTCTAATTTAGCAGAAGGTATTAATGGAGCAGAGATGAGTGGGTCCAATGAGAAGAGTCACTGGTAGGTGCTGAGGAACTAGCTGCATTTTTCTGCTTAAGCTTTTCTTCCCTGGGATCCATGAGAAGAACAGGCACCAACTCCTACTTCTCATTACCCTGAGAGTAGTGGGTGATCTGCAGGGCTGAAAATGTTCCACCCACTCCAATTTTATGGAACTCCAAGTATGCACTTCAAGACCTGCACTAGTCATGAGCCATCAGGTATATGTTCAATACTCAGGAGCCAAAATTCACATAAGTAATTACTTCAGCCAAATTACAAGAGCTGAGGAGAGTCTCTGCATCCACATGCCCTCATACCCTGCACAGCTTTCCACAAGACTTCAAATAACCATCTGTTCTTCTTCCATATTCTTAGAGGTCACTCCACAGTTGGCCAGCCCAGTTGATACACACTACCAGGCTGGCAATCCAAGTAGTGACCCTTCTTGGTAGCTCCTGTGTGCCATGAGCTAATGCAAATTGATACCTTACAAGACCCAAGAAGTACCAGGCTGAGAGTAGCCAGTGGGCTGCTGTAGCCACCAAGGTACATGCCTTGATGCCTGTGGAGCATCCAAGTAAAGCCCCAGAAGGTAACAGAGCTATGAAATGTAGCTTTGAGAGATGGTGTGAAACCCTTCACTTGCAGCAGACATCATCAGAGATGAGAAGAGGGTCAGGATGTGGGGTGAGGCAGCTACCCAAGAAGCACCAAAGGGCAGCTGTGATAAGGGCAGGAACACACAGAAATCAGGAAAGGAAGCCTGTCTTCAGATAAGCCAGCTATCGTGTAGGCCTGTACATTGCAGACACTGAGAGAAAAGTATTGAGGTAGGGACAGTAGGAGCACCCAGTATAGGGGGAGGAAGTCAAGAGCACAGCTTTGCCAAGGGTCAGGAGTCCTATATTGGCCCTGTGCACCCTCAATCACAACATGCCCTTCTGTGCACTGTTGTTTTAACCTGATGTTATAGTTTGAATCTATGGTGTCTTCGAAGAGTCTCATGTATTTGGATGTAGGGGGTACCTGTGGAACTGTATGCTGATTGAAGGTGGGGCCTAGCTGGAAGGGGCAGATACTTGGGGTTTGATCTGGAGGGATAGTGTCAACTTGTTGAAACTGAGGGAAGTGTGGTACCAAGGGCATAGCTTTCAGGTGTGTTACTAATTAGTGGGCCAGAAAATGAGGTGGGGAAACCCATTAGGTGTGAGAGGCCCAACTGCCAGCTTGAACTAAGGAAAGAAGAAGAAACACTGCTACAGATTCTTCCTGGGAAAGCTCTTGTCTTTCCTGACTCTCCAGACACATACTCCCTCCTCACTCACTTGGCTCTCTGTCTGCAATGCCTTGAGCATGTCTCCAGCCTCTGCCATGTTCTTCCACCACAGCTGGCTGCCCATAGATGGACTGTGTGAGATCTCCTGAAACTGAGCTACATAAATCTTTCTTCCCTTAAACTATGGATGTTGGGTAAGTAACTTAGATTTCTGACTTTCACTTTCCAAAGACAGGACTGACTGAAGCTCTGGAAGTGAGGCACATAATCTACCTCCTTATGGGAAGAGCAAAGGGAACAGTGTAGAGGTTGTAACTTCTGGAGAGGGACTCAGGCCTATGTCGCAAGGTCCTGCTATCGGTTGACAGTGAGGAAACCCTCCATCCTATACCTGTTGCAACTTCTAAAGGATCGTGAAGAGCAAGTCTCACCTGAACTTGAAGCTTCACTTAGTTACCAGGCAATGCCAACTGGCACTGAGCTGGCTTCCCTTCTGTCCAGTGAGATAGTCTCACACTCTTCATCCAGGTAAAGAAAGTATATATGGCTGGGCCTGGTAGTGCAGGCTTATAATCCCAGCACTCTGGGAAGCTGAGGCAAGAGGATTACAAGTTCAAGCCCAACCTGGGTAATTTAACAATTTGGCAAGGCCCTGTCTCAAAATCAAAACTAAAAGTGGGCTGGGGATATATCTCAGTGCAAATGCCCTAAGCACAGTATCCAGTATCACCAGCAAAATAGAGGAAGATATGTATGTGTGCCTGCTTTGGCTCCCTCTCAAAACCCAGATAAAATGACAGTTTTAGCATAAATTGACAGGGATAAGGAGATAGAATTTAGAAGCTAGAAAAAAATAGATGCAAAATTAATAGTCCAAGAGATCCAAAACATTGAATTCAAGCCAGAGTGTAGGAAGCTCAAAAGCAACACAGTCCGCATCCCAGGACCTCAAGAACAGGTAATACAAGGTTTCACTGGAGATGGGCAAGTATTAGAACACAAATGATTTATAGAAAGAGCTTTCAAAAGACAGCAGAAATCTCAGATCCCTTCCCTAATCCTATGATCCAGTACTGAACACTCCATTCCCTCTGGGGGAAGCCTTGAGCTTTATCCTCTGGAGAGGTTAGGAGGGAAAGAGAGGTTAGGAGATAAAGTTTAAATGTGGTTAAGGTCTCAGACCTGAAGTAAATCCTGAGAAAGCACTCACTCTTGACTCCAGGGCATTCCTCTTCCCCTCGCCCATCTCAGAATGCCGGTGAGCCAGCCAACTCCTCTAAGCAAGAAAGAACATCCTCTCTGGGGTGACCAGATCAAACAGCTGTCACTTGTGGCATTGTTCAGTTTTCTAACATCATGGAAACAGCCCCAGTCCCATCTCAATGCTGGAGGGATTGGGCTGCCATGTGTCTGCTTACTCTTGGAAGCCCAATATCATGTTGAATATAGGCTAATCATGTTTATTTGAAAGATGCTAAGGACTTGGGACCTCAAACTCAGGCTTCTGTACCCCTCAGAATCCTAGAGTTGGGGGAACAGAGTTTAGAAACCCTAGTGGTCATATTGGATTAAAGCAGTCTCCTTAACGTATGAGTCTGTTTAAGACTGAGAGTTCTTCACCCCCACATTCCTTCTCCAGGAATCCCCCTCCACTCAGGGTCACCAGTCACATCCCATACATCCACTCTCTAAGAGATCCTCAGGGACCTCTTCATCCATCCCAGCAGTCACCCTCCTGCCCCTTGATCAAACAGCAGCAGCCCTGGGTGCTTACCTACTGAGGGGACTTCATCATTGCCAACACTGAGCATGTGCAGTTGCTGAAGACATGGCTGCTAGGTCCAGAATGGTATTCAGTTTGGAAGCCATTCACTGCTCTTTCCTAAGTTACCCACCAGTTCCCTGCTTATGAGCTGAGATTTCTACTGGGATGTAGCCCCAGAACTGCTGACCCCATTTCCAAATCCCTCTGTGTACCACCCTGCCCACCTATCCTCAGCTGAGTTGCTGGCCTACAGGGCCACATGTGTTGTTCTTTAGGCTAAATGGGAGATCCACAAGGACCAGAGGAAGAGTGTTGAGTCATTGGACTTCCACAGAGCTCATTAGCAATGAATACCAGCCTCTGTACCTCTTATAGCCTTTAAAACACACGGATGAGGGCTGAGAGCATAGTTCAGCAGTCAAAACAAGCAAGCACAAGGCCCTGGGTTCGATTCCCCATATAAGGTGTGTGTGCACACCAGTAATGTCAGCACATGGGCGCTAAGGCTAAGGCTGGAGGATTGCCATGTGTTCAAGGCCAGCCCGAGCTGTATGGTGAATTCAGGAACAGCCTGGACTACAGAGTGAGACTGTGTCTAAAATAAAATTAAATAAAACAAAACACATGGATGGCACTTGTTCTCACTGCTCTTCAGAATTGTCTAAAAGCCTTTTAATAAGTACCCTCATCCTTGCCTGGGTGTCATGTGGAAGAGGCTGTGGATAGGTCGCCTCCCAGATGTGCGGTTTTTCAAGACCATTGTTATGGTTTCGGTATAGAATAAACTCCAGAGCCTCGTTGTCTTAGTTATTTGTTTCTGTGACAAAATACCCAATACCCACAATCTAAAGGAGGAAAGACTCACTAGCTCACAGTTTCAGATGGTATCTCATACACACAGTCCATTCATGAGGCAGCCAGTATAGGTGAAGCTACATGACAGAGAACTAGGCTGTAGAGCTGCTCACCCCATTGAAGAAAGAAGCCAAGTTAAGTGAGAGCAAAGCAAGTGAGCTCTCCCAGGAATAAGCTGCAACAATGTTTATTCTTTTCTTTTCTTTTTTTTTTTTCCTTAGTGCAGAGGTGCCAGTTGCCGCCCCTACCAACAGGGTGGGTACCCATCCCTCATTTTCCTGGTCCACAAGTCAGTTACAAATACCTGGAAGCTCTTCCTTAGTTAACACCCAATCTCAACAAATCAATACAATCCCTCCAGGTCAAACCCCAGACATCTGCCCCTCCTAGCCAAGCTCTGCCTCCCAATAACACACAGTTCCAAATGCATGAGGCTTTTGAGGGACACTCAAGAGCCAAACCATAGTACTCGTGTATTTGGGTGATGACTCAACTGTAGAGGTTAGCTGGAACAGGTGGGTTAATCCATTGATCTCATGTGCTGTTAAGAGGTGGGGCCTTGTCAAGAGACTTGGATCATTGAGGGTGTGGTGACCACTGGGGGTGTGGCTTGGAAGAATATATCGCTGCCTCCAGCTCCTCCCTGATCCCTCTCTCTCTTTCCCTGCTTCTGTCCATGAGGGGTTGAACAGCTGCACTCTGCCAGGCCATTCCACCAAGCCCTTCAACCACTACAGCCAACTACTTACAAACAGATCGAGACCTCTGAACTGTGAGCTTTAATAAACCTTTCCTCCCTTACATTGTGGGGGTCAGGTATAGTGTTCAGCAACAAGAAGGTGACTAAAATAGTCAAGATGGAAAAGAAGACTGAAAAACTTTCAGAAGCAAGACGAGCACAGACCATGGCAGGCATGGCAGAGCTGTGCCCCTGCAGGCTTATGGGGACAGACTCAATGGCATGTCATTTCTTCACAGTCTTTGCCTCTGCTCCTCACCTCCACAAAGCAGGTAACACAGCACCCCAGGCTGCCCCACCTCATCTCATTGACCCCCAGCAATACCCCACAGCCCTACCCTCTGGCCAATTCTCCCAGAATGACTTTACTATAGCTCACAGCATAAATACTCAGAATCAGCTTTCCCAAACCCATGCTCCAGCACCTACCATACTGATGTGAAGGGGTACAACTCAAGGCAACAGGTCCCCTGTCCCCCGTGGCACCTTAGAAAAGGGAACCCTAGAAGCCTTTCTTCATAGCTACATACGTTCTGTATGACCCAATAGGGTGTGCTGACACCACACCCCCACCCCAGGTATTCTGGACCCATCTGACTGGAGCAAAGGCTGGAAAGCAGGCCAGAATTTCTAAGACTTTGTGTCCTCCAACTGCATGTAGAATAAAGCTCTATGTCTGACTCCAGGCTATATTCCCAGGAAGGTGAAAAGTGACCTTTGGAGGGATTATGTCAACTCGATGGGACTAAGAAATGACCAGGACATAGCTTTTGGGTATGTGTGATTGACTTCTGAACCAGCATATGCTAGGAAGAACACCTACCCACACTGGGTAGGGGTGGCCAAACCAATAGACTGGTATCTTGAAAAAAGATTGTTACAGGTTCTTCTCCTGGGAGGACTGCAGGGTCATCATTCCATTTGCACTGTACAGGCACCCATTTTGGAGTCTTTTTTTCAGGTTCCTGTCCCACAATATTAAAAAATGGAAGAACAAAACATCAAAGGCCCCAGTATTTAAGAGAGGAATGCCAAGAGGAACTTAGTGAAAGGGAGAGGTCCTGTCTAGGGAAATCCTGCTGATTTTGACCAACAATTTTCTCAATGGTGTTTTTCATATCTCTTTCAAATTGGCTGCATACATTGCAGCCTGTGGTGTAAGGCTTATGTCTGAGGGCTTCACATTAATTTTGCTACACAAGCTTTTAAGGATGATTTTCTTGTGCATGAGTATTCCCATAATTCTTTGGGTTTCTGCATGTATGAACTCTTGGTGGGTTCAGACTCTTTACAGGAAATGTTTGTGGGCCAGTGGGTGGAAAAAGATACTTTGTTTCTTACATTTTGCTGTTTTCAGTTCTCCCCTCCCCTTCCCTCCAACACTACCTGCCTGTCTCACACAATGAAAAGATGCCTCTGCAAGATGAGGAAAAAAATGCACATTACTTTAAGAAGAGGAAGAGGAGAGAAATAAGAAAAAGAAAAAATAATTGCCTCACATAATTGGGAACTCCGAGGTATAGCTAAATCCAGGCAGTCTAAGGAGGTCATGAAAGCACTTCCTCTCCCTTAAACTCATTCCCCAGTACTGCTTCCATCCCTAATGTCTGAACTCTATAATTTGTGGCCTGGAGGGATAGTATGACAGCAGTAGCATACCCCTAGTCTCACAATATCAGTAGGAACACTCCCCTGACCTCCTGACTCTAAGAAAAAACTTCTAGGGGTTGAGGGGACACTGATTTGCACAAGCCTGGTTTTCATGGGAAGGGGCAAGACACACTGACTTAGACTTTATAGAACAATACCTGGGGGAAGATGTTCCAGAATATGTTTACTAAACTGACCCAGGGGGCACACATGCAGTATTAATAGGCAGGAGTAGAAAAGAACAACTGTATAGAGCAGACTATCTGTTGGTATGGGTTGGACCCTCCCCCCCACTCCACCCCTGCAACCCCCACCCCTTAGCCCTCCATCTAACCTCCACCCCCCACCACAGCAGTGACTCCCCGGTTGTTTGTCAGTTGAGGTTATTTTTCAGTTGGGGGAGATTAAGTAGTTGCCAGTGAGGAGATGCACCACCCCCACCTTGAGATTAGCCCCAGATCTTTTCAGTTACTGTCACATGAAGGAGCCACTCACTGAGAGCCATTATATAGTTCCAGCCCTCCTTTGTTCTAAATCCTTACAGGGAACCCCAGACCCTGGTCTATGGGTGCCTGCTCAGGTCCCCTTCTTGCCTTCTTGGCCAAAAGCACGTTTTCCTTTCTCTTGTGTACGGTGACTACCAGCTCAGGTCCTCTCTAAGATCCTAGGCAAACAGCTTTTCTTTTCTCTCTTGCTTTACTTAATAAATTTTTCTTGCTTTTACTTTGATTCTGTCTGCTTTATTTTTTAACCTTAGTTGACTCATAGGCTCGAGAACCTCCCCACCAATTCTATGGGAAGAATGAGCATCTCAACATTTTCAGAAATAGGGGAGTCATCCCACTCTGACCACCCACCCACTCCCAGGAGGAAAAGGAACAGACTATGGCACCAACTCACAGTCAGACTTTTATTAGGAAATCACCCTCCAAACACAAAAGATATGCTGTGGGTCCAACGCGTTTCCTGAGGAAGGAGGGTCACAGTATGGGGGCTGTCAGATGCCCAGGCAGAGAGACCTGTGAATCTGAGCAACTTTTAGTGCTGACTATGGCCAGCATGCCATCCCAGGATATGACTCAGCCATAAGAACTGCCACAAACGCCACACAAGAAACACGCAGGCGCACACATATCTGCACCACATTTAAGTAATAATAAATACAAAATTCCACTTGCTGTTATTGTGCCTGAAACACAGGAACCCAAAAAGGAAAAGAAAACCAAAAGATCTTTCTCTCCATTGGACCGAGAGGAAAAATCCCCAAATTATCAAAATTCCTCAGTTACAAAATACTTTTTTTAAAAATTCCACTATTAAAAGAATAAATAACAAAATATATAAAAAATAACTTGGTTGCATCAAAATTATAACTAGAAGTTATTTCACAATTTTTTGTGGCCTATCTTATAGTCAAATAGTTACTTTGCTCTGATTTCCCTTATTTCACTCTTACAATGCCCTAATGTGGGGTCTAGTTGAAATAGTATAAAATTAATAAATAAAATGTTAAATAAATAGCAAACATAAGAGGGTGTGAATATAAATACTTACATCTTAACAAAATTAAATAATTTACATAATAATTAAACTAGCTACTTTCAATGTCTTCCAGGAAGTGCAATTTCTCTACTTTTAAATACTAATTCAGAATTGCAGTCACAATTGACTTGAACTCTATTTACATGGTAGGAACATTGTGTTTTTAACACATTAAACTAAAATTGCCCTTTTTTGCGCCTTGAATGGATCTAAAATGAAGTGAAGCTTTAGTGGTCTCCCATGAGGAATTAGTTCATCCTTACCTCACTGACACTGTCCGCTCCTCAGACACAAAACAAGCCCAGCCACCAACCAAGATAATATGACAGCAACAGGTCAGGGGCCTGGATGGAGGCACAGAAGCCAGGACCCTGACCCAGGAGTCCTGGGTTTAGAATCCAGACATGGGATCTAATGGCTGCAGCCCAAGAGGACGCCATAACCCAAGACTTCAGGTTGCCAGTTGCCTCAGACTAAAAGCTGGTTTTCAGGGTTCTCCCAGGTTAAAAATCCCTGAGCTGACCAGGCAGTGATGCTTGCTAGCTGGGTAGACCATTGTCGGGAAGGCCTACTCCTAACTTCACTTCTGGAACAGCGTTTTGTCCCACCGATAACACAAAACTGAATTCAACAAAAGCAGAAAACATACTTGCCCATGTGGGCCTCACTGGGCAGACCCATGGCCCTGGGTATGTCCCCCAGGCTGAGATCCCTGGCCACCGAGCCTGCGGCTGCCCTCTCAGCCTCAACAAAGGAATTCTGTGGTTGCAAACTCCAAAACTTCCCTGAGAACCTTGTCCATGAGCTTCCACTGGAGACTCTGAGATGTTCTTCAGATTTCTTTCAAAAAACAAAAATAAATCACTTTGTAATACTTCGGTGTTGCCAGGCACCCATTAGAGGGGGCCTAGAGTCAGGTGATGGGGGAACTTGTGGGAGACACTGATTTCCAGGCACCCCTTTGGATAAACCTGCCCAAGTCCATACCCAGGCTACCAACTAGAAGTCACTGTGAATTAGGGATCCCTACTGCTGGCAGCAGGGCAAGGGAGGTAAAGGCAGGAGCTGGTGTGGGTCATTTTCCACGCAGTATGGTCTAGACCTGAATGCCCCTCACGGCCTGCTTTATGCTCTCCAGGAGGCCCTTGTTGTCAGGGTTCTGGTAGCAGTCCTGGTTGGAGTACATGTCGGTGAGGGTGTTCACATAGGCATCAAAATTCTGTTCACAAATTGGGTCCTAGGAAACAGAACTGTGTTAGCAAGCGTTGACCATGCAGTGGAACTCATGCTATAGTGGGAAGTACCAGCCATTCCCATAAAACTAAAGGTAAGTCTAGGCTGACAAGGCAGTAATGGTAGCTGCCCTTGTAAAAACACCCATAAGCATTTCTGTCTGTAGCGATCCCAGTGACAGATTTACTGCCACCAGAATCACCAGTCCTCTCAGACTTGTGGGGTTGAAGCCTGTGTGGCCAACAACTCCAGTGGGAAGACAGAATTCTCAGCAAAGTGGAAAAGGGAAACTGCCCTCCCTGCCCTCCAAAATATCCCTGGGGCATGTCCCTACCATGTGAGGAAGGCGGATATTGGCAAGACTTTGGATGAGGGCCTGACTCAGCCCAGACAATTCCAAAAACAAGGCTTCATTCTGCTCCTCGATGAGTTTGTTCTCCTCCTCAATATTCTTCAGGTTCTTCTCCATAGAAGAAATCTGGGCCAAAGAGAGATGAGAAGGGCCACTTGCCCTCAGCTTTGTCCTGCACTAGCCACACTTCTCATCTCTCAAAGGACAGAGCCAGGAATGGGACAAGAGGCCAGAACCTGTAAACCTAAGCAGATCCTTGGCCCCTGGATGGAAGAGGCAAAGAAAGACCCTCTGGAAACAATCTTAGCCAAGGGAATCCAGGAACAGATGTAATGACGGCTTCAGGGACTGCACGTGGCTGTGGTCCTCTGCGCTTCCTCCATTCTAGGTGGCTGGGTGAAGGCACAAACCCTAAGGGGCCCTGGGTTCAGCCTCAGTGCTATCAGGTATATTCTTAACTTCAGTAAGCTTCTCGTTCAAGTCTGTAAGATGGCAACAGCCATACATACCTTGGGGTATCATGTTTCCCCTCACTAATCAAACAGCCTCCCAGGCCTGAGTATGTTGTTCCCCAGTAGAGCACAGCCAAGCCTCCTTTCCTTCTGCACAATGGCCATGAGCCCACTCAGGGTTGTAACCCTGTGGTCATTCGCTTTGAATGACAGCCCCCAAACCTGACGGGTGTCGCCAAGGTATCCTGGGAACAGACTGAGCTCACATAAGGGCAATTTATGAACTAGGCAGGGACAGTGCACTTTCTGGGTGACTATGGGCAGGAACAAGCACTCTTCCATCACCTGGTGACAAACCTATGTCTTTAAAGAATGGAGACAGTGGTAGGGAGGAGGATGGAGAACTTGCCTTCTCTTTGCCTAGACCATGACCTTCCAAACTCCCTCAAAGAGGTATCAAAGGCCTTAGGAAGGAATGCTAGGAAAAGTATCTTTCTTTTAAAGGCAGTTTAAGTTTGGTTTGGTCTTGAGACCGAGTCTGACTATGTTGCCTCGACTGGTCTTGAATTTGGGGACTCACACGATCTTTTTCCCTCAGCCTCCTAAGGAGCTAGAACTACAAGTATGCGCCACTCTACTGGGCTCTTTAAAAGGTGAGTTCTGGGAAATAAAGACAAGTGCTATCCCAAGGACAGATATATATTGTCACTTCCCATTCTTAACTGAAGTCTACTGAGGAAGATGTAACCATACAAGCTGGCATGGTGGCGTATATAATACCAGCACTCTGGGAGGCTGAGGTAGAGGATTATAAATTCAAGCCCAGCCTGGGTAATTTAGTGATTTAGCGATTTAGTGAGACCTGTCTCAAAATTAAAAATAAAAAGGACTGGAGATGCAGCTCAGAATAAAGGCACTGGGTTCAATCTCCAGTATGAGGGGGAAGAAACACACAGATATGCATGGGTAGGACCACTCAGCTGTGGTCACTGTGTAGTGTGTGCAGCTATGTGGGACCCTGGCTCCATCCAGACCCAAGTGCCATGCTTATGTACCACCAGCACTAGACTGGAAATACAAATGGAATGACCAGTACTAGAAAAGCCACAACCCTCATCAACTAGTCACACTAGTGGGTCTGGTCCAATAAGAGGATGACTAACACCAGGGGTAACACAGGTGGCAAGAAGGGGGACCTTGTGTGCTGGGTGTAGCATTTTTGACCAGCTCAGCCTGAACGGCACTGATAGTGCAACACAGTATCCAGGATGGATTCCGGGTAAAAGGATAGAGTCAGAGCTGAGGCAGAGCTACCCACCTGGGACTGCAGCTGTACCATAGCAGCCTCCATCTCTGAGTTGGACTCATTCAGGTCCCGGATCTCCTGGTTTAGTTGCTTGATCTCTTCATCATTCTCCAGCACTGCCCGAGGGGGGGAAAAAAAGCTTCAGTTATGACTCTGGACTCAAGCCCAGACCAGCAAATGAGTAGGAGGGCCACTTTTGAGGTAAGAAGCATGAGCTGCTGAGACCAAAGGAGAGATGTATCCCAAACCACTGGTATTCTCACCTAAATGAGAGTAAGCCACACTCTCCACAAACTCATAAACATGGTTTCTGATGTTGCCAGTGGGTTCTCTGATGCCAATGGTCACCAAAGCCCAAGGTCAGAGAAGGCGCAACCACTCAGGTGAGGGCCAGAGTCCCAGACACCAGGCAGAGAGAGCTTCAGAGCCAAGGTTAGTAGGTTCATGGGCTTAGAACAAGAGCTATCCCTCCAACAACTCATTCTTACAGGATCTTAGCCTTCCCACCCACTTCCCACCAGTACAAAGAGGGACTGATAAACAGGGACATCCAAGAAAGGTATTCTTACCATCACTGGTCTTGAATTTTGGGCTAAGAACCTCATCCCCTGAGAGTTTTCCCTTCTTTCCAGCAAAAGTTGCTCTGGGACAGCCAGACAAACTGAAAGCAGAGGTTATACATCATTGGTCAATCCATGACACAACCTATGGGCTAGTCCAGGGCCACATACCATGATCAGTCCAAGGTCATACCATCACTGGTCCAAATCATGTTCCCTTGAACCCAGATGACCCTGAAGGCCCCCATATGGTGGAACTGCTTCCCGTCAGAGGCTGCACCAGGTGGGGACCAGGAAGATGCTTCCCTCAGAGCCTGTCCTGTCTGGCACAGCAGGAGCTGGAGGGACCAAGGCATCACTGCTCCCATGAACTGCCTTCTCTGGATTCTGAGATCCACACAACCAGCTTGCTGGCACTTTCTTTACAGCCCAGACTTCACCTGAGGAACCCCCCCTCAGCTGACCTGCCCAAGAGATCCTCCAGCATGTAGTTGTGACAACACTTACAAATCCCTTGAATACAGATGTTCAAGCACATAGGAAATAATCAGATACAGAACATTAAATATCACATGGTTTCTCTAATAAAGAGAAACTCTAAGTATGAATAAATAAAAGAGCAAAATAAAAGTGAGGCGGTAGGAAGATAGGATGATAGATTTTGTGGAAAGGAGAAAAGGATCTGGGGAAAAGGATGATAGGGGGAGGAAAAGGAAAAGGGAGTAAAAACATTTAAGATGCAATATGAATATGCACAATTCCCTAAATTGGGTACAATTATGTACCACAAGTACATACTGATAAAAAATAGTTTAGGGGGGAAGAAGTTGTTCAAGCAGGAAAATAAATAAAAATATGTGAATTTTTTGGCAGGATTTTATTTTTGTGCAGTGACTTTAGACACATCATAAGCAAAGGTTGTGACAAAATAAGAGGTGCTTAGAAATCCTACAGAATGATTCCTGTGTTCACAGGCCAATCCCAGCAGCCTACTCTGTGGTCTGTGGCCTAAGGCCATTCTAGCTGTCCAAGTCAGGCCCCAGTTAGCCTCTGCTCCCAGTTAGGGACACATGAGCACTCACTATCAAAGGACAGAGGAGAGGAAGAGAGGGGAGGAGACAGAAAGCTTGGGAAGAGGAAAGATAGGAGAGAGAAAGGGAGGGGAAGGGAGAGGAGAGGAAGAGAGAAGATGAAAGGAGAAGAGAGGATGAGAGGGAAAGAAAGGAAAGAAGAAAGGAAACAGGAGAACAAGATAGAGAAAAGTGGGGAGAGGGGAAAGAAGGAGAGTGCAGAGGAGGGAGAGAGAAGAGAGAGGAAAATAAAGAGGAAGAGGGATGGAAAGGGGCGTGGTTATTGGCCTTCCCTAAGAGACAGGGTTTCTGACAGGATTGGCAAACTAACCACATACCCCTCAACCATCACCATGGCTTCCCAGGACAGAAAAGGAGGCTGGTGACGCAAGGCCTCCCTCAACTCTTGGGCAAAGTGTCTGTTCAGGTGAGAGTCGTTGAGTGCCACCTACGGGGTCCATTGCACAGGCAAGGAGGGTCTGGACACTAGGTCTTTTGCAAAGCAAACAAGGGATGTTGCCCAAAATTCAGAGATTCTAATGGGAGGGTCAGGGCAGGAGGTGTGGGAAACAAAATTTTCCTGAGAAGATGGCAGTCTGAAGAAAAACATGAGCACTGGACGTAGTGCATGCGTCGTCTCTGTGACCGCCCTAACGCCAGTCCAGAAGGACATCAGCAAGGCAGAGAGGTAGCTATGACAGTAGATACATGGGGGGAAATATAAACCATTTGGCACCAATAATGCCTCTGCGGCTTCCAAAGTTGGTGCCCATTTGTGCTTTGCTTTACTGGGAGGATCTGCTGGCCATACTTGAACCTGTGTCTATTCTACCTCCCACTCACAGGAGCCATGTCCCAGAACAAGGTCAGAGTCCCTTCTTGTTGGGCAAGAGGGCAGGGTCTTTAGATGTAGTTACCTCCGGTGGGTAAGGAAACTCCCATTGGCATGGCCAGAGCCATCGCAGCCTGGGGTAGGGCAGGTGGGTCCCTCACTCTTCAGCGACTTCCAAGAGAAGGATGAACCATTGAGGGAACCCTCTTTCTGCCTCCGGGCGGCCAGAGGGCATCCAGAAGCACTTCTGTGAGAGGCATATTTGCCGCTGATGTGACCAAGTCCTACACAGCCTGGAACCGGGCACCTAAACACAGAAAGGCCAAGGTGACTTACAGGGGCACCAGCAATGGGAGGAACTGATATCCTGCCAAGCTAGACTAGGTGGCTCCAGCAGGACATGCAGGCAGTTTCCAAGTGAAGAGAACAGCAGGGTTCTGGAGCCTTGGTACTGTACAGCAATTCCTTGGACCTACCTGGAGATGAACACAGCACATATAGTAGGAGAAGCCAGGTGGAGCCCTCAACGTTGGGAGCCTGCACCAGGGCATGCAACCATGTCACTGTTACATAGATCCACAGGGGTGGCGCATGGCACACACCCTCTAGCTTGAGTAGGAATGTTGCACATAGGGTATTTCAGAGCACTGAGGCCACAGGGAAGAACCCCAGAAAGAACCCAATAGGTAGTATATAGTTTCCATAAGCCATCACCTATGCTGAGATGGGCTTTTCAGTGATGCAATTGCATTTGAGTTGCCCATACTCCTGTCAGTAATCCCAATAAACTCATTGGCTCACCAACTTGGACTTTGGTGCAATCTTTGGTCTGCCAGCTATGCCCTACCTGGGGTGAATCTTTCATTCATGTCTTGCCAGGAAAAGTTTCACTCAATATTTGGGAAGAGGCTGACAACAGCAGCAAAGATCTCAGGGCCATCTTCCTCTCCCTTGCTCTCATAGTCCCTGCACAATGAAGAGGCTTCCAGATGAGGAATATGACAGACACCTCGGGCCAACCAGCTCAAGGTCAGTGGGGACTCGTCATCCTCTGGCCTCTAGGCCAATGTAAGTAATAGCACAATACCTGTGGGGACCATGAGGGTCTCAGGAACAGAGCTTAAGCAAAAGACTCATCTCAGGCACCTCCTAATTATCATCTCTAAAGCTGCCTGGTAACAGCATTTTTCTTTGTTCCAGTGTTCAAGGAAAAGATCAGAACCCTTTACGGAAATAACTATAGATCAACAAGTTGGGTGTAGTGGCATATACCTGTAATCTCAGCACCCAAGTTGAGGCAGAAGGATTGCCATGAGTTCTGGGCCAGCCTGGGCTACATGTTGAGTTCAAGACTACATAATGAGTAGTTCTGTAGTGAGCCTAAACTATAGAGTGAGACTCTGTCACGAACAAACAAACAAACAAAAAATACAGATAGCCAAACACCTCGAGCACAGTAGGAAGGTCCCTTTCTGGATGTTTTTCCTCACATCGTAGGAAGGAAGTAGACCAGGAAGATCTGAGGGGCTCAGAATCAACTCATGATTCAGAATAAG
The DNA here is from genome assembly GCA_004027205.1 of Ctenodactylus gundi. NCBI lineage: Eukaryota > Metazoa > Chordata > Mammalia > Rodentia > Ctenodactylidae > Ctenodactylus > Ctenodactylus gundi. Next base: position 72,519 of record PVKB01003022.1, read on the forward strand.
ACACTCAATCTGCAAGCTTTCAGACTTCTCTCTCCTGGAATCCAAGTCACCATCTGTCACATACTCACTATGTGCTGAGCACCCAGAAAACTCATTGGACACAAGGGGTATTGCTGCTTCATTTTACAAAGTGGCCCATTGTGGTATAGAAACCAAGGAACTCAACATCTTCAGAAGAGAGGGTCGTTAGCAGAGGCATCTGCTGCAGAAGTGGAATGGAGGCACAGGGCTGTGTTGCCCAGTAAGTCAGTAAGGTAAGTAGGACAGGCAGCCCTAGGCCTAACCCCACACTTTGGTCCCCTCTCAAGGCAGTCCTGAGACACTTTCCAGTACTTTGGCAGGCCCCTGCTTGCTCTTCTATCTGCACAGCACCCTCTTGCCTCTCCTCCCTTTCTTGTTCATCCATCCCACTCAGTCCTGAGGTGCCACAGGATGTCCTAAGGTCATATCTTCCTCTGGTGAGGAACATGTATACTGCCAAAACCCTCATGAGAGCTTTGGAAGATTCCTTTTTTCTGTCCAGCTTCTCAAACCGAGATGCATCCTAGCGACCTTAAGGTGAGGTCTTAGGCTGGGACTCTAACATCACAAGACAAATAACTACATGAAAGGTAGCCCTTCAGTCACTCTACAAGAAAGTAAAAATTCAGATTATCACTTTCTTGTAAAACTCTAAGCCTTCTCACCAGGAAGAATTAACTCATTTATGGGGTATAATTAGGTGTGGTTTCTTTCTCTTAATACCACGTCCATGGGGTACTCAGTTAAGTGGGCTTCCAAGCTCCTCAGGTGAGCCAGTGTTTTCTGGATCTCATAGTATAGCACAGGAACTAAGAATGCAGTGATGTAAAAAAAAAAAAAAATGGGCCGGGACAGCAGGGACCACAGGTGCATTCCATATGCCAGGTGCAGAATGGACAACTACAGCCTGGTCCTCCAGGGGCAGGGGCTAATGAAGGAAAAGCATATATTACTGAGCCCCACACTGGAACTTCTGTCAACTTCTATGATCAGTTATAAAACTGTGGCAACCGGGATTCACTATAAAGCTCTGACACACTAAATCTCAAATGGTGTAAGCATGAGATATCATAGATAGAGCTGTTCTTTGGCAGCCCCAGTAAAACTACAGTTCATGCCTGCTAACAAAATCTCATTCCTCAGAAGGACATGGTACATTCATTAAAGTTTCTGTTTTGCTCTGCACTTGTTTAAAGATTCTAGTCAGTTATAAATATTGTTAAAATCTATAGTGGAGGGGAGTCCTTATAAAATGGAAATGCCATAAAGCCACTATTCTGCAATCCTGAGCAAAGTAGCCAGTAGGTCATCCCACTTAAGCCTATGGAATAGTATGGTTCTTACCTGCAAGTGGACAAAATAGGGAACTAGCTCCCTATGAAGGAAAAATTGTACAAGTCTCTACCTAGTGGGTTACACTGAAAGTCAGGGCTTACCCATAAACTCCCTCAGAAACACTTCAGCCCTTACCTCATCCCAGTGAGAAGGATAGTAGTAGGCAGTCTTTCTCCTCTGGGACTCGTGTCACTTAAGGCCACGGAATATCTTTTCCCCACACCCACATACACATTGCAGGGTCTAGTTCACAGTTTTAAGCTTCTCCACCAACTCTGTACAGGCATGCAGTTGAGTAGACACACAGCCTTCAAAAATTCAACATCATCCTAACCATCCTCCAGACCTGACCTTGACCTCCAGACAAAAAAATCCTGCAGATTGCAAGGCTTGTGGGTACCCTGAATCAGCAAGACTCTCAGCTTCCCAAGCCCCAAACACCTCTGACCCAAGCTGAGAGGGGGGCAAAACATGTGTTCTATCCATAGTTAGAATATCTAGATATTGCAATACTGGGTTTGAGCACTTCTATAAAAACAAAGATTGCCTTTGACCAGTTTGGTGATCAGTTATAATAAAAGGGAATCTAGAAAAAGGTTATCGTGGATTTTGTTCTTATTCTCATTGTTTGCAATTACAGCACATGAAAACTTCAATTCTACGAAGCAATTAAACAGCCGGCAAGGCCCAACATACTTCATCAGCTCGGGGTCCTCCTTGTCATCCTTTGTGGGTGCCACCTTGAGTCCACTCTTCTTGGCACGTGGGCAGCCTGACAAGCTGGTGTAAAAGAGAAAAAAACTGTCATCTCAGTCCCAGAATAGCAGCTCCTTCACCCATTGGCTTCATTCTCTTCCCTCAGATCCAGTGGACCCTGACAAGGCAAGGGGGGAAATTAGGTGGATCAATCAACCAGCCACTCTTCATTGGTCATTTGATTACTTGGAACCATCCACAGACAAAGGCTTTCACACAGGTCCAGAGGGTCAGGAATAGGAAGCATCTTCATGCACCTCTAACTCTAATGCTTTGTCTTTTTATCTTATTGCACAAAGCCACCTGACCATGTTCTGGAGGAACCAACAGTTCAGAAGAGATGGAAATGGGCTCTAGATGTCAGCAACATTGTTTCCTTCAGAGCTTCAGAATTTTATCTGATACAGATACCACCACCCTAGTTCCACCAGCCCAACTCACCTCCGGTGGGAAGCATAATTCCCTGTTATATGGCCAGAGCCATCGCAGCCAGGCGTGGGGCACCTGCAGAGAAATCAGGGTGAAACCAGAGCCCATGAAGATGTTTTAACCTTGCATACAGCTTTCCCCAACATGGGGCCTCCAAAATGCCACGTTCCTTAAGCGCCATTTTGCAGAAACATGCCCCATCCAGCTTTTGCCACCAAGAGTCTGATGTGGTCCACAAGTACATTATAGGGCTTCAGAACTGTTCCCAGCCACCCCACAGGTTTCAGAACCCCAAAAGGAGAAGAGTCTTAGGGGCCTCACTTTATAACAGACACCAAGCTAGCACACTGAGGCCAGTCTTCTGGATCCACTGCATCTGAAGGAGAAAAGGGGCTTCTAGATCAGCCTTCTACCCAGTGCTAGCCTGAGCTAGAAGCATCCAGAACACATCTGAGATTTAACTTTAAACATGGGAGCTCAGGAAGGAACATCTACTACTGAGGCCACTTTGTCCTCATAGTCGTGGTAGAGAAGGTGTTCACACGGAGAATTTACCACAGCTGAGTAAGTGAACAGGTGTTCATCAAGCACCCGCCCCTGGGCTTCTTGAAGTCTCAGCCTTGTATAGTGAATTCAAAAATCGTAACAGTGGCTTTTGTAGGGTAGTGGGTATTGGCAGAGGGCAAGGAAGTGAGACACGAAGTGAGGAAAAAGTACAACTTTATACATCCAAAAATGCATTAGGGGTGTGTCAAATAAGGTGACAAAAATCATACTTCAATATTGGAAGTGTAAGTTTTCCTATTTCTCCCAAATGTCCACTGAAGAAAGCTCTGTGAACCCCTGTAGGCACAAATGTTAGGATAGAAAGAAGAGGCTGAGTCTTCAGGTGGATGAGTCTCCCTGTTGGATCTGCTGCTCTGCACTTGGCCCTTGGAGAGGAGGCCAGCCAGAGGGAACCAAGCAGTTATTTGGTGCTGGCAACTGAATAGCCCATTATTCAGAGTCCAGCTCTGTGGCACTCAGGCCCCTTGAGGATTTCTTACTTTCTGGGCTGTGATGATGGCTCTTCCTCTCCAGAATCTTCCAAAAGTACAAATAATCTTGGCGCTTGGGACAGGAGATCTCCTTGCTTAGAAGACAGAGCTGGGCACAGTCACAAAGAATTCCTGAGGTATAACAGGCTGGCCTTATCTCCTGTAAACTTCTCCTTGACCACTTAAGAGTTTTTTTGAAGTGTTTTCTTGGGGCATCTCATGTAGGTTCCTCATTCCTGCCCTGAGGTATCACCTACTGGACACTCCACTGGCCTGTCAACCAGTCAATATATCAATCTTTCTCCAACCTTCATGGACTATGCTGTGGGTGTGGGTGCTATATCACCAAAAAAGTGTTCCTGCTGTCTAGAAAGCCTGAGTTGAGAGAACTGCCCCTCCTCTTGAATGCCAGCAGCTCAGGCAGAAGCCCAGAATGCCTCCTTCTTTGTCTTGGCATCAGGGAACCATCTGGCAGAGCTTAATATTGACTCTGTGAAAGCTAGTCATTCAGTGGCCACAGCTCTGGGCTGTATGAGGCACCAGCAACAGGGCTCAGAAAATCCTGATAGTGCCAGTGGGTCACTTGGTCTATAACCCTCACAGGGCCAGCAGGAATTTGGCCAGATGAAGGCTGTCCTGCACCCCTTACTCTGGTGGGATGGCTTTTTCCAGGAGTTATGTTCGGTACAGAACGGTGTTCAGGAGATCAGAGGAACCTGTGGCCCACAAGTAAGCACTTTCCTGCCTTCCCACCACCTCCTTCTGGACATCTTGTCTGGCATAAAAAAGAATCTATGCCCTGGGGGCCACATTCTGCCTTGGCAGCACACCAGCTCTCCCTCTGAGCCTACCACACCTGGCACTGTGTGATAACACCTAGTAGACACCCCAAACATTTATAAGCTAATAGGCCCAAGGAAGCTTCTGGCCACAGTGACACAGTAAAGGGGCAGGTGTCCTAGGGACTCAGTTCACAACACATGAAATACATTATCTAATATCAGGAGGGAGGCCACCAGAGAACTCTGCCAGCCCATCCAGCCTGATGTTCACTCAGAAAGACAGGGGATGAGGAACACTGGCACACTAGGAAACACGGAAAAGCTAGCCCGTGATAGCCCAAACTACACTGTATTCTGACAAAGACAAAATGGGCTCTCCAGAAAGGCCTCCAGAACAGAGGAGAGCCTCCGAGCAAGGGGGATGCCTTAGCTGTCTGCCTATACCTTGTCAAGGCTGAACAGCTCAGGTCACTAGAGACTTTTTGTGGCTGTTTCTATACGTGTTTTGGGTTACAGTTCTTCACAAGATCTTAGTTTTACAAGGGCTCTCACCTTCCCTGGAGCCACATCTCCTAACCAGATTGTAATGAGTCACTTTCCACCAGCCCTGAACGTCTACTTTAGGGCTATGTATGTCTATATCACTAGCTCTAAAATTATTCTACCCCATTGAGTTGAAAATCTTAAAAACTCATCATAGTTAGAAATGAAAGAAGAATTTAAAAATAAAATAGGAAAACAATAACACAAGAAAAGATGGCAAGAGAAGGAAGTGGATTAAGATCTTCCCAAGGCCACAGGACTTAGTGTTCCAACTTTAGGTTCCAGGCCAGAAACAGAGGTGCAGTGAATGAATGAGTGAATGTGTGAACCTGCTATTCACTCTCAGAAAGAAAACAACCTGGTGCCCACAAAGCCTGCCTGCCCATGTTAAAAGCAGGGAGTCACAGGAGAAAGGAAGCCAGCACAGAGAAGGCAAGAGTGCAAGGCCAACTGGAAGGGAACTAGGCAGAGACAGAGCAGGCAAAGAATGCAAGAGAAGGAAGATCAAGAAGCTATCTGCACCATCTGCATCCTGTTCACATGACAAGAGCCACACAGCCTGTAGCCACTGAGTCACAGCAGGTCTTGCAAGGCATAGCCAATTCTGTGCTTTCCCCAAATCTCTAGGGCAGTGGCCAAGCAGGCCTAGATCATGCTGTTGGGGTCCTCAGGAGAGACTGTGAGAGAAATTAGGGCCATTAAGGAGCCCACAGCAGCCTTTGTCATGGCCCAAAAGGAGAAAGGCAGCAGTGCTCAGAACAATGGTCAAAGTTGATAGCAGAGGGGACAGCAGCAACAATAGCCCCAAGCACACAGAATCGGCCCTTCCTCAGCCCTGCCCCTTCACCTCATCCCATCCTGGGGCTGGCACTTTGGAGAGGCCGATTTTGGCAGAAGCCTCATAAAGGAGAGTGCAAAGCAAGGGTACTGCCCAAGAGAGGGGAGGTCAGGGAGCGCAAACATACTTGAGGTCAGCAGAGTGGGCAGCCATGAGGTTTCTGAGGCTCTTGTCAGCAAGAGGGCAACCAGAGAGGCTGAAAGAGAAGAGATGGGATACGGGGTGAGCCACAGAGGGGGAGCAGAGAAAGAGAGGAGGAAGACCCCCCAGAAAGCATAAGTCCAGGCCAGAGAAGCAGAGGACAAACCTGCGGTGGGAGGCATAGTTCCCGGTGATGTGGCCACTGCCGTCACAGCCGGGGGTGGGACAGCTGGACAAAGAAAAATGAGCATCAGAACAGAGAGCCATACACATCAGAAGGCCTGCCCCAGGGCCCAGCTTGGGGCAGGTGGCAACCAGGCCCACTCCCAGCTCTTCCTAAAGTCTTCAGAGCACAGCCCTTACCTCTCCTACACATCTTAATCTAAGAAGGAAAGTTTGAACTGGAAGGAAGAATGCCTTTGAAGCACATACACTATGTGTGCACATGTGCACTGTGCATGTATGCAAGTATGCCCACAAACACAGAGGTGGAGATCCCCTTACACTCCCAGCCACTGAAGCAGCATGGCCTTCCCTGAGGAAGACAACCTGACTATCTGCCTGGAGAGGGCCAGCTCCAAAGTAGCAGGAAACTGGTAGGGTTCAAGGTAGAAGAAAAGGGACCCTCCCAAGAATGAGCACTGAGCACAGGTGTAAGACCACCCATAGCACAGACTGCCAGGCACAGCCCTCTGGAAAAGTGATTATTGAGTAGTGGGGGTGACAGAGGTTCTGCCTCTTTCAGTTGTATGAGGCCCAGGCTGCCAGAGCTAAGGGCAGAGTTAGAAGACAATGACTCAAGTCCTCAGGTATTGAGCCCAGGCATCAGGAATTCAGTGGGCCTCAGAAAGGGCTGGGCCTCTGTTACTCATGACAACTCCTAGCAGGCCCTCTGCTCATGACTCCACCGCCTTCGCATGGCTCTGCTCTGCCCTGCTTTGAGGGCTGGGCTCTTTCATATTCTCAATTGCTGTTAGAGGATTGCAATAATTCCAGCACAGCACAATGATGACAGAAAACCTCTTGGTCACCATGTGGGCTGCCTAGCTGGAAGTGGTCAGGTCAGGCAGGAAAGGCCGTGATCAAAGAAGACTTTGTTGATTTTCTAGGACTAGGCCTGCTCCTCCCAGACTCAGAGTGTGCCAGCTGAAGTGGCACTTACGTGAGCAGCTCCTTCTTTATGTCCTTGGAGAGAAACTTCAGCTTAAAGTTGGTCAAGGTGACTTCCCCTGGATATTTCCGCTCCTCAAAGTTCTCTTCCGACACCTCCTGATCATCTGCTTCAGAAGAAGCAAAAGAATGTGCTGCTGGCTCTGACTGCAAAAAACCAGCAGGGAAATGTTTTAACGGCTGGTGGGGAAACCCGGGCACCCAACCCGGTGGTCAAGGGAGAGGGACCCTTCAAGAAAATATCCATGAGACATTTCCTAGAGTCTTCGGGAAGAGGGAGGAAGACCTCACTTACTCGATGAAACACAGAAGACAACAAACACCCTGTGGCCTGGACACACTAAGTCACACTCAAAGGGCATCTCAGAGACATGAAGCTATGCTGTCCAGCACAAGAGTCCTAACACTCACCCCCATGCCCATCCACTCATCCCCTATGGCTCCAGGCTGCCTCCACCAAATCTCTCAATGGAGTCTACAACTGATACTGCCCTTGGAGAAAGGCAAAGTTCTAATCACCAGCAAGCACTCAGATTGTCATCAAGCTGAGAGGTGAACATAATAACATAGATTATAACCATAGTGGTCATGAGACTCGCTGGCCTGAGCTGATGCCTTGACCGCAAAAGGTACGTCATAAACTCACCAACTGAACACTAGATCCATAGAGCATTTGTCCAAAGAGGCTCAGCAGTGGATGCCTGCAAGCAAGGAACAGCTCCTCTCCTCAAGGCCCAGGATCCAGTAGGGTCAGAACAATGTCTCACAAAATAGCTGTACCAGAGGTAACTTTATAGTGCTGGCACTTACTTGTCATGAACCACACAAGTGGTTCAGTTATCACACCTCTAAAGCTGGAAGAACAGTCCCCCAAAGGAGGATGTACCTATGAAGTGCATGCAACCCAGTAGATAAACTCAGGCCAACAACAGCAGATCTGGTCAGCATTAACTGTAGTACTGTTTTTATTACTGTCATTGAACAGACTTGGGGAAAGTAATTTTCTTGCCTAAGCCACCTGGACAAGGCAATCAGAGCACATGCCTAGCTGAGTCTTTCCCAAAACAGGAGGCAGCAGCTTATGAACACAAGGGACCTAAAGTTCCTCAGGGACAGTAAAGAGGAGCTGTTGCCTGCAGTGTGAAACAGGGTAAGGGCAGGCAGGGCAGTCTGAGTAGGAATCTAGAGCAGAGGTTAAAGAACATGGAAATTCCTTAAGGGGGAACATTTCTGGGGGTAACCCTGCCTGAGGAGAGAGAAGGGGTTTGAGAGTGAGACAGGGTTGCTGGCCACAGGGTGAACCAGTGGCCATGACTTCCAAGTCACGGGGCTGGATTTAGAGGGATAGACTTCAGGATCACTGAGGCTTTACCCCCGTGCAGATGGTGGAAGAAGAGGGATATCAAAGTAGCCTGGAGAGAATAGTACTGAGCCATGGCCATAGATAGAGCAGGGGAAGGGCACCAGAACACCACCCATTAGGGTCATGAGACAGGGAGGACACCCTTAGGCATCAGAAGGCAGTAGGGGCATAATCCTGGGGATCAAGACATGAATTTAGGAAGCTTCTAGACCCAAGGATGAGAGCTCACAGCAAAGATGCTACATAGGAGGACACCCCAGCCTTAAACAGGCCTCTTGCCCCCTGCAAGAAGAAACAGGTCCAGTATGGTCTGCCTCCACCCAGGGCTCAGCCAAAGCAGATCCTGTTTCAGAACCAACACCTTAGATGGGTTGGGAGGCCAGAGTGGTCTGTAATCAGGCAACATGACCTGACCCAGGGCCCAGTCTACCTCTCTGAAAATGGAGTCATCCTGAAGCCCATGAGCATAGGGTGAAAGCCAGAGGAAGAACCTGGCTCACAGTCATAACGGACTGGGGAGGACCCTCATTTGCCTCCCCACCCCTCTTAGAGTTGGCCCTGCTCCTTCTGCAAGGTTCCCCTCCTGACAAGCCTAGGAGAGGAAGAAAAAGAGGGAGCTAGCATGCCCACGCACCCTGCCTAGAACCTGTGTATCCTCACAACCAGACTCTGCTCCTTGGGACGGATCTTCCTTAGTGAAAAATTCAATGCAAGCCCACATCTGAGGGGCTTTTCACTTTACAAGTCAGGTATGTTAACAATTGCAAAAGAAACGTTCTACAACTTCAATATCAATACCTGGGTCATCATTTCCTACCAGGTTTCTGGTTTCCAGAATTCAGGCCCAGCGTCAGGAGTTTTCATATTGTCCTGGACCCACAAGACTGCTAAGATGGCAGGTGTGCTCTGTAGGTTAGTGGGAGGCTCACAAAACCAACAGCTTGAGCTATTCCCATCTAATCTCTGCGAGATACTAAATAATCTTCTCACCTTCCCATGCCCTTGGAGCACCCACATTAATGCTAGCCACCCCACATCGAGATGAAAAGGGATGAAAAGACAAGCTGAGTCTCAACAGGATAAAGATAGGTCCTACATGTAAAACGCTTTCTGGAGGGCAGGCCCTTAGGTCCCATGTTGCCCAGAGTAAAAATCCGGACCTCTGTGTACGCCACAAGGAAATGCTGCTTAGCATAGTTCACAGCAGCCCGACTGCTCACTCAGCACCTGCCTGATCAACTCCCACCCCCACCCACCTCCTCCGGCTCCTCCTCCCGTGGCCGAGTAGGCTTGGTATAATCCAGGGGCCGGTCCCATTCGTCCTGGCGGGAGGCCTGGCTGGACTGGGGTGAGGTCATAGAGCTGCTGGGGGCGCTGGTGCTGCTCTGGCGCTGGGAGATGTCAGGAGACTTGACCCCGGGGCTGCTGCTGCAGCTGCTACTGCTGGGGAAAGCATTTTCCCGTTTGCGGTGTTTGTGCATGCTCAAGTCCAGGGTTCCATTTTCATCTACCTCAATACCTACAGACTGTAATTGCAAAGGTGAAAAACGAGTTAGAGAGTCTGACCCTTCACCATGGTGTCTTCTGATACATTTTAATCTGATTTGCAGAAAGCCACAGAATCCTAATTTCCATGGAAGGAAGTGGAGCTAGGAGAATAGAAAGCTGTGAGTGAGATCACTACCAAGAGGGAAAACTACTAAGAAGGAAAACATTTCCTGGCCTCAATGTGAAGGAGCCCACAGTCCCTTGCACTTCCCAGGGGCACAAACCCAGTCCCTTCATATGTGCTCAAGCATGGACAAGGACTAGGTACTCTTAGGGCTGATTGAGTAGCTCAGGGATTCCCCAACACTACATAGAATGCTAGCCAGGCATGGTGGCACACAAATGTAATCCCAGCACTCAGGAGGCTGAGGCAGGAGAATTGGCCTGAGTCCAAGGCCAACCTGGACTACATAGTGAGTTTAGGATCAGCCTAGACTATATAGAGAGACATCTCAAAAAAAAAAAAAAGACTAGTTTCTGTGTCAGAACATGTCAGCCACCATCAAGTTCAGCAAAAGACAGTAGGAACACAGTGTTTACACCACCTCAAACCTGCTGAGGAGTGGGTGGGAACACAGCAAAGCCCTGGGCCCTGTCCACAGAGCAGGTGGAGCTCTCAGAGGGGATCCATCCGCCCACTCTTGATCATCTGGACCAGGAAAGAGAAAGGGGAAGAATGAGAATCTCCATCTAGACACTAGCTATGCCAAGGAGCCACTTATTCAGAAAGCTGGTAAGCCTGACTGTAAATCCCATGCATTACTCCTCCTCAGAGAGGCTTTGTGGGGACACACCCACCTTGCTGGGGAGGTCTTGTGGCTTCATGCTGAGGTTCTCAGGCATTTCCCAGCAGCGAGTAGAGAGGTTCAGGATGGCTGTAGCAGCCATATGTGCAGCCTCAGCATCGTGAGAGTAATCGAAGCCTGCAGAAGAGGATGAAGTGCTCCTCATAACTACTGAGTGGGGCTGTCCCTGAGGGGAAGAGGCCCTTGGGGAAGGTTTAGCTGCAAAAAGGGAACAACACCAGGCTGACAAAGTCTTGGACAGAGGTGGTAGATACATGGGGTAGAGTGCTGGGGGCTAGAGCACTGTCACAATGAAACGGACTCAGAGCCAGGCTGTGTACACACTTCCATGTCCTCCCATGCTCCTTCCTGTCATGCCCTTTTCAAGTGCTGAAGAAATATCTGTTTTCTGTCTTGACCAAAATTTAAGTAAAAAGATCAAAAACCCTCTAAAAACAACCTAGTAGCCCTGATATTTCGAAGAAAATAACTTCTCCAGTAGCAAAGGCTTATTAAGCCCTAAAAGAATTCTATAAATAGATGAGTGTTATGTCACTCATATGGAAAATTCTGCCACATTGTCTCAAAAGGTGTTGTCGTATCTTGGCTAACTTATCGTCACCAGTAATAGTCACTATTGCAATAAAGCAATGTTAATGTCCAGATGAACACAGAAAATGAAGGCATAAAATGTCATCTTTTCTAGTGATTATGTTGCTTTATAAAAATCACTCACACATGATATTCTAAGAAACCACCAGCATCCCCACAAAGTTCTAGAAATTTCAACAAGGATCCCTCCCTTTTGGCACCATTGCATATCTGCGTCTAGGCAGGTGTAGGTGTGTGCCTGGAAACACCCAGGCCTCAGGCCTGGAAACGAGCATCTGCTTGAGTAAGCAAAGAGGCTCACTCCAGGACAACTGCACCTGTGTAGCTGGCAGTGTCCACTGGGAGGCGCCAATCCCAATCTCACGCATACGCGCAAGGGTTTACCACCTCACATGTATTCACAGGCTAATGAGCTTTCAGTCCATAAATCAGTGAGATAATTGATAAGCAACAACAGAGAAGATTGTTCTAGAAGGTTTGCAGGAGTGATTTTGCTAGTACAAATACCCAGAAAATACATTGTTAATGGCACAAACAAGATTATTTCTGGATAGTCACTGCAGGAAAGCAAATGAATTCTTGCCAGGGTCCTATTCTACTGCACCCAGTCTCCCAGTCTGACCCTCCCCAGAGGCAGTACTAGGAAGGGACACCCCACTGCACTGGGGAAGGGTGCTGTCTTGAGATGGACCCAGCAGTGAAATTATTAGGTCTCTAGACAAACACACCCACAAAGAACCTGGGTCTTCCTTCACAAATAATTAGGAGACATTTAAAAGCTCAAAGTGAGATGTGTTCCCCAGTAGCCCCCAGTGAGGCCTTAAGCCTGCACATTGCCCCCCCCCCCCCACCCAGTTCCTCAGAGACGACATGGGAAGAGAGATAAGAATGATTCTCCCCAACTTACATTGGAAGGCTTTGGGTGAGGTTTCGCTGGTCTGAATCTTTGGGGCAAGCATACGTTTGCCAAAAACCTGAGCGTCAAAACTTGCGTAGTCGAAGGTGACTTTGGAGAACTTCTCTAATTCCTTGGCCAAGTTGGCTCTGGGTGTGGCAGGAGCCACATTGGGCCGGTAACTCCCATAAGGAGGAACCTCAAGCTGCTTCACGAAGCACATGGGCCTAGGATATGGGCAGAGATGCAGATCCTGTGAGGATGAGACCCAGGGACCCCACATCACCCTCCCCCACCCCATCCAATGTCCCCAGTAGGGACTCCACGCAACCCAATGAAAATGAAGGCCCAAGAGGCTACCCCCTATAACCTGCCCATAAGACTGGGAATTTCACCTTCCAGAGTCAAGAACCCCTGTGGCAAGCCTCTGATCAATATGAGGAAGGAGGGCCAACAAGGAGGAAGCAATAAAAACTTGGAAAAAACAGCACAGGAACAAGGACTTAAGACTTCAGAGCACAAGTTTCCTACAGCCTAGCTATAATAAGAGAACCCTTAGCAGGAAGCCCAAAAGTAACAGAGCCCAGTACAACAGCAAGCCACTGCAAGGACGGACCCAGCTGTCCTCTTCTTACAGCCAGATTGAAGCAGCCCTCCCCTCAAAGGCCTGCTGGAAGAATTAGCAATAGACATGAAAGACCAAAAGCATCAGGTCATATTTTGGAAGAATTCAGGGAGAGTTCTTGGAAAACGACACAAAAGGCACAGGACATGGAAAGGAAGATGAGCCATTAGTCTGAGACTACATATGCTACAGAGGGGCTTCTGAACAAGTCGCCTCAGAGAAGAGACAGGCAAGAGGGTCCTAGTGAGTGCTCAGCTTTCCTTTTTCCTGCATTGATCAAGCAATAACTTCAGCAATCAGTGGCATTCAGAGTTGGCAAGGGAATCTGAGCACCGAGCGCTACAAAAGCTTGACCTGAGAAGAGAACCATCAGGCTGGTCCTGCATCTGCCGCGGCCACTCTGACGCACCAGGAGGTAGAACAGCCTCTGGGCCAAGAAGGGTGAGAACTAAAGCTGGATGCTGGCCAAGCTGCACCAAGAAGAGAAGCTGAAAGAGCGAAATCATCAAGCATCCCCAGGCAGACTTGGACCTTAACATAGGTGCCACTTTTTGATCGCTCTCTCAACCAGGCTTCAACAACTTAGAGCTAAAGAGAAAAATAATCAAATTAGCAACTGACAGGAAGCTGGGCAGGTGGGGGTGGGGAGGAAGAAATGAGTTAAAAAGAAGCTGCTTCAAACTAATTAAGAGCCAGGCAGTGAGAATATGCCAGCTGGAACCTGCAGAGCTGAAGGTGCCCCTGAAAGGGATATGGATGTGCCATAGATCAGGAAAATGAGATGTGGTGTGTGTAGCATAGCTTCCAAGGGACCCTTTGGAACAGACTGGAAAAGGGCCAGAGTATAAAGGAGTCAAGGCAGGGGGTGAGAACCTACAGGCTTTGCAGGACTGTGCCAGAAAAGACAGAGGGTGGTGGATCAGGGGTCTGCAAGGAGGTGGCAGTGTTGTCCAACCATGGCTTGGCCTCTGTGTATAGTGGTTCTCTCTCCCACACTCTTATGTGGGGAGACAGACATAGAACAGGGACTGAGAACCAAGAAAGAGACATAGATGAGTTCTGGTTTCTCAAGGAAGTGGGTTACAGAATATCCTCCAAGAGGGTGTGGCAAATGGGGATAGGAGCAAGTAGCATTTCCTCTGAGTCGATGGTACTCACATCCCTTCCCTGTAGAGGACTGTAGTTGAGAAGGAGATTGAAGACAAGTTGACGAGGAACGGTGACCTTGGGCATATCCCTGGGCTTCTGGCCTTATTTGTGACACCCATTTCCCAGGATCATCTGAATAAAAAGGCACTAAGCAGACGTGTTCTAAAGGGTCTTCCAGAGGCCCTCTCACTAGAATAGCTTGTCTATACAAGCACAAACACATACAATTCCACACGTCTGTAAACATGTTCATATGGTTCCAAGCACACTAATAGGCATGTGCCTATCTACATACACATAGGCCTACTATCGTCTCTGCTGTTCTCTGGGAACAAGACCTGTACCCTACCTTTCCCCTGGCTGAGGTTCTGGTGAGCATGGCAGATGCAAGACTGTCCTGTGTACAGAGGCATATTTATAGAATGCACACCCTGGAAGAGACTGAGGACCCCTGCAAGCACTGAGAAGTAGACCCTTCAGTCCTTGGCTCATCTTACCCACCTGAGGATCCGATCTGAATTGGAGCTGTTCTTGGAAGGATCTCCCGCCTGTGGCTGCTGCTTCTCATGAGATTTGGCTAATTTTTCAGCGGCAGCAATGGGACACCCAGACAAACTATAGGAACGAAAATGGGAGACATCTGAGCCTTCTCTTCCAAGCCTGTTCCAGGTGGCTGTACATGTGGGTCTCGAAGTAGCATCATTCAGACACAAGAGCTTCAGGTACTTGAGATCCAAAGCCAAGAAGATATCTAACATCTGACAGGACAGAATTTTCTCTCTAGTTCTGTCCTGAGCTCTCAAATAACAAGCTTCTTGTTTGGTTTTTGTTTTGGCAAATTCTAAGCCAGTAAAAAAAGCAAAATTGAAATATATCCTAAGGTCCTTCCAAGCCTGGGCAAAGATACCTCCTCTTCCTGAATCTGAGTGTGAGTTCATCCCTCACCTCCTTCCTCTCTCTTTACTTGCTCCCAGAGTATGATTCTGAAATGGCTCATGTTCTGGCAGCTGATTCAGGGAAACTGAGGGCTCCACTCAGACCACAATCCAGGCATCATCCCTGGAGGATTCTGGCAGTTCCAGGACAGAGCCCACCTTAATATAAAGATGGCAGCTTCATCTATCAGAATTGAGGTGATTCTTAGTTTAGAAACCAGTTCCTAGACCATCACAATCACATCACACAAGAGCTTGGCCTCTATTCCAATGAAGTGACCTCAAAAACTCTGGCATTGTTTCCGGCTGCACAAGTGCCTCCTGAAATCCAAGCACAACCTACACAGTATGGCTATTTCTGGTTCTCTGGATGGGGCTGGAGATGTGGTTCCCTTTTGTCAAAGGAAGAGAAGCCAACAATTAAATACAGATAGTAGCCTGGAAGCCTCTTGTCTACCTGGTCTTAACAGTCCCTCTAAGTAGACCAGAGTGTGGCCACTAAGTTCCTTGCTCAAGTCTATGTTTTTTCTTCCACCTATGGACAGAAGTTTTCCAAAAACAGGTAGGACAAGAAGCCCCTGCCTAGTTCTCTACATGGGCATCAGATCTCTCAGAATAGGTGTATGCTTACCCTCACTCGCAGGGGTCTAAGCAGCAACATCACTCAGTGACTCTACCTCCTGATGCCACTCTGTCCACAAAAAAGATCCTCCCCTCCCCATCAGTCCTGACCTTGTGCCCACCATATAGAATAATAGCAAGAAAGAGGTATCATTTAGATCCTGCATGTCAGGACACGGCTCAATCCAGGTAAGAACTCAAGGCCATTCAGAGACAAACACTCAGCTCCTGCTCAAACCAAATACCTTCTGTGTGTATTGCGGTTGCTGTTCACGTGGCCCTGGCCTGTGCAGCCAGGAGTAGGGCACTTCAGCACATTCTCATGCATGGCCAAGACTGTAAGAGAACCAGGGAAGGCAGACAGTCAGTGCCGGCGTGGCCATGTAGGACAGCTTAATGAGGACCAAGAAGGCTGATCAAAAGCTTTAGCTTTGTAGGCAGAGCAGCAGCTTAAGATAGCTCCAGCCTCAGATCTTGCAAATGTGAGCCTTCTCCTCAGGCAGTCAGGCATTCCCATTCCCATTGTGGACTCTGCCTCTCAGGCTAGAAACTAGAATGCACCTTAAAACCTCTCATCTCTCTGCATTGTGACTTCGGACTTACTTTTCACCACATCTGCTTCCAGCCTAATTGTAAGAACAGATGACCACAGCCCGAAATTTGGAGTGCAGAGGTCACTGGGTGACCTCTTTCCACCTTAGCAGGCAAAGCTCATCTCCTTCCACTCATCTGTAGCTTTTCAAAGACTATGACCCAGACTGGTCTCTCTAGGCAGACAACTGGGTAGATTGTGTCCCTAGCCTCACAGGGCTCAAGCTTGGGGATAAGCAGTTTAGAAGGGAGACAAGCATTTGAGAATCCCAAAGGGACAGGGTGCTAGGCAGGCCCCCCTCCCCAAAGGCAACTCCAAATACCACAGAGGCCTGAGCTTCAATAGGTAGGCTAACCCTGCATGGAGCTACTCACTCTCTGGGGGTATCCTGTCCTTGTGGGGACAGCCAGACAGGCTACGGTGGTGAGGATACAACCCAGTAACATGGCCAGTGCCGTCACAGCCAGGCGTTGGGCACTTGATCTCACGCTTTTCAGCTCTGGAAGGATCTAGAACACATAAGACACATCACATAGAGCCAGGAAACTGGTGGTAGCTGTGGATGGGGGATGGTGAGAGGGGGCAGGAAGAGTTCACGCTTCACTCTAGAGACAAGGAAGCCAAGACTACCCAGGAACCCAAGAGGGACAGGCAGTAGTTTAGGAGATAACTTGGAGAAGCTCGTTCAAAGCTCAGGCCTGACCTTTCTACTCCAAACAGCAGGGTAGGCAGTAATCTGTGGAAAACAACTTAGACGATGTCTAGAAAGCTGTGTTCCCTCATGCTAACTGTGTGGAGGCTTTATGCACCAGTCTTTTACATAGAAATGCAAAGGCATTTGGTAACAACCCTGCCAGAAGTTGTCCTTAGAATTGGACAAGACTAATAAATGTGTCTAGACAGAAAAGTTCACCCTAAATCTCAGCCCATGATCTGCTCTGGCCTAAGCAGGCCAGGTAACTGTAGCAGGTAGGTAACTGTAAATTATGGGACCAGAAAGACAAGGAAGATAGTCAGAGCACAACTTATGTCTTGAAGAACTAACTAACTTCTTCTGGGTGGGCAAGTCCGAGAGCCAGTCTCAGAACCCCGGGGAGGTCAGGCCCAGTCAGAGGCTCCAGAGGGAAGGACCCAGCTCTGTCCCACTGAGATCAAAAGGACAGGCTTCCATTCATCGAGGCAACATGGCTTCCAAGTCAGTGCTACAAACCTGCCTCTGTCCAGGACTCTCATCACATCTACCCCAGTCTCACTCCCTCTTCCTCATGTTAATATGGAAGTTCCCCACAGACTGATGGCATTGCCTGCTGGCCTCAGCTCAGCCATCTGTGTCTCCTTGGGTCTGTTCCCTTAGAATCTACCCCTGAATGCAGGACACTTTGTTCCTGATCACCCCACAGTGTTTGTCTATAGATCTAAATCCTTCAAACACTAGATCAGGAAATGTTATTTGGTGTCTATATTCTCTGTTTTTGTACCACCAAAGCTTGCCCTGAAAAATCCAGTCTTCCGTATCTGTCTCTGAGTTTGTTTCACCTTCAACTTAAATATTCTGGTGCCTCTAGTCTAGTCCTTCATATCTGAGCCTGGTGATGCTGGTCTATATCTGGCCCTTAAACAGCTATTCCATCTCCAAAGGGTGTCCCCTCAAGACCCACTCTCCTGGTCTCCCCTTGTCTGAAAGCATTTCCCATCTGTCTCCTGAGTTTGTCTCGTATGCATAAGTATTTCCAGAAAATGTGCTCTCATGTCCCTACCAATCTCCAGATGCTGTTAGTTATGTCTCCCCCAATGACTATGTGTATCCCCCCCCCCCCCACCCAGGGGCTGTAACACATTATTTGAAGCTTGCATTTTTGATTTCTGGCTCCAGCGTCCAAGTCACTCTCACCTCAGCTTTCCCTCCCTATCTGCCCCTTCCTTGGTGCCACTTAATCCTTCCTGGGAGGAATCTGGAGAAGGATACAGGGACTCTCACTGCCCATGGAGCAGGCTATAGAAGGGCACAAAGAAGAGAATCTGGCCTGGGTTAGGGAAGGAGAGACTGGGGTAAGAGAAGCTCCCTGATCTTAGAAGAATAGAAGCATCAGGCCCAGGGGTCAAGGAGTCAGAGTGGACCTGAGGACTGACCCCCCAGCATAATGAGACTTCTTACTCATAGGGACATCTAAGCCCTGACCTCAAGCCAACAGAACGCTTAAGAAGAGCAGACAGTAGTGCATGGCCAGGTTGTTTTCTAGACCCCACTAGCCATGTCACACTGGTGGCTACAACCATTTGCTCAGGATGTATCCTCTAGTCACGGATCCCTTCCCCACATCAGCCCAGACCCAAATTCCTCAGAAATTTCAGCCTGACTACAGTCTTGTGGACCACACCCAACAAAGCCAGTAAACACTACTCCTATGCTCCACACACTTAGGACCAAATCTAGACGCAAAAGCAGAGTCAGTAACAAGCCGCCCCCTCCAGAAGAGAAAGGGGACAAACAGACATCCATCATGTGTGCCTGAGGGCCTGAGGATGATCCAGTATGGCTACAGAAAACAGCTTTCCAGGGCCAAAGGCTATCAAGGTCCAGGGGTCTGTCATCACATAATCTACACAGATTTCCTAAACTTGTGGAAGAACAGGGACAGAACGGGTGGCACGGCACCTGGTTCACCACCATCTCTCCCCCCCACTTTCGCCCACTCAATCCCTTCTCTCACACCTCAGCACCATGTCTCTTGCTATCCACTCTGCCTGAAGCAATGTATGATTCAGTCCACAACCAGAGTTACATGTATGCGTGTATGCCGTCTCACTTCTTTCCTTCCGACAGCTGAGTGTCACGGCCTGCGTCTCTCCCGCAGCCTAGATTTTCACTCCTGGATGAGGCTGTCAGTCAGTCCCTGTATGATGGGAGGAAAGGGCATGCATGTGGGATAGGCCGCTTTCAGCTTACCTTTGCTATAGCAGCTCTTCCGCATAGTGTCCTGGGGCTTCACCACCTTCCCTGGCTCGCCCGGACCCATCTGGCCCTGCTCAGCAGGGGGACAGCCAGACTCGCAGACAGCACGCACTTGTTCAGCCTTCAGAGCAATGGCTTGCTCAAGCAGGCCCAGGTTCCCACGGGTCATCATGTCATACATCTCAGATTCATCTGTGACTGTTGACTTCTGGGAGTGTGCATCCTCATCTTTGTCATCATCAGACCGAACTTCCACGATGACAGAATACTCAGGCTTGCTGGGGCTGTGTGGCTCTGGATGATGAGGCTTACGGGCCTTCTGCACTGAGGATGGGGAGGCCTCCTCAAAGATCACACTGGAAGTTGCCTCCTCCTCCCCCTCTTCATCCTCCTCCTCCTCTTCTTCTTCCTCCTCCTCATCTTCCTCTTCATCCTCCTCCTCCTCTATCTCTTCCTCTTCTTCCTCTTCTTCCTCTTCTTCTTCCTCATGATCCAGGACATCTTTCTTTTTGCTGGACCCCTCACTGGCCATAGCCTCCCTGGACTGGGGATGTAGCTCCTGGGAACGCTCACTGATGACCTCGATGACCTCCTCTGCATCCTCTGGCTGAATAAATAGGTCCTTCTCACCCTCATCACTGGTAGCTCCTTCCACAACCTCCTCCTGAATCATATGCACAATGCTGGGGCCCGGTTTGGCCACCTGGCCCAAGGCCTCCCCCACCAGGGTCTCTTCAGCAATTTGGCCCAAGTTTAGGAGAGAAGTTGCAATGATTCCCTGGTAGCTGCTGTAGCTGCCCTTAGAAGGACCAATGGAGCTGTTGATGGTGCTGGATCCAAAATGAGATTTAATGGGGCTCCCTTCTGTACAAAATCAGAAGTATCACATAAAGATACATGACAATGTGGTGGTACATCTCCAGGTCTCTGCTCCCAATAGTATCAGTACCCCCTAGTACCCCGTCACTTGCCCTCATAGCTATGTCATGAAAACTCACAAGTGCAGAAATTCATTTTTATCAGATATCTGTCCAAACCCAAAGAGCATAGAAAATTTATTTAGGAGGTAGGTCATGGGCTACTGTTGCTTTCCGTGCCCCCCCGCCCCCACCACCACCACTCCATCCAGTACTGGGAATTAAACCCAGGACCTTCACATTGAGCTACATCTCCAGCTTTTAAAAAAATTTTATTTTGAAACAGGATCCCACTAAGTAGCCCATGCTGAGCTCAAATTTGCAATCCTCTTGCCTCAGCTTCCCAGAGTGCTGGGATTATAGACATGCACCATCACACTCAGACCACTGTCGCATTTTTAAAGCTGAGAATTACTTTGATATTTTAAAACCAAGTTTCCTCCTCCATTACATACCTCAAATTGGGTAGACCTACACAGCATAAAGAGTAAACCAGATTTTTAAAGCTTAGTTTATAGTAGAAAGGTATTTGCTTTTAAATGACTCATATTTAAATATTTTAACTGTAATAACTAATGTGTACTCACTACATTTATACAGACTTTGTTGGATTCTTTGGGAAGGAGGCAAGTATATGGAGTCGTCTTGAATTACTTCCAAAATAAAACTCCATTTCAATACTTGAGAGTCATGACACCACTAGGGGTAGGGAGCAGGGGTTGGGCCTCAGTCTCAACCTGATCCTCAGGTCTGCCAGAGCTCTTGGGAATGACATGAACCCTTCACCTGAGGGCTAAAGGGTCACTTTATCCACAGTTTCCAAGGGCTGGGTCCCCAGCATGGCCAGTCCTGAAGTGTCTCGCAGGAAAGCAGGAGCCCTTTAGCCTCCTCCTTCTCCTCTCAGCTTTCCCTGGCACCCACTTCACCATTCTTCACTATCTGATGTTCAACCTGAGGTGCTTTCTCAGCACTTGCCTGAATATCTTAGAGCCAAGCTAACCCACCCCAGGCCGTTCTTCCAGAGGAGCAGGCAGATTAGGTTCACCACGACACAGAGACACAGTCCCACATGATCTGTCTGTCTTTCTCACGTGCACACAGACATACTATGAAAACATACTTGCATATACATATACCACCCAGACCTGTGTTTATGTCCACCTTTTGCCTCTACTCTATGTTAGTGTTCACACATACCATAGACCACACAGTCTAGGCAGGCCTCTCTCCCAGGAAGCCAGTTCATGCAGGAACAAGACATGCCTTGTTCTCAGGAAGGCTTTTACTAGCTCAGCATGAGCTCCCTCCCCACTCACAGGCTGTGATTCTCCAAGAACACACTAAAGCGCCCTTTATTCAAAGGAGAAAGAGAAACAAAGCACCTTCAGCTGGCTCGGAACGATGAATCTCCTCCTGTCCTGACATCTCAGCCTCAGCCTCCTCCAGAGTTCCTTCCGATTCATCCGAAACAGAGGCGTCCTTCACCTCGGCATCCTCACTGCCTTCACTGTCCACTCCATAGCCCTCATCAAGAGCCAGCTTCAGGGGGTGTGACTTCCTCTTGGACACCAGGTGCTCAGCCTCGAAACCCTCTAGCTTCCTCTTCTTGGCCAGCGGGCAGCTCTGTAAACTGGGAAGGAGGATGGGCCATGTAGAGAGCAGAGCAAGGCCACAGAAGGGCTTGAACACCCCAAATGCACCTCCAGTAGCCTATCTTCCTCTCTCTGCAGCTGGAAGCCCCAAACTCTGATGGGTTTAAATTTTTACATCTAATATACACACATAACGTTCTTTATTGTGTTTTAAATTGCCTTTCAGGGAGCCATGTTCACACCTAGAGTGGTCCCTTCTGGCCCAGGCTGCTCCTTTCCAAGATTCCTTGTCAGACCCAGCCAGTATCCCACAAGGCCTCCAATCTGATCTTGCCCTCTTCTTCCTGTCTTGGCTATTTCCTTTCCCACCTTTAAAGCGTGAGCTCTCAGTCCCCCACATGCACCAAGCCTGCCCCTGGTGTTGCCATGTGGACAAATCCAGTTGTTGCAGTAGCTCTGCTGGGAAAGCCATGGTGCCAAGACAAGCTATCTATCTGCTCCCTCATGATAGGCCCCCAGCCACACTCACCTCAATGACAGTACCATACGGACATGGTCTGGTAGAAAGTCATTGCGGTTTCATCAGCCACAGATTAAAATAAAGGAGTTTTAACCACAAAATCGCCCAAAAAATTACAGGGTCATCTTCACTGACTGTGTTAAATGTACACTGAATTGTTCGTAGAACCGAGTCTCAGCTGTACAAATCATCCCCCTTCCCAGGAAACTTGAGAATGTCAGTGCCTTCTTACCTTCGATGCCTGGAATACTTGCCCCGGACATGTCCTGAGCCCGTGCATCCTGGGGTAGGACAGCTGGAGAGACCGGAAATAAAAATCCCCTTGGGTGACAAGATTCAGGGCACAGGACCCACCCTGACCCTCATCATAGGGACCAGAAGATGGTCTCCAAACAGTTCAATGCAGGACATCTACTAACAGTTTGCTAAAAATTAGCAAAATAGCTCACTCTGTTTAAGTAAGTAAATGGTTTGACGCAGCTCTGAAGGCGTTCGATCAGAGATCTGCACGTACATCTTCTATGCTGGCATCTGCGGGACACCCTCATTTTCCCACTGCAGACACTCCACCAGCTGTCATCAGGCTTCCATGATTTTGGAAACAAAATACCCTGCTTAGCGGAAGACTTGCTAGCTGGATGAAGAAGGGTAGCTTCCATCCCAAGACTAGCAAAATCTAGGGTGGAAGCAAGATTCCTCCCCACAGCAGTTTCTTGCACTCCATAGGATCAAACCCATGACCCCTACTTCACCATGCTGCATTAGTGATGCTCAACCTGAAGCACTTCCTCAGCCCCTGTCTCAGTATCTCAAAAACAAGATAACACACCACAGGCAGCTCTTCCAGAGGAGCAGGCAGGTTGACAAGCTCTGAAAATTTCTGATTATTGGTACTAACCACCCCTCCTAACTTTAGTAGCAGGCCCACAGGTTTTGTAGGAGCCCTCATGTAAGTACAGTTATGAAGTAGCATGTGAGGGCAGGGGCCACCAAATCTTGGACTCCTGATAATGGAGACATTTCTACAAGTTAAGGGCTGCAAGGAACTGCCACTCCCTGTGGCACTGTGCACATGCAAGAAGGGGAATCTGTAAAGAGTTGCCTGAGGAAGGAAGGAGCAGGGCCCGAGCGCCTCATGAGAGGACAAAGACTTCCCTAGCCAGGATAGAGAACCTGTTTTTAACAAGCTTGCAACCGTGAATCTGGGCTCACACCTAGGATCCAAATTTCCTAAAGCATCGCACATCTTTCCTGAGCCTGTGAAACGAGGCAAGTGTAAGTACCTCTAAGCACTCGAGGAAGAACACCGCCCCCACTTCCAACCAGACATCCCAGACAATTTCTGCTAGACTGACAATGCTCTGGCTACAGACAATTACGGGGCCATGTTCCCTGACTGTGCTAAGTGTACACTGAATTGTTTGCTGAACTGAATCTCAACTGTACAAAGTCAGCAACAGGCCCGAGGGCAGGGGCTTGGATTGAGTGAGTGCTCCTCCCTGTGAGCCATCACGCTTGCTCCTAGTACTGATTTCAATGTATTAAAAAAAAAAAAAGAAAGAAAGAAAGAGCTGTGCATCGTGCTGCAGATTGCACATCTGTACTCCCAGCTACTTGGGAAGTGGAAGCAGAGGTGCTGTAAGTTGGAGGACAGCCTAGGCAACTTAGTGAAGCCCTATCTTAAAATAAAATATAAAACAAGGCTGAAGGATATAGCTCTGTAGTAAAGGACCCCTGAGTTTGATCCTGTACCGCAAGAAAAGGAAGGAAGAAAGAAGCAGGGGAGAAGACAGAAGGAACTGAGGCAAGTGGGAGAGCAAGATGGAAACGGCAAGAAGGTGATTCTATCGCCCAGGGAGAAGAATTGCTGTTGCTTCTCTTGCCTATTATAAATCCAGGCCCGCACTTGCCCTCACTCTCTCAAGAACTAGTTTTGGGACTTTTCACAAAAAGCTCCTTGTTATTAAGGATTTGAATCTGAGGCCCCTATTAGTTCATTAATCACTGAGTTAATTAGGCAATTAGGCAATAGCTTCTGTGGAGGCTGGAGACACTGGCACTGTCCCCAAATGTGTCAGCTGCTCACAATGTTGGTCCCTATCCAGGTGGGCCAGCAACTTCTCACTCAACTCCAAGGCCCAGGGAAAGAAAATTGTCAAGTTTACTCAGGGGCAGAAGTTGGAAATTCCTGAGACTTAGCAGCCCAGGAAACACCAAGCACAGCTGACATGAAACCCAGCCAGGGCTCCAGAAGCTGTAATGGCAGCAGACCTCAGCCTTGAGCCTCACTATTTGCACAAATTTATCTGTGAGCACACATGATTATCCATGAGCACCTATTGGCTCATATGAGCATAGTTTACAGCTTGGTGGGAATCTTTACCCCTAAGCAGTTGTAGGAAACATCACAGAGCTACCAGCTGCACCCAGCCACTGCTAGATCATCAGCAAATAAGGCTCCCATGTATCTCCCAGGTCTGTGAAGACTCAGATGTGAAAGATCGTATCTCTCACTTGTCATTGAAATGAAGCATTTGTGAGATTCATCAAGAAAATATCTTGTTGCTAGTTTAGGGGATCACAATGACATCCAGATCCTGGTGGTGACCAGTGCCTGGGTCTCATGGTGTTGTAGTGGGCCTGGGGAAGAGCTGAGGAAGGACTAGTTGGAGTGTGGATAGGAGAGACACAGCACAAAGAGAGACAGCCTCCTTAGAGAAAGTAGGGGCTCATAGGGACATTTAGGATATTTCCAGGCTCACAGACACAGGGATGGTATCCAGAGCTAATAGAAAGACTTCTTACCTGAGGTCTGTGCCTGTGGTCTCTGAGAGTCCTGAGTAAGAGAAAGAGAAAAACAGGGAAACACACATGGGACATAGAATTTAGAAGGCATCTTGTCCTTAGAGCACAAACTAAATAAAGCAGCAGAGAACTTGCAGAGGGGGACTGAGCAGCAGGCAGCCTGGTGAGCATTGCACTGCTTCTTTGGGCATCCACCCTTTCCTGACCTCTTAGAATGTCCTCCAAGGTCAGTGAAGGAAGCCACTTTCTTAGCTCTCTACTCACTCTAGACCCTCCCCATGGGGTTTTGCAGAAAGGTTCTAACCCTCTGTATTCTCAGGACTAGGCAATATCACTT
Organism: Ctenodactylus gundi; assembly: GCA_004027205.1. Classification (NCBI taxonomy): domain Eukaryota; kingdom Metazoa; phylum Chordata; class Mammalia; order Rodentia; family Ctenodactylidae; genus Ctenodactylus; species Ctenodactylus gundi. Next base: position 97,820 of record PVKB01003022.1, read on the forward strand.
TCTGTAACTGCAGATACAGGTTGAGTAGGGCAGGTCATGTGACCCACCAGCTCAAGTCGGATGGAGAAGAACAAGATGGAGATGATGCAGTGGCTGCACCCCAGAGGCAGGCACTGACTACAAAGATGCTCAGGGATCCAACTGGTGAAGGGATCACAGCTCCCAGACACTCCATGTGTAGCACAACAGGAAGCCTCCCTGGTGCCAAGGACAGGAAATGATCAAGGAGCTAGAGCTCAGAGCTAGTGCAGTGAAAAGTTTCCTTTATTTATTTATTTTTTTTTTTTCATCTTACTGCCAGCTCTACCCAACAACCTCCCAATTCCCATCATCCGCAGAACTGATCTCTGAGAGGGAAATAGGCGCTGTTAGAAGACCAGTGGCTTTTCACTTCTGAGCAGAACAATCTCGTCACAACTGAACTTTGTTATCCCCACTCTGTAGAATTCTGTCTCCACACTTCTGCCCCAGGAAGACTTGTCTGGGCCACAGTCCCTCAGCAGCTCACCTTAGATGCTGCCTTGAAGATCCTTGAAGATAAAAAAGGCTAAAAAGGCCTAAGGTCTCCCAGGTGCCCCATGTGAACAAGAGTCTCCCAGGCACCTGAGCACTTTTTATGGGACTTGTTCTCCTGAGGACTCTGGATAGGATGATATTAAGTGCTTCAGCCAAAGTCAGGGGCCCAGGTCAGTCTGGGGCACTCACCTCGGAGGGCCTTGGATCGCGTGCGGGCTCGCTTGTCATCATTTTCTAAGCTCATCTGCAAGCAAAAATCAACTGTGATATTAACAAGAATCCACACCAGCACCTACCACATCCAAAATCATTGAGTCATCTGGCCACTTTCTGGCTATACTTTGACAGTGAAGATGAGTTTGTGACCCAGGATGACAAGGGTGAGACCAAGAGCAGCAGGTCAGCCCCTTCTGACTCAGGCTCACACTGACCACGAAAGACAAAGCACAGTGCCTCTCCTCCTCAGTCTTCAGGGATCTGGGCTTTTAAGAACAAAGTGGACTCACTAGGAATAATAACAGCTGCTCATCTAGCCAGACAGGTACTGAGCACCAGGGCAGGTTGCTCACCTCCAACAGAGATGGGTCAGCCCAAAACATGCCCTGGGTTTGGCTTCTTTGATCGGTTCTTGCCACTCAGAAGTGCTAATGCTCCTAATAGACTAAAATCAATCTGCGGCAGTCCCAGAAGGCCACGTCTTCCAGCCTCTGGGGTTAGCCCGTTGTACCCCTACTTCCTATACTCCCTATGCCTGATTAGCCTCCACAGGGATGCTGCCCACGATGCAAGTCTACCAGAAAGGCAGGGGAGAGCTCTATGAGGGTGATAGTCACAGAAAGAACGTGCCTGGTAGTGAGGGCCTCTGGGTGTTGAATCCTTGTCCTGCATTCCCACAGAAAACCTGGAAGGACAGACAAAACCCTGGCACCGCCTGGCATGCAAAGCAACCCTCTCCCAGGGAGCAAGGGTGAGAGGGCAGGCAAACATCCTGGGGCAGTAACTGTCCTGGGCTTCAGCACTTGCCCCAAGGTTGGGAAGGGGAAGGCAAGTCCACAAATGTCTCAGGCCACAGACATCAAAAGAGCCAGGGTTCCATGCATGAGGTTAGCAAAGAGGAGCGGGACAGTGAGGAAGAAGTCTTAGAAGAAAGGGAAAGAGGGAGGCAGGAGGGAGCCCAGAAGCTTCTGCCTAAAGTGGAGCTTTAGGTCCTAAAAGTCACCAAGAGACAAAAAGGACCTTAGAAATTAAGTATCACCTGGGAAGAAAGAAAAAGGAATTCTCCCAAAGAGCAAGATGAAATTTAAGAAGTGAGCATCCCCCTGCAGAAGCCTAACATATAATTATTTATATGATTTGTTAAGAAAAAACAATAAAAACATGGGTAATGTATACAACCTGTTGCTCCAAGCTGTGAACACAGTGGCAGAAACTATGAGCTACAGTATATGATTCCATTTATACAAAATTTTAAGTAGACAAAACTACTTCATAGTTTCAGAGAAAAGGTAACACAAGAGTTAAGGGGACAGCAGTGGAGAGGAAAAAATTACCCAAAGGTAATGTTCTGTATTTTGACTGTAGTACTGGTAGCAGATGTTTACAACTGCCAAAATACATACACCTTTACTTCCAAAATGTGTGTATTTTATTATGTGAAAAATTATACCACAATAAGTTGATATAAAAAAGAACACATGTTTTATTGCAGCCTTTCCACAGAACAGAAGATGACTACTATAATTTCTATTTTTAAAGCAGAGGTTCCCCATGGACCTCACGTGGCTCAACATTTCAAGTAAAGAGCAGAGCAGGTGCCAAAGGGACTCCATTACATTTATCAGCCTTCAAATGTGGACTGTACTGAGTGTGTGCACAGTGCCTTCCGACTCAGGCCACATCTCACAATAGAGCTGATGCATCTGATTGCTGGGAGCCTGCACTCAGCTGAAATGCAATGTATAGCTTTTCTTCCCCCTCCCCCGCAAGGAAATTGGCAAGCATTCTGCTAGGTTAAAGCATGGCTTGGCAATTTGGATTTCCTGCAGATAAATTATTCGAAGAGAAGAGAATAGCGAGGACTGAGGGATGCATAATGGGCACTGCTTACAAACTGTGAATTCCCATTGAGAAAGCTAACAGCTGTAGCATTCATTTTGCTGAGCACCTTTCCAAATGACCAATAAGTAGAAAGTTCTCTTCGACACATATAGCTTTGATTTTAAGAGGGCAAATCTGGACTTCAGGAGGAAAAGCTGGGGTCTCCAGTATGTGAATCAATTAGTAGGAGTTCAATAACTTGTGGTCTCAACATCAGGCAGGGGATAAGGGCCACTGGGCTATTTGAAACTAGCAGTGTCAGTGGCTATGAAGCATTTGGCAAAGCTGTGAAGAACCCAGCCCCAGTCAGCTCACATTGATTTCTTGTTCCAGACGCAAAGCACTGCTGAAGCAGGTCAGCTATTCTCCTGCCGCGAGGCTGCCCCACATGAGGCAGTGGTGTCCAGGGCACCACCCATACTCACCTACTAACTGGGTTGGCAGTGGCTCCTGGCAGCTCCTGCCCCTTCTCAACACAGGATGGTCCCTGTTCTAAAGAGCATCTCATTGGTGCAAAAGCAATGAGGCACTTGACAATTTCTCATTGACTTATTTTTTAAACCTTTTTACTTGCTTCAAGCACAAACCAACCCTGTTTTTGTACAGCCTTCAAATAACTCCATGCCATCTCACTCTGAGTGTGAAAGGGCCACTCTAAGGAGACAGACTGAGCTCACTCCCCACTCTCACTGTGGGGCCAGCAATCTCACTCAAGAGTAATATCTACTGTTTCTCTCACATCAACTTTATTCTACACCAGGAGCAAGTCTCACAGCTCTAACTAGTGTGTCAGCAGTTCTGCTTTTTACAGGAAAGCTTGTAAGGAGGAGCGTGACATGCAAATGCAAACACAGTATTTGGCCACATCTACAAACTCAACTTGTTTTCTTGGCGATGCACAAAAGTAGAGTGGTGTTTGTTTGTTTGTTTGTTTGTTTGTTTTGCTTATTCTGTTTTTGCTTTATTCTCAAGAGGGAATTTCTGCTTTGGTAGGTGTGTGGTTATGTTTTGGTTTGGTTTGGTTTGGGTTTTTTTTTTTGTAATGTTAAACTCAAACATATTTTTTTTTTGAGACAGGGTCTCATTTTGTAGTCCAGGTGGGTCTATGTAGCTCACTATGGAGCGTGGGCACAGCAATCTTCCTGCTGAAGCCTCCCAAGTCCTGTGATTACAGGCGTGCAGCAACATGCCCAGCTTATGTGGTATTCGGGAATCAAACCCAGGGCCTTGAGCTTACTAGGCAAGCACTTAAACTTCAGAGATATTTTTCCAGCCCCTTAAGTTCTTTTCAAACACACGTAGCTGTCACAATGGCCACCCCCCTTTCAGACCCATCTGCCTAGTACCTTTGTCAAAGCTGAGTTCCCTGAGTTAGATGTTGCAAACTCCTTTATCAAAAAGGTGAAAAGCAAAATCTAAAGATTCCTCTTGATTCTGTGACAGCCGAGAGGAACACATTCAGAACCGAACACACAGCTGAAACAAATGATTCATGTCTAGCCTTTCAGGGGACATTATGGTCTCCACTTCCCAGAGAGTCAGAGATGTTCTCCAAGTCTTATGTTGGCCTCCTCTTTCACCTTAGAAGCCATGACTATTTTGTCCCCGCCCAGCCCAAGTTCAGGGGCATTATGGTGGTCCCTGGAGTGCTAAAGAGCCTTCTCCCTAACTCTCCAGTATCTTGATTTTCTGCACTGATGGCCAGTGACTGAGAGCTAAAGCCTGTCGCCAAGCAGCAGGTGTCTTGGTCCCAGGCAGTAGCAGCCTGGGCCTCCCTGAGTTTTGTCACATTGCTCCAGGAAGCAGGAAGCAGTACTTAGGAGCAAACAAATGCGAAGATGGGGAGGTTGTCAAAGCCTGCATGGGGTGATGAGGGTAAACTGACCAGTGAAAAGCTAGGATATTTGGGAGAAATGTCCCAGGGTGAAAGAAATTGCCCCATGGAAGTGACCTTGGACCATGAGCACTTCCTCTGCCCTCTGCCCATCTACCACTCTCTCACTGATCACTTTGCTCCTGCCATCTCCCTTGTGGTGATCACATGAGGTGAGCTCATGCTTTCACAGATATGAGGTCATCTCCTGTAGATGTGTCTGTCTCTCCTACAGTGTGCTGCCCAATACACATCACTGGGGCAGGCAGATGGAGGAATGAATGGGTGCATGAATGAATGGGGACAGTCAGAAATATCTCTGAAATTCTAACGCTGGGAGGTGAAGAGGTGCAGTCAGAGGAGGCTGAGCAGAGATGGCTGTAGGAACTCAACTATGGGTTCTGAGCCTTCTAACACCATGAGATCATTCACTCCAGCCCTGGAGTAGAGACATGTCAGCTTTTTATTTTGTTTAAAATGTGTTCCAACAGCCAGCAAAGCATAAGAATTAGAGTGGATTTAGGACAATTTTTTTCAATCCATAAGCTTATGTGGATTACAGTGTGCCTACAAGACAGTGAGCTTCTTGTCTAATGCTTTTGCTCCAAAAATATGAGGGTAAGGGTCTAATAACTCCCAGGACTACAGGCAGCCCCTACCAAAGAGAAGGGAGGAGAAAAAGTCAGGAGGGAAGAAGTAGCAGGGAGCTGGCCACCCCCATCCTGCTCAGCCTAGCTGCATCTTATTCAATATAAGAAAGAAGCAAGTACAGTATTTTGCCTTATTTTTTCTTCTTTTTTTCTCTAGTGTCAAACCAAGAGGAACACAGACCTACCATCACTGCTGTGAAGCTCTAGCATGAACAGCGTTAACTTGTACAGGTCTGTTCCCACCACTAGGGAAGAGCTCCGCTTTAAGGCAGGAGTGTCCAAACTGCAGTCCACAGGCCACATGCAGCCCAGAACAGCTTTGAATGAAGCCCAACACAAATTGGTAAACATACTTAAAAATTCATGAGATTTTTTTTTGTAAATCAATCATGGGTTTCTTTGGGCAAACTTTGTAAATGACAAGGAAATAGAATGGAATAATCGGAGTATGTTAAATCCATAAATATTGGGAGTTTTATCCATAATTTACATTATAATTGCCAACAGTCTGGCCAGAAGAAACAAAAAACTATTAAAACTCAATAAAGTAAAGAACAAGAAGTAGTACTGCCACACGCTATATATATGTGCTCACTCTTTGTATGCACATGTGGCTTCAGTTTTATGGAGATTTATGGCAGAGTACAGCTGCCAACATGTCAGCTTCCAAGCAAAGACAGCTGACTCAACGTCATCACATGTTACATATGCTTGTGGCAGCTTGGCAAGTTACTGATGATGACCTGGCCGTGGTAGGTAAAAGAGAGGGATTTGTAACATTAATGAAGACAAAGCAATTGCTGTATGAAACTCATCTTTGTTGAAGTACCATTTGTAGTATATTAAGAAAATTTATGTTCTATAAGATGATAATATTAAAATGGATAACATCATGCAAATTGTCATCAGGTTATGAATTTTATAAGGATCAAAGGATTGAGCATCACCAGTTCCAGGAATTCCTTAAACATATTGATGCTGACTATAGTGATATCATTAACCTTTGGAAGTAATATGGCTAAGGGAATGTAAAACATTGAAAAGATTTTATGATTTGTGACTTGAAATCAAGTCATTTATGGTATCAAAAATAGTTTGTGCCAGAGCTTGGCAATAAAAACTGACTTACAGACTGAAGATTTTTAGTGGATTCAACCATTCATTTAAATGAGTTAAACACCAAACTGAGTACAAAGCAAAAGCCAACTTGTCAATATAATGTTTCAAACCATAATAGCAATCCAAATGAAAGTGAAACTATGGAAAGCTCAAATTAAGGTAAACGTCATACATTTTGATACATTGGCTAAACTTGGTCTTATGAACAGTGAAAAAATCTGCTGCCACGAATTTTTATTCTATATAGAAATTTGAAAACAGATTTCAAATTTTCTGGAAAAATAATATTTTGATGTATTTGTGGCTTCATTTTAAGTTGACACAAATATGCTACCTGCCAATTTTCAAATGGAAGTTAGAGAGCTACACAATCTGATACTCAACTTTAAAGAAAAGTTTGATCAATTCTTATTTAACTTTTATAAAACCTATCTTCCTACAGACAAATATCATTCACTTCATAATCATACCTTATGTATGCCACTGCTTTTTGACAGCATCTGTATTTGTGGGCACCTATTTTCAAGAAGAAAGACCACAAAGAATCAAAATATCTGATGAGCACCTTGAGAACTCATTGAGAATTGCAACCACTTCCATTGATCCAGGTATTGACACATTAATTTCACAAAAACAAAATCGAACATCCCACTAGTTTTATGTTTATGTTATCTTTTTTAAAGGTTATAATAAAAATGTAAAAAGGAAGTTTGTTTACTTGTATACATTAAATATATTATTTCTTTTGTTTTATATGCAGCCCAAGACAATTCCTGTTCACTCAAAGTGGCCCAGATGAGCCAAAAGATTAAACAATCCTGACTTACTAGCCAGCATTTAAGGAGTAGCCTTGCTGTTCCTCTTCAAGCACTCCAGTGGGGTCACTCAGAGACCCCTCCACATTTGCTACCTACCTGACTGGCCTCCCAGCTTCCCTATCTTTTGAGCATGAGCTCTAAGCTATGTCAAACCACAGAGCAATGCACAAGATCTGCTTCCACAGAGCCAAGTACACATCCTGGTCTCATTCTTTGGGTCATTGAGTTCAATTCACATGCTTAGGCCCCTGCACTGCACTGGGAGGCATTGCAACATTTCGTGTGGCAGTTCTCTCCCCTTTGGGGGGACATCCCACAGCGTGTCTCAAATTCCCTTGACATTTCACCCATTGTACAACCTACTTGCAGCTGAATATGCCAGCATCTTTGGGTGTAGAAAGGACTTCCTCATGTGATACTATTTAAAGCATGTATTAGGAGGGGGTCTCCTGACAGTTCTAATGGGATCTTAGCTCATTCCACTCCCAAAATTAAAAATCATGGCTACATAATGAAGCAGCAGTATCTATGTCTACCAGTTAAAAACTCTAGCATAGATGGAATTTCTACATGCCTGTGTGTCAGAAAGGCTATACAGTGGTACCTCTCATAACTGTAGATGCTTTTACCCAATTGTTCATGCCAGAATCTCCTGCAAGAGCTCACTGAATGCTATCCAACCAACCTCCCCATCAGTTCTATACCTTCAGTTACCCACTGACTATTACGGGACTTAAGTCCAAATGCTTCATCTTCCATGTCAAGAAGAAGCACATTGGAGATTAACATCTGCACTTCCCCAGCACAACTTTTAAATTTTAACTTGTCTGATAGCGCTGTGGCCACTTACTGCACAGCCCTCAACTGTTCCACTGCTCCCATTCACACTAGCTTTTCATCTTACCATCCTCTTCTGTGTTAGGCCCTTATTCCCTATGCTGCCTTTTCTCCTGAGCAGCCAACCTCTCACATTCTCCTCCCCTGGCCCACTCCTCACTTAGCTCTCCACTCGGAAAGGTAATTCAGGCCCTACTTGCCCTAAATACAGGCAAATAGCTCTCAATGGAGCACTTACGAGATGGCTAGTTTGCGAGTGTGGATCCAGGCCTATTCATAGCAGCAACATTTTGCACAGAGGATTTATACACTGTTATCCATGACAGATCATAAATCCTCTGAGCTCATTGTGCTTGAGCAAGGGAGGATAAAACTTCTCCTGCCTAAATCTGACAGGATGCTGAAAAATAAATTCAAAAAAAAAAAACTGTGTCTCCCAGAGCTTATGGCCTCAAGTCACTTTCATGGTCATATGATCTTGTGCAGCTTGGGGGAGCCCTCAGGCTAGGGTTCAGTAAAAGGAGTAAGACAGAAATTTGAGTGAGCAAGATAAATAATATTTTAATGCAATATTTTAAAACATCAGCAATAATGTTTCAAAATCTATAACAAACAAAATATCACAATTCTAGATAAATATCAGTATTCCTATTCCCAAGGCACCAGTATGGATCTATAGAACACTGAAAACCTTGCAGAACTAAAAGAAATGGAGTATTTAGCAAAGTAGCCACAATAGACATATTAAAATGTACACGCCTGGACTGGAGGAATGACACAGTGGTTAAAGCACTTGCCTAGCAAGAGAAAGACCCTGGGTTCAATTCTCCAGCACCACACAAGTTGGGTGTGGTGACTCATGTCTATAATCCTAGCACTCAGTATGCTGAGGCAGGAGGATTGCCATGCGTTCCAGGTCAGCCTGGACTACAGAATAAGACTTTTTCTCAAATAAACAAATTAAATTAAATAACAAAATAAAATAAAATGTACTTTCCTGCACTAATTTCAAAAGAAAAATGTTGGGCCTTGACAGTAAAATATAAGCATCTTCAAAAGAAGTTCCTGCCTCTCCCTGCTTTGTGGCAGTTCCCATCTTATCAGCTGTGCTCTGAGTGGTCGCTGGGATGAAGAAGGCTGACACATCAGGATAAGATATCAGCATCTGATTCTCGCAAACGCTGCCCCACAGCTGCCCTTCACCTCAACTCCCATTTCTGGGGTCATGGGGCTAAGGCCAGTATCTTTAAAGCAGGTCAATGGGAAGTTCTGGAACTAGAGTCTTAGCAATAGGAACAGTGTCCCTAAGAGTATGAGATGTTCTAGAGCTTACAGATAGACTTGGGAGGCAGGGAGCCTGTGTCACTCCTCCATCACTCATGTAGGCAGGCTAAGAAGGGCAAGTACTACCTGTCACATTCAGGAAGATGAAAATAAAAAAAGATCAGAAGACCTCATGAATTCCTGAAGCAGGGTCCACTGTCAGGAACTCCTGAGGGACTGTAGAACTCATGCATGAACATATCTCAATGCAGAGAACTGGATGAAAGGTGAGACTCTACTGTTATGTGTTAGTTTTACTGCATTGAATCATCATTTTTTTAATCCTTTAAGGATGACTACATGGTCCTAGCCCCCTTCAACCAATTCACTCTAATGATGGTCATCCCTCTGTGCTTCGTGCCTATTAGCCAAGAAGAGGTTGGTAGAGGCGGTCCATGAGGTAGGGTCCTCACCTTGGAGTGTCTTGCCAGGAGATCTCTTGAGGTCCTGCAGCTGCTGGTCTTGTCTCCAGGTGTCCACCTCTGCGTCAGTAGTTCACCCTGGAACTCATTTTCTGAGAGTTTAAAAAGATACAAGCTCAGAAAAAAAAAAAAAAAAACCTGACAAGTTATCAGAAAAGATGGCTCTAGAAGAAGAGAAAGAAATTTGGAACACTTTTTACCCAGTACTTCTACAACTCTTTATTTCTGGGTTCTACTGGGAAAATGAACAAGATCCTATGGCTGATTCAGGAGCAAGAGAAAATCTCTCCCTACTTTGGAGGCCTCTCTTAATCACTGTACAATCAACTCAGCTCTGGCAGCTGCTTTAGAAACACATATCAGTGGATTGTATGTATGTCCACAAAAATGGCAGTTCCCACTGCATGGTTTCTGGAGCAAGTTGGATGAGACCCATGTTGAGAAAATTTGTCATTTAAGCTTTATTATTTTGAAAACTAGCTTATTAATGAGTAATTACTCAGCTAAAACTAGACCCCTCATTGCACCTCAGAAAATATACAAACCACCCATGTCTATTGTAGTACAATATATAATAGTCAAGATATGGAACAAATCTAGGTGCTTATCAGCAGATGCTTATCTAGGTGCTTATCAGGTAAAGAAAATGTGGACAATGGAGTATTATTCAATCACAAAAAAATTTATCAGAAAAACTGACAGATATGGACAGTACCATGTTGACTGAAATAAACTCAGACTCAGAAAGACAATATTGTATATTCCACTAATATGTGGAACCTAAAAATGATAACAAGAAAGTAGAAGAGAGACTATTACCAAAAGAGAAGAGAGAAGGGAGCAAGAAGAGATATAAGAGTAGGTATCAGGAGATGTTATGGTTTGAGTGTATGTTATGGATTATCTACAGTTTTCCTGTGCTGTTAGGAAGGAGGCATGGTTAGGCAGGTGAATTATGTGGTTTATGGCAGGAGTGTGGTACTGGGCATGTGGCCTGGAAGGACATATACTACTGTATTGGCTTCTTCAGGAGACCTCTGATTCTTCCTCTAATGACTCATCAGACACTTCCTGTATTTTCTAGCCACTCATGAACAGACTGAGACCTTCTGAAACTCTTAGCTAAAATAAATCTTTCCTTCCTTAAGTTGTGGATATCAAGTATTCTGTCCTAACAACAAAAAAAGTAAGACAGAAGTTGGTACAAGAGAAGCGGAGTTTTTGCTGTGACTTTACCTGATAATGTGATTTAGAAGCCTTTGGAACTGGTTTAAGGCTTAGAGATGCTGGTTTAAAAAGTTTTAGAATACTATAAACTGAGCTTGATGGAAGACTCTGGTTGGGGCTCAGAAGATCAGAAAGTATATAAAAGAGCAAATTGGAAAGGTCAAGCTCAAAAGGTTTCAGATGGGAAAAAAAAAGACTCTTGGCAATTGGTCTAGAAACTATGCACTTACTCTGGCAAAAAAAAAAAGTGTTGAAATTTTGAAAATGTGGAAAGGGTTTGAAATTTTGCCTCTGTCCTGAGATTTTGCCTGAGATTAAGAACTATCTGGTGGAGGAAATTTTGAGGCAGTCTAATGTTCACCTGTCACATGGGTATTGCTTGGAGCTTTTAGACAGCTCTACAGTAAAAAGCAAGAATAATTGGCAGACCCATTAGAGGAATAGGAAGCTGGGGTAGAGTGGTGACTTGAGTGAAATGACTTAGGCATGGAAGATTAATATGTTAAACACCGTATGGTTTCTCAGACTTGGAAAACCCAGAACACAGACAGTCTTTGGAACCATATGAAGTGATAGCTGGAGCCGGGGAAGGGAGAGGGAGGGGGTGGGAGGGTAGAAGATGGGAAGTGATTGTGAAGTCGATGTGATACATAGATGTACGAAACACCCAAATTCATTGTAAATACTATGTATTACATTTGTATATTAATAAAAATAGTGGGAAAAATAATTGGCAGAGGAAAAAGACGTTAAGTTTGTGGTTTTTCCAGGAAGAAAGTGATGCAAAGTTAGTTGGTTGTCAAAGAGATTAGCATTAAACAGAAACCATGGAGGTTTTAGCTAGAGGCAATGCCACAAGGGAGTGCTACTGAATGCCTTGAAGCTTACACTTTGCCACAGTTTGCTCCAGGTGCTAGACACAGTACAACAGGGCTTAATGGAGTTACAGGGTTTAACACTTGCCCTGTAGAGTAGATTTAGGCTTTGGTCTGATTCCCTTTTTTTTTTTTTTTTTTTTTTGAGACAGTTTCACTCTTTCTAGTCCAGGCTTGTCCTGACCTCACTATGTAGTTCAGGCTGGCCTCAAACTCATGCCAATCCTCCTGGAGTGCCAGGATTATAAACATGCACTACCACGCCCAACTTAGGTCTGGTTGCTTTCTATCCCCCCATTTCTTCCTTTTGGAATAGGAATGCTTACTCTGTGTCATTGGATGTTGGAATTATTTTGCTTTTCTATGATTTTTCATAGGAGCTCACAGCTAAGAGTTTGCCTTAGCCTCAGAGGAGACTTTAGACTGGGACTTTTTAGCAGTGCTAGAACTGTGAAGACTTTGGCAACTCTTAGAGTCATTAGACTGAATGCATTTTGTATAAGGCGGTAAACGTGAATATTTTGGAGTCCAGGGTTGGAACACTATGGTTTGGATCTGAAACATCCCCCAAAAGCCTTGTGCATTTGGATGTTGGGAATTATCTATGAATTTCTTGTTCTATTAAAAGGTGGGACATGATCAGGAGGGGTGGATTATGAGCCTGTGGCATACTACAGGCATGTGGTAGATTTGCAGGTGTGTGCTGGATCACAGGCATGAGGTAGTAGGTGTGTGGCCTGGAACAATGTATACTACTGCACTGAATTCATCAGAAGCCCCTAATTCTTCCTCCTGTGATGCTGTGATCAGCTGTTACCTGCCAGACCATTGCTGCCATTGTCAGCCATCTTCTGAAACTCAGCTAAAGTAAATCTGTCTGTCCTCCCTCGCGACGTGAATATTGGGTATTTTATCCCAGCAATGAAAAAGTAACTACAGGGGGCGTGAATACAATCAAAATACATTTACACATTCAACCTCCAAAAAACATGCAAAACAAGGGGACAGGGCATGGGGATTGAAGTATATTATGTATACATGTTAACACAAATCTGCCAAAATGAAAAGCATTAACCTGTATACACTAATTTTAAAATGTGTGGAAAAAAATAATGTGTATCCCAGATCCACTTTGGAAATAAAAAAGAATAAAGAAAGAAAATAAAGGGGAAAAAAGAACAGAAAAAAAGATTGCTTTTTTTGTCTTTGCTGGAGATCATCCGTCAAGAAATGAGGTCCAACTGGTGGCTGTGAATCAGCTCTGAGGGTTTTGCCTCCTGTGAGAAGGATTGGGCCCCACCATCATTCGTTGCCTGTTTTCAGTGTCTTTTCTTTCCCTGTGTTCTAATTCTCTCCAGGATGATGCCTCCAATTGACATTTAACTCCTCATATAAATTCATACATCTAAGCAGAGGCCGAGCGCATTAGCTGGACATGACAAAGAAATGCATTGTAGGGAAGGCAGAGATGCAAAAAAATGCATTGTGTACCTATTCCCTGCTCAGCATTCCCTGTTTCCATGACAACCTGCTTTCTACAAGACTGGAGTTTCAAAGGAAGGTTATTAGTAACCAACAATAAAAACAGGAAATGAATGTTTCTGCATTTGACTCTCTGCTTCTCCTTGGAAATGAATTTGGATTCTGCTGCCAGCAGCACTGTTGTCATAAACATCATCTATCTTCCTCTCATATTTTTATGTACATAACTAAATGCTGTTTTTCTCCAGAATTCCACCACTCTTGGGCCCAAAGAACCCTGTGACTCAGCCCACAGAATCATCTTAGTACCTGGAAATGCCCCCACTCCATGAAAGAGCCATGAATTCCTGGGAGCTTAGACATGAAGAAAAGCAGTTGGTTGTCAATAAGACAGTATAATGCAGCTCTTCAAAGAATGGTGCCTACATCATATATGTACTAAGTGTCCTCCCTCCCTAGGTTGAGTTAACCACAAGGCATGGTTGAAGATGGGCTTTGACTTTCTGACTATGACTCATGAGGAGTGGCTACAGGACACTTCCCAGCCTAAGCTCTCTGGACCACCCCTCCCTGCCCCCCAGTCCCTGCATATTAAGTGAGGTTGATAGTCATTGCACTGAACCAATGTGAAGTGCCTCAAAGTACATCCAAGACTGCATTGTAAACTGACAGCTCTTTAAGCCTATGGTAGGAGCAGGACATCCAGGACATGAAGCTCATAGGGCAGATGCCACTAAGAAATGAGGAGTCTAAGAACGGGACCCAGCAGGAGAGATGAGAGGCCAGGTAATCCTACTTGGAAACAGAGGTGGAAAAACACACTTCAAAGATTCCAGAAGTGAACAGACGGGAACTATGCTTGGACACAGTCATGAGATGTGTTTCACACTTTGAAGGTAGGTGTGATAATCTTCTGTGCATCATTCCAGTGTGATGGTGAAAGATGGGAGACAAACAGAGAGTGCTCAAAGTTCTGTTTCTGAGAATCCATCTAGAAAAAAAAGAAGCCACAGAAACCTGTATTCTGGTCCTGTTGGCACAGAACTGTAATCCAGTCACTCTGACAGGTTGAGGCAGGAGGATCATGAGATCAAGCCCAGTCTGAACAATTAAACAACTCAGAGAAGAAGAAAAAGGAGGAGGAGGAGGAGGAAAAGAAGAAGGAAGAGAAGAAGAAGGATGAGAAGAAGGAGGAGGAGGAGGAGGAAGAGGAGGGAGAGGGAAGGAAGAGGAGGAGGAAGAAAAAGGAGATGAAGGGGGAGAAGGAGGAGGAAGGAGAGGGATAAGAAGATGAAAAGAAAAATGCTATGAACTGGCGGGTTTTATGATTCAAATGAACTTTCTGATTGCAATGACACATGCAAACATGTGACATAACTGAGGCTCAGCTCACTGCTGGAAAGGATTGAAGGCCTGTGCCAGGCAGCGTGCCCCAGAAGCCCATTCTCTGAAGTTTCTGCTCCAGGTCTTTCTTGCTTCTCAGAAGCTGGCAGGTACAAAACTGTCTACACAAAGAAAGAGCCTTCCAATGTTCTACTTGTTGGCAGATAACTGGCTCAGTGCTGTTTCTCCACCCTCACCGCCTCTGGGAGTCTGAAAATGAGCCCTGTGGAATTCCTTGTCAGTCATGTTCTTGACGCTCCTGTCCCTAGGTCAACCTGAGGCCCCATACAGGCTCAGATAGGACAGGAACCTTAGGATTATTCACTACTCCCAGGGCCAGTTCTTGCCTCCTGCTGGTAGCAGAGCCAGTGAACATCTCAGAACAAAAAAAAGAACAAGAGCCTTTACCCATGGGGTGCAAAACATGCAATTAATCAAAGTGCTAGCTTTTGAGTTCACAACCTTATGTGTAAGGACCCAGCTCAACTGTGATGTAATTCTATCTTCTTTTTCCAGAGAATTTCTTGGTGAAAACCAAGAGTCACAGCTAGGAGCCCATCAAATCTTTAGCAGTTCTACTTTGGCCCTTTTGGCTACATGTGGCTATGTTGTAGACTTAGCATGCTCAAACCTAGGTAAGACCTGTCTAGATGCTATGAAGAATCTGCAGAAAAACCTGCAGCCCTGGCAGCCCACTAAACCTCATGCACCACCATATGTAGGACCTACAGACCAGAGGCACATGCAGGGGCTGTATACCCCTCTCCCAGAAATCTAGATGCCCCTCAGATGTTCAATATTATAGCCAAGGGGCCCGATTTCTCATGCAGATCCTTCCCATGAGTCACCCAGCACCTAAGACTTAACAACTTCATCCAAAGTTAGGGATACTATTTGGAGAATGAGGGGTAGATATAGGCAGGGATTGGGAACAGCCCTAAGTGATATGTGAGGTTGTCAGTGCTCTTGGCACCATCGCTACCTTTCCTATCTGTGATCTGGCTGAATCTTGCTCAGCAATGCAGAGGCTCCACATCCTAAGCACATCTCAGATAACAAGCCACTTAGCAGTACCTCCTGGGACCACGATAGTAGCATTGTCTATTACCCCTACTTAGAGACTTCAAGCCCTGTGTGTTGAACATGGCCCCAGTGTCTGTCACTACCATGGTCTCAGGTTTGATGTTATATACAAAAATTAAAAAATAAAAAGATAAACCCTCTGGTGGGCAGGCAAGCTCAGAAAAGTAACCAGCACTTCTAATCTTGGCCCCTGGGAAAGGTGTCATCTTTGAGTGTGTCAAAGACCCAAGTAAAGACAGAGACGACTGTAGCTAAACTACAGCCCAGCTGTCTCTCTATTTCAGGTCCAGGTCTGGGAGCAGCATCCTCAGGAAGAGCACACAAGCCCTGGCACCAGAATACTGGAGGGGCTAGTCTCTGCTAGTGCTGCTCACCTACCTTGTGGCATGCTTGTTATCTGCTCAGGGACACCAGCAGATGTCCTTAGGCAAACCCCCTTCCATTGGCAAATACTCCCATCCCCCAGATAAGAACAAATATCAGAACCGAGCAAGAGGCTATACAGTGAGTGTGGAAATTCAAATATTTTCTGTCTTCATGCGATTTTGCATTCTGGTTATCCACAGGCTGCCTCTGGAGCCAGAACCTGTTACCACTGTACTCCAGCATGCAAAGCAGGGGAGGGTAGTCACTGGAGCCCACATTTCAGTTCACACACACACACACACACACACACACACACACACACAGCACACATGCTGCAGAGTATCTCTTCAACATGTCAGCAGGGTACATGAGCCCCTAAGAGAGGAGCTTGCCTTCCTCATAGCCCAATTCATCTATTATCCCTCCCTTCTTCCCATTATTGCCTAATGGGTCTTAGAAATTTCGACACCACTTTCATTCTTCTAAAATATTTAAGCATTTTTTTTTCAACTCTTCAACAAGCTTGAGGTAGGCACTAACAACCTGTCTGGACCACACACCTCTCCCTGCCAAGCCCTTCCCGGTCAGCCTTCACCCAATCAAGGGCCCAAGTCCACTCAAAGGCATGTTGTAGCCCATACACCACCCTACATCAGTCTCTCCAAGTTTCCCAGCAGGCTCTACCTGCTCTACCTGGCCTTTACATGATGCAAGCCCTCTTCTCTCCAGCTCTTTTATAATCACACATTCTGCTTCTCATGGAACTTGGCACTTGAGTCTTGCCTTTGCTACTTTCTGAACCTAGCCAGAACCCAACCAACTTCTGACCTCTCCAGCTGTTTTATTTTGTTTGCAAAAATTGACTAATTCTAAAATTCATATGGCACTTTAGAGACCATAGAGCAGCCAAAACAATTTTGAAAAAGAACTAAGTAAGCTTCAAAATTTACCACACAACTCTAATAATCAAAAAGAAGAAGAAGAAGAAGAAGATGATGATGATGATGATGATACTAGCATAGAATGGACATACATATAAATGGGACAGACTTGAAAGTTCAAAAATGACTCAATTTATTGTCAACTGGTTTTCAAAAAATGGCACTAAGACAATTTAATGGGAAAAAGTCTTCTCAACAAATGTCCTTGAGACATGTGGACAGCCAAAAGAATGAAGTTGAGCTCCTCTCAGACTACACAAAGATTAACTCATAGTGTTACACAGATCTAAATTCAAGACCTGGAGTTCTCAAAACACAGGTGTAGGGCAAGAGATAGAGCTCAGTGGTAAAGGACTTGCATAGTATTCATGAGACCTTTTGCTTAACTCTACCAAAAAGGAAGGTGGGCCTGGAAGAATAGCACAGCATTTATAGCAGTGGAGTTGCCTGGCAAGTACACGGCCCTGGGTGTAAAGGTGCACACCTGCAATCCTGGTGCTGGGATTGCAAAAGGTCTCATGAATACTATGCAGCTGAGGCAAGAGGATTGCTGTGAGCTCAAGGCCAAAGTGAGCTGCGTAGTGAGTTCAGGACCAGCCTGGATTACTAAGTGAGATCTTGTCTTACAAAAGAAAGAGAGAGAGAGAAAAGAAAGAAAGAGAGGAGAGAGAAAACAGGAGTAAACCCTCCATATTTTGGGTTAGGCAGTTGCTTCCTAGATATAACACCAAAACACAGTTATAAACACATACTGGACTTCATCAAAGTTTAAAATTTCTATATTTTAAATAATACTATTAACCTAGTCCAGTGGCACAGGCCTGTAACCCCAACACTTTGGAAGGCTGAGGCAGCAGATCTGAAAATTTGAATGAGAACTGGGCAACTTAGTAACTTATTGAGATACTGTCTCGAAATCAAAACTAAAAAAATGACCTGAGAGACTAGAGCCATAGCTCAGTTGTTAGAGTGCATCCAGGTTCCATCCTCTAGCACCACATAAAAATTAGCTCAGTGTGGTGCTGAATGTCTGTAATCTCAGCACTTGAGAGGCATGAGGATTGCCATGAGTTCAAGGCCAGCGTGGACTACAGAGCAAGAGTTTGCTTAAAAAAAAAAGAAAGAAAGAAAGAAAAGAAAAGAAAAGAAAAGAAAAGAAAGTGAGGGATGAATTTTAGTACAAAGGCTCTGGGTTCCATACCACAAAAAAAAATAATAATAATAATAACAGCACCATCAACAACATGAAAAATAACCCAAGAAAACATTTGTAAAGCATATGTCTGACAAAGGCCTTGTACTCAAAATAAAGAACTCTTACAATTGCATAAAAATATAACTAAATTTAAAAATAGGCAAACGTTTTGAATAGATATTTCTCCAAAGACAATGTATAAATAAATGGTCATAAAAAGATCATAAATGTACATAAAAGATGTTCAAATTAAAACCACAAAATAACACTTTTTGCCAGTAAAATGGTTATACAGATTGAAAAACAGATAATACCAAAGGTGGGTAAGGTTACAAAGAAACTAGAACCCTTATATTCTGCTGATGGGGACATAAAATAGCACAATCACTTTTTTATTTTTTTTTTTGAGACTGGTCCTGAATTCATTATGTAGCCGAGGCTGGCCTCAACCTCATTGCAATTCTCCTGCCTTAGCCACCCAAGTGCTGGGACTACAGGATTGTACCACCATGAGTACAGTCACTTTAAAAAACAGTCTGGCAATTCCTCAAAATGTAAAACATAGAGTTTCCATCTGATCACGCAATTCCACTCCTCGCTGTCTACCCAATAGAAATAAAAACATTTATACAGAAGTTTGTAAGTAGCTATTTATAGCAGCTTTATTCATGTTAGCAAAAAGTGTGAAAACCCAAATATTCCTCAATTGCTGAGTGAAAATATTCTTACAACTGCATAATATTTGCCAATAAAATTAATGAAGTGTTCATTTATGTGAGTGACCCTTGAAAATATTGTGCAACAGTCAGATATAGAAGTCTATATATTTTACGATTCCAAATTAAGGCAACGTGCAGATTAGATAAATCTAAATTCAGATACCTAAGGCTAGGGGAAGGGTGCCAACAAGGGGTGACTATTCTGGATGGGGGCTTTTGAGGGGTGGTAAAAATGTCCTAAAATTCAGCTGTAGTATTTAATATATAATTCTATAATTAAGTTAAAATCACTGCATCATATACTTCTAGTGGGTGGATTGGATGACATGTAAATTACTCAAATAAAGCTGTTTTTTAAGAAGCTGGTGGCATGTACGTAAGGACCTGTACATAAGTGTCAAAATAATGATCTCAGACACAGACCCTCCATCACACGCAGAGATATTTTCACAAACAACTATTGATTTTCAACAATAGCACTAAGATAATGCGAAAGAACTGTCTTTTCAAAAAATGTGCTGGGAAAACTGGACAGTGAAAAAGAATGGAATTCAGTTCCTCTCATACTACACACAAAATTTAGCTGCTGTCTCAACCATCCTGCCCAAGAATGGCTCAATTCTGGGTCAAGGAAGAGAGGAATTGTGGCCAGGGAGGGCAGGTGAGGCCTCACAAATCCACCCCTGCCCTCAGGCAGTAGTATATGGGTGTTAAAAATACAAGCCAAAGAAGACAGCTCCTTCTGCAAGCCAGAGGCCTCCTGACCTAGAATAGCAGAAACATACCTCCCACTGCTGCCCAGTCACCTCAAGATGCATCAGCAGCTGATCTGAGCCAAGCCAAAGGCCGCACAATCCCACCTGGCCAACCCCACTGTGCAGCACATTCCTGCCATACCTGCCTAGCAGGTTCCAATGCACTGCAAAGGCCAGGCATCTTTAGCTCTCATTGCTTCTTATGCAGAGTAAAATGAAAAAGCTGAGCTCCAATGCAGTATACATACGCATAAAATATTCAGGTTAATGTAACCACTTTGTATCACATATATACACTAACAAAAATGAGGGTGGGGCTGGGCTCCAGAATTGGCTATAAACTTACATCTCACCATTTGAAAGTTACCCTGCCCTTTTGCTGCTTCCCAGGTTTAAGGCAAAGCCCTGCAAGGCAGGAAGTAAAGATTAAAATGAAAATGGACAATTAATGTCATGACCCACAAAACCAGTCACAATCACAGTAGATTTCAGAGGACCACCAGCCAAAATTCAACCCACTGGACCCAGAGCATCCCTCACACCCAGGGCCTTAAAGTT
The DNA here is from genome assembly GCA_004027205.1 of Ctenodactylus gundi. Classification (NCBI taxonomy): domain Eukaryota; kingdom Metazoa; phylum Chordata; class Mammalia; order Rodentia; family Ctenodactylidae; genus Ctenodactylus; species Ctenodactylus gundi. Next base: position 118,059 of record PVKB01003022.1, read on the forward strand.
TATACACTGAAGAACTAGGCCCCATTAAGTATATAGACCCACACGCTGAGCCATGGCACCAAGAAGGGACCCAGGTATAGCACATCTTGGAGTTCAACCTGAGGCTCCCCCAGCTACTGAGGAGCAAAGGGATGTCCAAACACTACCTTCCATTCCCAGGGAGGACAGTATCTACAGAAGGTGAATGTAGGCCACGGAGGCTTAACGCAGAATATCCTGTGACAATGGGACAGAGCAGATGAGGTGGCCTAAGTAGAGACAGAACTTGTTTGAGAAGCTAAAGTCTACTGTGGTGTCTGTCTTCCCCAATCTGGAAATAAATTATAAAACCAGAATGAAAAATCTAATAGAAGAGATAAGGAGAAAGGGCAAAGTGAGACCTAACATCTGACTTCTAGCTCCAGAAACAGAGAACCAAGAAACTGGGAGGGAACAGTATGGTTTAAATAATAAAAATTCTCAAAACTAAAAGAAAATATATTTATTCAATCAAAAAGTTAATGAAAAATACCCACATCCAACATAGCCCAGCACAATAAAACTTTAAAACACCAGGTATAGAGAAAAAACACTAAAAGTTACCAAAGGTAGAAAGTTTATAGACAAAAAGCTACATCCAGAAAGACACTGCAGTGCTCAGCAGCAACATGATGCTAGCATACGGCACAGGCTTTCTGAACTAAGGCACTGACTTCCAGTGGCAGACCATACCTGCCACACCAGGTATTATAATATTAACTCAGGAAACTAATACAATAAAAACACTTTTAGATACACCCTGCCTCAAAAACTGCTCACTGGACACAAATGAAAGGGATAGGGTAAGGAATAGTCACCTAAGAAGGAAAAACAAAGACTTTTAAGAGAAAGAACTCTGACACATGTACCTTGGCCCAGCACTGAAACATTAAAAGCAAGTATATAAGCCTGTAACAACATATGCCTGTAATCCCAGCACTATGGAGGCTGAGGCAGGAGGATCACAAATTTGAGCCTAGTCTCTCTAAAATAAAAATAACAAAAATAAGGACTGTGAATGTAGCTAAGTGTGAAGGCCCTGATATCTATCTATCTATCTATCTACCTATATCTATCTATTTATATACATAGATATAGATATATAAGTGCTACAGAGGAAACAGCTGGCTACTGTGTTCAAAAGTAGAGAAGGGCACAGCCCTGAGGTCAAAGGAAAGCCAACTGTCCCATCACACTCAGGATTATCCCATCCCACATCCTGTGAGTCCCACAGTCCTGAGCAAACTAGGCTGGTGAGGATCCCTGTCATCAGAGCACCTCTAAGACAAGAAGATAACCCCCTATAGAGGCTGGCCTAAGAGCAGGAAACTGTCCCCAAGGCAGGTTATCATGGTGGGTGGCCAAGGGGCTGGCTGCAAAAGAGGCCTAGTGGACAGAGGGCCTCACAGGGGCTGATTTTTGTGGTGTGAGGAGAAAATCAAAGAAGCAAAGAAGGATGATCAAAGCCATACTTCTCAATGTGGAAGGCAGGAGTTGCCCCCATGGAAATGTTGACCCTGGAAGGAAGCCGGGAGGACTAAGATTGCAGGTATCGGTATGAACACTTGTTTTCAAGGTGCCTCACTAGATGGAGAAAAATACACATACCGGCTTGCAGCACACACAGAAAACTTCCATTCCCAACAGCAGATTCCAAGCATGGGGCAGAGAGAAAAATCTATGGAGATGTAAAAAACATATGGTACCCACTAGTCAGTTAGGAACAAGCTAAGTATCAAGGTAAATAAAGCTGATAACCCACTGGGTAAAACAAGAGATCGTGAGGCTGGACAGATTTCCTTAAAAATGAACAAATTGAGAGTCTGAGGGGAAGGAGATATATCCATAATTTCAAACTACTTCCTCTCAAATATTTTGTAAGTCCAAAGGGAAAAAGAGTGGTATTTCAGCCACAGTGAGTGGGATGGTCCAACAAGTTCATTGAAAAGTCAGCAGCATCATTTAATAGAGAGTTAGCATCAGATTCAAAGAAACTGTTAAAATAGTTTCCAGGTGATAGCCCCAGCTCCAGGCTCCCAAAAGACCAGGCGCAGCCATCTGTCCCAAAACACCAATCAGGGAGCAAAGGGGTGGTGACGGATTCAAGATCTTTCAGAGGCAGACAAACCTCAGGGGTTTTTGTCTGTTTATTTGTGTGGAGTTTGTTGGTTTTTTGCTTGGTACTGGACAAACCCTTCAGTCTAAGCTACATCCCTGCCCCATTCTGATTTTAATTTTTGAGACAGGGTCTCACTAAATTGCTAAATTGCCTGAACGGGGCTTGAGCCGGCAGTCCTCCTGCCTCAGCCTCCCAGAGTGCTGGACGACAGGCCTGAAAGAAACTTGGCTTTTCTAGAAAATAGGAATAAAGATAAGCAGGCTTGGCAGAAACATTGGAGTTTCATTAAAAAAAAAAATAATAAGGTAAGCCTATTCAATGGCACAGGCCTGTAATCTTAGCTCTCCGTGAGGCCTGAGGCAAGATGATTGCAAGTTTGAGCTCAGCTTGGGCAACTTAGAAATTTAGTGAAACCCTGTCTCAAAAATTAAACAATCAAAAAGGGGAACAAAGGTAAGGGTAGGGTTCACATAGCTGAGAAGGGGCTGTGTTGTTGGCAGGGTAGGTAATACTGGACAAGCTCTGGTCTAGTTGATCATTATCTCACAATTGGCTCTGACAATTGGCTTCAGAGTCTTGGCTTCTCACAAGCTGACGACTCCTACTGAGGAAAGGCAGCCTCACTTCCTTCGTGGAGTAATTCCTCCCACTTCTGAAGTCATCTGATCACAGCTCTGCTTTTCCTGGACTTTGAGGTGACCATAAGTTTAGAACAATGAAGACATCTGTGCACTGATTTAGGAGACTGGAACAGCACATTTGTAGAAGCTGCGCTTTCAATGCCCCTGCAAATCTGAAAATGCCTTAGTTATTCTTATTTTGGTATAAATTTAGGAATAATAAGGCAGTTTTTAGGCAGATATTCCTTAAATTATTAGCATGCCTGTGTTCAGAACTGAGCACAGATCTGACCCAACTTCTAAGGTAATAAAGGAGACAGATTTTAAAAAATAAAGGCATTGTTTTAGTTCTTGTCTTATATGGACAGGTGGGGGAAGCCGTGTTAGAGAATCTCAACAAAGATATAATAATATACAGAAAATAAAAAGAGAGAACTTTTGGCAAATTGCCCCAATAAAGGGCTCTGCAGGACCCAGAGAAGAGGCAAGAAGATATGGCCACCTCAGCCTGTTCTAGGGTTGGGAAACTGAGATAAACAGTGGTGATTTCAGGGAATATTCCCCAAAGAATTATAAATAACACATAACAGAGATACATGTATACCCATGTTCATAGCAGCACAACAAACAATAGCTAAAATGTGAAAGACACCAAAATATCTATCAACAGACCAATGGATACACAAACTCTGGTATTTATACACAATGGAATACTACGCATCTATAAAGTCCAGCAGCATGGAGGCTTTTGCAGGCAAATGGAAGAAACTTGAGACCATCATGCTTAGTGAAGTGAGTCAGAAGCAGAAGGTGAAATATCGAATGTTTTCTCTGATATGAGGAACCCAGATCACAATTATCTTGCGGAACTTAATGTGGAAAATAATGGGAACTGGAGGGGGGGTAGGGGGAGGGCCAAAAGGAGAACGGGGAAGGTATTGTAACCTTGCCATGAAATGTATATGCACAAAATGCTCCACATAGATGCAGACAATTTGAAGTAAACTTCAAATTTTGCACTTATATGTATCAATAAAAATGGGGAAAATAAAAAATAAAAAGAGTGGTGATTTGAGTGGTAAAGTGAGTCAGACATAGAAGATTAAGTATGTTAAATATCACATGTTTCTCTGATTTGAGAAACCCAGAATACAGGCATTCTATGGAACCAAATGAGTGTGATAGTGGGAGTTACCGGGGGATGGAGAGGATGTAGGAGGGCCAAAATTTGGAGGGGAAGTCATCATAATATTGATGTGGGATATATGTGCACAAAATACTCAAATTCATTGTAAACATTATGTATTACATATATATATATATATGAAATTGGTGGGAAAAATAAAGAAATAAAAAGACAAAAAAATGAAGACAGAAGTGCCAAGGTTCATTCTGCTTTCAGCTTCCTAGTGGGCATTTGCAGGCTTCTAAGTCCATATTATAAGATGAACTTCACGCTTGATCACAGTGTAACCCAAAGGCAATCACGGACAATGTCAGACAAACACAAATGGAAAAGCATTCTACAAAACAACTGACCAGTGTTCTTCAAAAAACCAAGGTCACGAAAGACAGTGCTACTCTTCTGGACTGACAAAGATGAGACGCTAGGACCCGGCACAGCACATAGTCTGAATCTGTCCTTTGAACAATCTGAGAACAGCCAGGCGAAGGCAAGAGAATACTCTCCTCCCAGGAAACAGCCACCCTCACATTCTGGGTAATGGCATCTCCCACAGAAACGTGCTCTCAAATGGTTTAGTATAAACAGCTGTGTCCTGTACTGAAATCTTTCTGTGTGTTTGTTTCCAAAACATTTGTTTAAAATAATAAGTTATTTAAGTAACCAGTAGCCAGTAGAGACTTCTGTGAAGAGGATAGACTGAAGCAGGGCGACAGGGACCCTCAGGCCTCCTGCTAGACAGGGCATCCCATGACCCTGTGAACTACAGTTCCCAGAATACCACTGCACCTACACCAAGGATCCTGTGAAGTAAATTGACTGAAAAGACTTTTAGTGATTAGTGAGGAAGCTGGAACGTTGCATGTTTCATAGCCAAATTATCTTGGTTTATTTTAACCCCTTTTATGGTGACATTGTCACCCCTTCTACATCTGACCTGACATTCCTGTGATTACAAAGTAAAGCCTTTTGAAATACATGAGTAGACCCCCAGTTTCCAAGTTTCAAGAGCTAAAAAATGTCATCAGATACACCTGAGGCTTATAGCAAAGATGCCCTCGCTTCAGTATAACCCACCTGCTTGCCTCCACTGATATTTTTTAAAATGCTTTGATTTATAACTTTCAACTCTGTAATACTGTATGAATCTGCTAGCATGTTAGAACACGTATTTGGAGTAACTTGAATCTACATCCCAGGCTATGATCACTCAAATTCAGCTCTAGAATAAACTCTCTTACTCTTTTTGAGGTGAGAGCTGTTTCTGAGTCAACAACAACAACAACCCCCCACCCCCCCACCCCCCGCCCCAGAACAGGTCCTCCTGCCCAAGATCAAGCTTTCCTCTAAGACATAGGCCTCAGCTCCTGGGGTTTCTCTGTGAAATGACTGTCTTCCTCCGGGGCCTCCTGAAAAGCTAGGAAGCAGGTTCTGAGACAATCAGACAACCTGAAAATCTCAGTGAGGAAGGAGTGCCCAAGATATCTGTTTTTGCCAGAGGGATGCAGGCCTGTCTCCCTTCCTTCAGGAAGCACACCTCCAATCCCAATCCCTCTCCTCCTGTCTCTACCTTGAAGGTGAACAGTCACAATAAAGATTTTTGTCCCAAGTTTTGCAGGTATCCAGGGACAGAGCTGACATCCCTCTCCACTGAAAGAGCTTTTGATAGAAAATACAAATAGGGCTGAGGAGAAAATGAGGGCAAGTTCTGCTCTTTTTCTCTCCTTTATTTTTTTAAAGCTGGAATCCAGAGAGAAGTAGAATGAAGACTTGCTGAGCGGAGCAGACAGACCTGCTTTTGCTGAGTTTAGGTGAAAAGGAGAGCAGAGAGAGGTGGGAGCGGGGGAGTCGGCAGTTCTATAGCTTTGCACATTTCTCTCATTATTTTGCTTCTAAATCAGCCTCACTGGTACATTCTCTATTCAATAAAAGCCAAATGCAAGCCATGTCCTTAATCTCTCCAACAGCAGCTCACTGCTGAGAAAATAATACAGATGTAACTTCCAGCATCATACACTTTCTTTTCCATTTATATGCAAATAGTGACCTTTCACCCAGGCTGTCTCAAAGAAGTGTTTCCTTAAAAATGCAAATAGCATGTTGCAGGCAGTTACAGTGGCTGAGCCTTTCTTATATTATTATCATTATTTCTTTTAAACTTCTCACCGTGGCAAAAACAACAGCTAAACTGCTCGGCAGTAATAATGACTTTCCAAACCAAATCACAGGACAAGCTCTCTGGGCGACCTATCATCTGAGGCTGCCAACAGGGAGGAGGCTGTCCAAATCCAAGGTGGCAGTGTTGCAGGAATGACAGACAGTGTTACACTGCAGCTACAAAGGTTTGGCTGAGCATCTAGAGCAAGCACCAGGCCAACTCTCATCTCCACCCCACCCGGAGCCTGAAACCCAAACAGGCCAAGCAAACTGGCTCCACATAGACGCAGGCAAGATTCCCCTTCTGATGGAAAAGCATCCTCAGCCCCAGCTACATCCAGCTGGTGGCTATGACCTCAGGACACTCTGGCAGTCCCAAAGGGCAGCACATGAACTCAAACCCTGAGCAAGGAAGCAGCAGGGAGTAACTCTCCGGGGAGGAAGAACAAACAGGACCATGTATACAGAGGCACCAGGTGGAGCTGTCTGCCTTCCCTGAGCGTCCCCCTCAACTAGTCAAGGCAACAGGCTACTAGTCAAGGCAACAGGCTGGGGACAAGCCCAGGTGAGGCACCCATGCCTTCAGCCACATCCAAGCCGACAGCTGTCAGCCATCAGCAGTACCCATCAGCTGCTGCCACCCAAAGCAGCCTTGGGCCTGGGATAAGGAAAGGAGGTGGGTTGTTTGTCAGGCTGAACAAGTGGCCTTGTCTCAGTGGACCTCAGAGACCAGACCAGGCAGAACAGAATTTGCCTATGTGAATCTCAGGATGGAGGTGATCCCACTGGCCCTGATCCCACTCTTTCCCCTCTGTGGACAGGAAAGGCAGATTTAGCCTTGAGGTAAGAGGGCAATTATGGTAACGTCTTACAAGCCACACTGGTACCCCAAGACCAAACAGGCAACTGCAACTCTGCTCCAGTGTTTCTTGTCCCTGAATACCAGAAACTCATAGTTAGATTCTTCCACATCCCCTCCCAAGGAGAGAAGAAATAACTAACTCCTTCTTCCTTAAAACCTTACTTTATTGAGACCTTAGAGAATTCAATCAGAAAGAACTATTTCAAAGTCTCTGTAAGATCTTTCTATACCCTCCTCATTTCCAGCTCAGAAAGTAAAAGACTCAAAGATCCCAGACCTCAACACTGAGGCAGGAAGATCCTGAGATTCAAAGTCCTGGGGTGACGGTTTGCAAACAGCTCCCTTTTCCTACTCACACCCTTCTGTCCCGACCCCTCACCCCAACTGCTAATCCTAGAACCCCTGCCCAAATTCCTATTTGGATGAAGACCAAGCTCCAGGCAGCTGTACCCTGGCAGGTCTGTCTGCTGCCCAAGCTCCAGGGCCCAGGGGGCTCCTAAATGGCAGCTCCATTCAGCCACAGCTGCTTTTTAGACCCCAAGATGCACAGTGTTTGGTGCACAGAGACCAATAACAGGAAATGCAGGCATCACCATACCAGAGTGACCATGTCAACAGTGCTCAGCGCTACTGATCAAACAAGCAAGAAGAGAATTTCGCTGGGTCCCAAGGTCAAGCCACTTACAATGACACAAGTTCCCCAAGCTATCAGAGGGTTCATTGGGAGGAAAAGAAAAGTTGGACTCAAACTCTTCTATGAAAGCTGGTTCCCCTTACTTACTCCTGAAGTACAGGCTACCAGCCAAGCATAAAAGCCTAGATCCCAAGGGGCAACAGGAGCTCCATATCCAGGAGCATGTTCTGAATTTGTGGTTCACAGCCACAGAAAAAAGTGTGGACAATGCAGCACCACATGGGGAAGAGGAGCTAGGCCCAGGATTCTGGAGCTGCTTCCTTATGACCTGTTGGATGCATTGAGAATAACAAATCTGCTTCTCTTCTCACTTTCGACAGATGCACCTACGGAGCAGACTCCTGACTTAACACTGGAAAAGGAAAGCAGCAAGCTCACAGTTATTTACATTTCTCTTTTTTTGTAAGTCCTCCAAAAGTTATTATTTTTGTTGCATGTATCTGTAATACAGGATAGTACTATTCAATTTGAGAAGTTGCTACACGTCTGTCACTTTCACCCACTTCCCCCTTCCCTCTCTGTGATTCCCCTCTGCCTCCCCACAAATCTATCTCCCTATTTCCTACCACTTATCTTATCTGCATCTTTTACAAATTTATAATCTGGGCTCCTCACATTAGAAAAAATATGCAGTATTTAACCTTCTGTGTCTGCTTTACTTCATTAAGCAGAATGGTCTCAAGGTGCATTCATTTCCTAAAATGACTCAAATTTATCTTTCTTTATAGCACAGTTGTATGCCATTGTGCATATCTACCACTTTTTTTAATCCACTAATCTGTTGATGGACATATTGACATTTTTCGTGATTTAGCTGCAATGAGTTTAGCTGCTATGAACATGGGTATGCATGCATCACTATTGTATGAAGATTTTAACTCTTTTGGAAAAATGCCCAGAAAAAGTATAGCTGGGTCAAATAGCATCTCCGTTTTCAGTTTTTTGAGGAATCTCCATACTGATTTCCACAATGGTAATGCTACTTTATGACGGTTGTACCTGTTTTGTATTTCTTAACAATTGGGAAAATGGGAGCTGGAGGAATGGCGCAGCAGTTAGACTGCCTAGCAAGCACAGGCCCTGAGTTCGATTCTCCAGTACCACGTAACGTGGGAGTAGTAGCACATATCTGTAATCCCAGTACTTGGGAGGCTAAGACAGGAGGATTAGCATATGTTAAAGGTTATCCTGGACTACAGAACAAGACTCTGTCTCAAAAGAAAAAAAAAGTTTGAGGAAATAGTTTGTTCTGGGTACTGTGGAGAGGGAACACCTTATAGCTAACCTGGTTTATGCACCAGTGAGATCCTGACCAATTATCATGGCTGGGGTGAGACCCACCAACTTTAGAGAGTAGAGGGTGGCCAGCATGGAAATAAAATGAGGTAGTAAAAAAATCTAGACTATCTGGCCAAAAACAAGACCATGTTAAAAATGATAAAGGGATGGTGGATAAAGCACTTGCCTAGCAAGCACTATGTCAAGTACTAAGTTGCCTAGCAAGCACTATGTCAAGTACTAAGTACCTGAGTTCAATTCCCCAGTACCACATAAGCCAGTTATGGTGGTGCATGCCTGTAATCCCAGCACTCGGAAGGCTGAGGCAGGAGTACTGCTGTGAGTCCAAGGCCAGCCTGGGCTCCATAGTTAGTTCACAACCAGCCTGGGTTGCAGAGCAAGAGCCTGTCTCAAAAAAAAAAAAAAAAAAACTAACAATAACATGTACCCTTCATATCTCCGGTGATCACAAGGCAGAGCCCACCTCAAGTCTGCCTACCTCAATGTTAAGCTCTAGGCCCCTCACTTTGAAAACTCCAGCACAGTGGTGACAGAGAATCCAGGGAAAACCTAAGTGGGCGCAGGCTCCTTTGCCAGAAAGCTCTGCTCTCAGAGGGCCTCTGGCCCTGAGCAAGTGTCAGGGTGGCCTTTTGAAAGGAAGCAGGAAACACCCACACATATTTGGGCGTGACAGCAGAATTGAGAGAAGAAGAGCGTCGATAATGAGATGCGTGTGAGTAACAGGTCGGTGACCAAGGGACCCAGGCGACGCAGGCAGCGTCTGTGCTGAGCTCTGAAAGAGAAGCAAAAATCCAAAGACGGGGCATGATAAGAGATAGGGATGGGGAGCACGTCCAGGGATCTTGGACGTAATTTGGTTTAGAATGGAGATTAAGGCTGAAGGACAGATCAGGAAAGACCAAGGATGGCTTTCAAGCTCTGAAAAAGGGCCAAGGGAGGTGAGGAGGGACAGGCTGTGGACTGCAGGGGCCTCCAGGCTGACAGCCACAGGCAGGATGGCTAGGCAGTTGCCAAGTGAGAGGAGGCTCCTAAGGAAAAGCCCTTAAGCCCAGCCATACCACTTACCTGGGGTTCAGGAACGATTGCTGCCTGGGCCCCACTCTGTGCTCCTCTAATGTGTGGGCCTGCTGAGACTTCAGCCAATGCTGAACACAATGCTGAATACGATTAAGACGCAAAGATGAGAAGCCTCTGCAGCCCAGGCTGTAAGGCACCTATGCATTCCCACCTTGCCTGGCTATCCCACATACAATGTAGACATAGGCAAGTCTCCTCACCACGCACAGCAATCCTTCTGAGGGGATGTTCACCCACTCCCTTCTGGCACAGGCCATGCCACAGGCCAAAGCCCCGCACAAGTCCAAAGCACTACAGTTGGTTCTAAACAGCTAAAAGCAGCTCCAGGGCAAACGAACATTCAGTAGCAGACTGAGCATAAAGCCATACTCTCAAATGTAAGATTCTGGGCAGAGGCCCCCAGCGTTACAGGACAAGGCAAGGTAAGATCATTAGTCCACTCACCCACAATTGCATCTAACAACCTCTCCTTTCCCAAGAGTGGGACTAATCCTGAACAAGACAGATGTACAAGAGGCAGGTTAAATGTCCTTTGAGTTACTTTCATTCCTTGAGATTAAAATAATGTTGCTTTTTTTAAACTGCTAATTTAAAACCAAAAAAGGGTAACGTATAAAACTTGTCTTCTCACGTGAAGGACTACATGTGGTCCTAACAGTTTTAACTGAGGAGAAAGATAACAGAGCCACCTCAGGCTGCTTCCAGCAACATGGAAGACAAAAGGAAAGTGCTTGCAAGTGTTTATTAAGCCATTCAATTGAAAGTCTGAGATTCAAAACATTTTAATTCAGATGAAACTGCTCTTGCTCACTTTTGTTTTGGATTTTTTAAGTGACATTCAGAGAAATTCAGCATCTAGGAAGACAAAAATCATGCTGAGAACCTCAAGAGGCCATGAATGCATCTTCTGTCAAGGTCCAAAATACACTCCAGGCTGGACAATAAACCGCTGCAGGCTCTGGGTCTTTAGGGACCAGAAAGCCCACAGGAATAGCACCAGTAGCAGCTGCTTTCTTCCCTTCCAGGAAATAAGGTACTTTTGATGTGACTAACCTTCTAATGACGCTGTTTCCCAAAGACCATTTTCCTGTAAGTTCACATGATAAAATTCTCATTAAATCTACACTTATAGACAACTAACTTTTGGTTTATTCATGAGTGAGTCCACATGGAGAGAATGAATGGTGGCCCTAAGACAAGGAGGTTTGAGGAGGTTGGGGTGTGAGGGTAGGGAGAAAGTTTTCCTTATCAGCTTGCCATAATAATAATAATTTAAAAAACAAATACCGGTTCTAGATTGGGTTTTCTAGGGTGGAGACAGCAAGAACACTTCCAAGATGCCTAAGTAACATTCAAGTATAGTACAGCTGTCCAGGGAGGGTCTGGCCTGCCTCCGGCCACCAGCAGCCCCTGCCCACCTTTCTGCCCCTCTCAGCTCTGCCAGCTGGAACCCTCTGCCTCCCCCATCCGTGCAGAATCCAGTGTTGACTAAGGTATTCTAACTGCTTCCATGCCCATCCCTCACCTCCAACCAAACCCAAGGAACTGCACAGACACAAGCCACCCTCACTCGCCCTGTTCCATAATAGACATGCTTTGTGTATCATGTCCATCCAGAAAGGACTCAGTTCCCACCAGGCTGCCCAGGAGGTCCCTGGTACTTAGCCAGTCTGCTGGGCCCTTACCTGCTATGTTCACCCAGCTGGTCAAACAAAGCAGCACCCAAACCATCAAGCCTTCTCAGGGTGGGCAATTGCCTCTGAATCTCTTGCTCACACAAAGTGGGACTCATATTATTATTTGCACATTCAATGACCCCAATCAGTGGAGGACTGGGTGCCCTGAGAGGAAGGGGTAGAAGACCAGGCAGTACCAGAGAAAGTACTCACCACAGCCAAGCAATGGCCAAATCCTAACCACATCCAGATTGGCGCTGAGATAAGCATGGCACAGGTCAGTTGCCTGGAATGGCCCAGCATGCACCCAATGCCAGCACCCCTCTGCTAGCCCCTCCTGTCATCAATGGACACTTACAGTTCTTGGGCAGAAGCTGCTCAACTCTAGTACACAGCAACTTTGCAGCCCCAAAGCTAAATGGATTTTCAGAAGGGTTCTCTTTGCTCAGCACCAGGGCATCTGGGCAAGGGTTCAGGGTGTTAGCTCCAAACATTGAAAGCTACCTCCAAATATGTGGGCAATTGCCTGGAATTGTACTGTACACAGCAGCCTCTGGCTCCAGAGCAATGCTCCAGCCTACATTTGGGCTCCGGGGTCCATCTAGATGGAAAGATTTCTATGTCTAACTCCTGGAGGCTGCTGCTAAGCCACTCAGAACAGCAAACACCCCTGAGGGACCCAGCATGTTCAGTGGAACCCTGTAGGCTTCAGTCTTAAGCTCCTTGGGACAAAAGAGTTTGTGAAACTGCCTCCCTCTTTGAAAACAGTCTCTGAGCCTTGACTTGGCCTTCCCTGCACAAGGAGTGCACACAGGGCAACAAGCAAGTCCTGCTTTAGTTAGCCACACGGCAGGGACAGCAAGGCTACAATCCCTATTCTCCACTCTTTTGTTTACCATTAATTAACAGGGCCATATGGAAGGAGGTGATAATCACAGCCAAGGACCAATGGGAGGGGAATCCTGATGGCAAGGAGCCTAGGGCTGAGGGAGGAGCCTCCTTCAGCCAGCCTCAGCCAGTCTGAGGACCCAGCACCCCAGTTGCGCCCCTATCTCCCGGAGTCTCCAAGGAGCAGAGCACACTCCTCAGTGCAAGTTGGGTGCTTCCCTCACTCCAGTTTTGTCCCAGCACCCTCCTGCCTTTTGTTCTTTCTGTCACTAGCCTCAGAAATATCCTCGGATTATGTTGTTTTTAAACCAATAGGGCAAAATTCCTTACCCCTCCCTCCAAAAGGATAATTAAAATTAACACTGTCATTATAGCGACACAGTCTAATGACCAGGATCAAGCCACAAGCAGTCACAACTTACCTCTCAGATGTTTCGTTTCAGAAATTAAACACCCAACTTTATCAGCCAATAATGTCCACTTACTCCAAGGTAATGCTGATAAAAAAAAAAAGTAAAACCTTGGTGACTCAAAAGGAGATAGCAATGAGCAACCAATACAACAGACAAAACCACTGTGCACTTGTTTATTTCCCTGCTTTGGAGAAAAACAAGATTCAATGGACAAGACCCATCCCATGACCCAGAACATGCTGTCCTGCTGGCAATGGCATTACAGTGTTTTAAGCTCAAACTGACTTTTAAGGCTTATAGATGCAAATCCAGTTACACTGACACCACAGCCACACTTCCCACCACACCACAAGAAGGAGCCAAGAAGAACACGGAACACCGAGTTCTGCACATCCATCCCACAGATACACATACACACCCCGGGTACTGCTCCTGAAGTTTGGAGGTACATGGCACGTGAAGACAAAGTGCTCCCATGGGCACCCCTGCTCAGTATCTTGGGTAAGGGTCCCACATAAGATACTAAAGTTCCAAATCCCTACTTCTGATCTTCTGCTTAAGGGACCAGCATCCTTCCCAGGTGCAGAGTCGCTGAGTCCCATGATCCACACATATCTATGTTCCTCTTCCAGAAATGCACATAAAGTTTCTTGTCTTGATCCACATCTTTCCCCTCCACTAACATCTTTTCTGTCTAATGTACGACATGTTCACAAGAATCTCAGAGATTCAGGAAGGGCAGAGAAAGAGGAGGGATACAGAGCTCAGACAGACTGGGAAGAGAGGAAAGCCTGGTCCTTCAGAACAGTTTAAAAAGCCATCCCCGACCTGCTTTTCCTGCAAAGAGAGAGCTTCCTTTTTAGAAACCAACTCTGCTCTCGCCCTTCCCGGCTCTGACCAAGGGGAAAAGCCAAGCACTGGGTGTCTGCCTTTGTCAGCAAAAGAAGATAACATTGACTTACCTTTCCCCACAGCTATTGTCTGTCCTCTTTCAAAATGACATCACGGAAAGCAATCATGAAATTTACATGGGGGGGGGGAGGCGGTAAGGGTGGACTGGGGGAGGGGAAGGCAGCTGCCTCCTTCACAGCGGTCACATGTGGGGAAGCCTGTGTGTGGGTTTCAATTAAATATCTTCTCCCCTCAGTATGCGAACTCCTAAGCCAGCTAAAGGCGACGTCTCATTTACTTAATGACCGCTCTCATTAGCAGCGGTGGCACGGGCTGGCGGAGGAGGCTCCTTTGTAAATACGCTACCCATGAACCCTTGGGGCTCCAATATATCTGTTTACTCTCTGAGGTGAAATAAATTTACAGTATAGCATCAGAAAGATGGATTTACCAAACTGGGGATGAGAGGTGCTCCACACCAGTTGGAACCCCTGCTCACCATTCTAAGGATCACTAACAGGAGGTGCCTACATCTGCCCACCCTAATCCATAACCAAGATGCAGTATGATTGGGTTTCTTTTTATTATAAGCACATAAAAGGGCAGAGAGCATTACAACCATCATGCTCACCCCCCTCTGCTTTCTCTGCCAGTGGTTCAGTCCAATAATTCCTAATAGCAACGACCGGAATGACAGATGCCCTGGGTTAACATGGCTCCAGCGAAAGTGCTTTACAATATTTATTGGTGGTTAGGAATATGACCTCCCATCATAAAGAAGGGACTGAAGAATTTATTACTCAAACGAACCAGGAGTATTACATATGGACTCGTCTGCATATTCAAGTATCAGGAATTTAAACTGATTTTTGAGTGCACGAGTGCAAAAATGATATCTAAGATTACAACAAAAAAAGTCATGCATGCAAAAAAGATCAGAAAAATAATTATTTTTCTGTTCACACTTCTATTTTTGTTTAAAATTTTAAAATAAAACTCTTCTAAAAATAATTTGGAAACCCTAAGCCCCAGTTTTCTAGCCTTAAAGAAAACACTGAATCACACTGCTCAAGATTTCCATCCTGTCTTTCTCTGAGTTTTTTCTAAACTGTCTGCAATCAGCTATCCAGTGAACATCCAGAACACATGCCCCAGAAGTGCCCACCAGTCTACACACAGCCTGTCTACTTCCTCATCTTCTGGTTTGTATTATTTTTTTCTACATCAGTAGTGAAAGCAAGAACTTCCTCAGTAAGTGTCACAGGAGCCACAGTGTGCTTGTTTGCTCCCTGAATCCCTTCCTTACATCAAATCCGGATGTTGAGAGTTATGCTGGGAAATATGAGGATGAAAACTGAATTCGGATCCCTGCAAAGACACCACTGCTGCTGCCAGCTGGAAAGCTAACACACTCAGGGCTCCGAAATTTGTACAGAGGTTTCAACAGACAACAAATATTTCATGGTAAATCATGCAAGAACACAATGCCCTACTTGATAAGCACTAAATAACTTGAGCCACAAAAAGTGTGAATAAGACAGAGCTTCTAGCTTTCTCTAAGAACACAGGGCATGAAAATACAGTTGTTAAACCAAACTCCTCTCTATAAGCAATTATTTTTAACGTGCATTTCAAGTTCTACACATTGTCCATAGGCCAAGGCACTTCATCCCAAAAGCAAGCATCTAGATATACAGACATTATTATGTACACACATTATTCTGAACAAATACAATACAAAATATATGCAAGATAATTGTGTAGATTTTTTAAAAGGAAATAAATTCAAGCCATCAACAGTCAGGATGAAATATTAATTAGCAAAATGAGAACAATTTGGGGCTCCAACAATGACTGCTTGCCATTTTTCTTTTCTTTTATAAATCATTAGTGTAAAAGGACACATTCAACAGAAGCACTCCTGAAAAGCCAAGTCTGTCTCCTTTGGACATGCTGTGTGTATTGGATATTTTACATCCTGAACCTTTGGCATTCAGAAATTCTATTAAACTCTTATCAGCTGACTGCAGACTCAGGGCAACCCTATGTGCTATTGTTCCACAGAGAAGGTAGGATTAAGGGGAAGGCTGGTGCTGAGTCAGCCTTCCTTCCCAACAGTACCCAAGGTTCCAGAAAAGCCATTTGATTCAGATATGTAATAGTCAAACTTAAGCAACAAAATAAAACAAAAGAGGGGCAATAACAGGGAGAAATCAATTTTGAAACAAAAGAACATCGGGGGCATCATTATTTCAGGAAATAGAAATTATATTTGCACAAACTTCCGTCTGTCAGCATTTCATATCCCCCTTGTAGTGACCATGAGGTATAGCGCCGACAGTCAGGAATGGCTGCTGGGAGGAGCACTTAGAATGCGCACAAACCCTTAAACTCAGGGCCTTTTGGGAAACTCACTAGGAGATTAGGGTTGTACAAGCATTTTTCAGAAGATGGGTTTGATGAGTAAAGGGTCTAAAAAACATTTTAGCTAACAATGTCAAGAGAATAAACGGGGGAAACTGCAACGGAACAGGAAACGAGTTTGTCGGCAAGTTTGTCAGGTTTGCGGTCTCTCCTCCGCCCTGGAAGGGAGCTTGAGCAAACTACACTCCAGTCAGC
This sequence comes from Ctenodactylus gundi, assembly GCA_004027205.1. Lineage (NCBI taxonomy): Eukaryota > Metazoa > Chordata > Mammalia > Rodentia > Ctenodactylidae > Ctenodactylus > Ctenodactylus gundi. The sequence continues at coordinate 134,575 of PVKB01003022.1, forward strand.
ACTTTGGACAGCGCTCTCCTCGCCTCCCCACCCCCACCACCTCCCGCTGTGCTCAGCCTTTTGTTCTCAGCTCGCAGAAGTCTCACAGTTCACACCAGGTCTGCTGTTCTGAGCACCGGCTGGGAGAGGCAATTCCAAACCCGCGGCTCCATCCAAACAGCTCCGTTTGAGACAAGAGTAAGGTATAACCTAAAACTTTTACTTAGATGAAGTGAAAATTTATCGGGACTTTTTAAAAATCATAAAATATTGTATTTTCCTCTTGGAGCACACACGGTTCCTTTAAGTTTTATTTTATATTTTATAAAAATCGAAGAGGAATTTTCGTACATCTCTTTAAATTTAAGTTTGGGAAGATCCACAGGGAAACAACTCCTGTCTGATTGGTGGGTTCTCAGATTCCACACGGGGAGAAAAAGGGGAGATTTGCAAAAACAAACTTGCGGCTGTGTGAAAGAGCTTTGTGTGAGTTTGAGGGAAGCAGGCTTAATGATCGCTTAGCTGGTAAGATCATGTTTTAAATAAGGTGTAATTACTTGTGCAAATCTGCACAGACATTCCAAGTGTCAGTTCATTTGCTTCATAAAAACTCTTTCAAGTAATTTTGGTCTAAACTTTCTGCATCTGTAATTGGCACCACCTTCTATGATGGCCAGCTGGGGGTGACGTTTTCTTGTTCCCTTCTGAAAGCTTCCCCGCAGATGGGCGCCTGCCTTAATGCTGCCGGCGACAATTAGGGCGTTGTGTGTGGAGCCGAGATGGTCAGCATTAATATTGTATAGAACAGCTGAGGGCTGGGGGGTGCTGCCCCAGGCAGGCCCTGGCAGATGGAGCTAACAAAACCAGGAGCCACTTTACCCACACTCTGAGCTGACTTTGTGTGCCTGTCTCACACTCAGAAACGTTTGGCATTCAGCTTGTGAGACTTACATGTGCACATGCACACACTAAAACTGTGAGTGTGATGAAGACACAACAACAACAGCCCAGCCAAAGCCCTTATGCCAGAAGAAAATCTCAGGTGGACATTGCCACCCACGCAAGAGGGATTGACTCACTTTCTATTGCCTCTACACGGACTCTTCACCGTGGGCTGCTAAGCACCTACTGCCTGGCAGCACCTGGCCTGTCAGCAAGAGCCAAGGCAAGTAAATTAACAGGAGGATCCTGGCTGCCCCCCCCCCCCCAACCTGGCAGAGCCTGCTGCCTTCACTGGACTGTGTGCTGTCAGCAAGCACATCCACAAGCAGGAGATCTGCAAAAGGCAGAGGGCAGGCAGTTCCGAAGGGCCCCAGCCGGAATTCTGGAGGGAACGTGCTTCGGTCACTTTCTCCGCTAACCTGAAAAGAGATCCACAGCAATTCGAGGACATCCTGGTGAATCAGGCCCAGGGAGGGAGGTGAGGGGCTGGAGGTAGTACGCACCCAGGAAGCTCCCGCAGCGTGTCATCCTGGCCAGGTGGGTGAAACTTCTCTCCGGGGATCTGGACACACGTCACTTAATGCTAGGAAAAGTTGTTACACAAACTTCTGTAGTCCAAAGCTCAGGGAGGCTCCACCACAGCCAGCCAATCAAAACCAAGAACAGATAATCACAAATTGATGCCCGGCAGCCTGCCAATGAGGCTCCCTTCCCTACACAATGGGCCTCAGACAATGGGCTCTGCTTGCAGGGCCACCAAGGGGAGGCGAAGAGAGGAAGGGCTGGGATGGGTGTGGGGCTGTCAGACTTGGTTAAGCCTAAAGGCTGGTACAAGCCCTGGCGCCCCCTTTCCCCTGAGGACTGCCCACCTCGGCTCTCAAGCAGGAGCTTCATCCCTAGAACACTTCAGGGGAGTGACAACTAAAGCTCCAAGGAAACAGCTTTCTTCATGAGACTGTTGATTAATTAGACGGATTCCGGAGGTCCTGACGACAGAGAGTGGACCACTCAAGGAGGAAGGCAGAGGAGACAGGACTCTAGAAACCTGGATCTCACCAGCACCTACATCCAGATGGAGGGTTTGGTGAGGTGGAGGGGGGGGGGGACTTGGGGGTGGGGAGGCCTCTTATGGGATGAGTTTTTCACATCACGCCAGGTCTAGGACCCATTGGAACAAAGAATTTGGCCACAATAGGCACTCTCTCAGGCTTCCTGGTTTTAAGAGACAGCTGCCCCAACAGGTGACAGCCTGGTTGATGCCTGCACCTCTGTCTCCCAGCCTGTGGCTGATCCCAAGCCGGCTCCAGGCAGCATCAGCCACCAGAGAGAAGCTTACAGGGGAATTCAGAGCTGTACATGAAGTCGGTCTGCACTGGCCTCTAGCTAGCCTCTCACAGCTGTGCAACACCTTCAGCAAGAAGGCGTATGGGCACTGTGAATTAGCACATGTGGCCTGGGATGCTCCAAGGTGACAATCCTACAAAAGTTGGGAGACACATGAAAGGGGTGGGCCTGATAAGGGTGAGGTGAACCCAAAGTTCAGGGGACAGGAGGGAACTGTGAACTAGAGTTCCTGGAAGTTCCTGGAAACCAGCTCAGCTTACTATATCAAGCCTCCTACGAATCAGCTAATTGGACTCCCATTGACTTGTGGAGATTGAAATGTTTTACAAACAAATTATCAGGGCTAACTTAGCCTGTTCATGGCCACATTAGTTGTTCTCCTTCTCTGTATCTGACCTAACAATCCAGTAACAAATCCTTTGAAATGTAGAGTAGACCTTCTTGCTTTCCACCACCCCAAAGCTAAGTACTCAGATAATATCTAAGGACTACATCAGTGTATGCCACCTACCTGATGCTCTCACTAATGTACTTAATTTACATCTTTCCTTTGCTCTATAGCTATAAAACTCTGAAATTGTTAAACTGCAGGAATTTGGGGAGGGAATCTATGTCACCACAGGCCATGACACTCAAATAAACTAACTCTTATTTTCTTTGAGGCTAGAGCTGAGTTTTCTTATCAACAGAACTAATGGTGGCTATGTAGATATCTGGGGACCTATTACTCACTGAGGAAAGATGTCAGCCTGGTGTTGGTTTCAAGATTGGGACCCAGGACAGAGGTGAAACTGGAAATGAAGATAAGTCTTTTCAGCTACAGGAGAGTATGAGGTGCAGTGCCAAAGCCATCAGAAGTACAAGAAGAAAGGGCCAGATGAATGGTAGCAGGAGGGAAAATGGGAGTGGGAGGGGACCCAGCAGAATGAGAGGAAGTAGAGGCAAAAAGGGAAGGGGAGAATGGAAGGTGGTGTCGTTGGTGGAAGGATATGTCCTCATCAGTTCTCTCTGGGTAGTGGCCATGTGTTTAGACAAGGGGCTATATAAGTAAGATTTTAGTCACTGTGACAAACAAGATATAGTCTCCAAGACCACACCCCCATGATGTCTTCCCTTCAACTAAGCCCCACTTTCTAAGCTTCCATCCACCTTCCAATAATGCCATTAAAGCCATGCCCTGAAGGGCCCCGCACTATGTCTAGGATTCTCACTCCAAGACCTGGGCAGCCACAGCACCTGCCTACCCTCTACAATATGACCCCAGGGAAGCATTCCAGACACCTACCTGCCAAAGCTGGCTCCAGGTAGCATCTGAAAAAGAGTCCTGGCATGTGGCATCACACAGACTAGTACGACAGTGGTCAGAATAGGGTCTTACCTGCTACAGGAACCTCTGATCACCTATTAAGCACATTGTTTTGTTGTGATGGCTAGAGCCGGTGGCCAGTGTTACATGGCACTTTCAACATATACCCAAGAGCCCACTTGGTACTCTGCTGTGTGGCTGAAAGGGAGAGCACATTCAGTGAGCAGAAGTCTGAGGTCAAACAGAAGCTAAGAGTAAGGTGTTCAAAGAGTGAGGTGCTCAGATTGGAGCTGAGAGTGCACACAATGCTGCAAGTCAGCAGGCCAGGAAGCTGAGAGTAGTGCCCATTAGTCCCTGTGACTGGCCACTCTGAGTCAGAGGAGAGAGGGAAGACAGATGTGCTCAGAGAGCAGAACAGGGAAGCATAGATCAGCTGATCCAGTAGGAGAGATGAGAGTAGACTGAGATAGAAACCAGAGACACAGAGCAATGACCACAGAGAGTGCTGGAGTCCAGGACGAGGGGAGTAAATCCAGAAGTAGACAAAGACTGAGACAGGAATTGTGACAAAGGACCTAGAGAAACAGAAGAGGAAAAAAAAAAAAACAAGGAGCAGATAGGACCAATGAACAGATGGACAGAGGATAGCAAGAGGCAGAGAGGAAAAAAGGAAGAAACTGTGACAGGGACAGACACATAGAAACATGAACACAAATAGACAGAGAAACACAGACAGTACACCAAAACACTTGCAGCTCAGAAACATACAGAAGAATATACAAACACACACACTGAGACAAATGCACACAGAGCCACACACAAAGACACATAGACACACAAATACAGACTTTCACACGAAGACACCTGGCACATGAACAGAGAGACACATGCAGAAACACAGACAATGCCACATATACATGCAACACACATAGACATACAGAAAGACAAAAAGGCACATACTGACAGACACACAGAATCACACAGATACATAAACATACATAGACATATGAACACAAAACATCCACAGAAACACAGACAGTGCCACAGATATGTGCAGCACTTACAGACAGAGCTACAGAAAGACACACACTAACAAGCACACGTACAGATACATAGAGACATGAACATACACAAACACACACGCAGACATGAACAGACACACAAACAAAGATAGGCATATTCAGAAAAAAATCCACAGACACATTCAACACACAGAGACAGACATAAAAACACATGATACATTGACAGGCGCAAATTCAGACACACAGATAAAAAGACTCAGAGATACAGACCAAATAGACAGATAGGTACATGTGCGCACACACACACACACATACACACACACACACACACACACAAACAGATTGCCAGAGCTTTCTAGAAACCAAGGAGAGTAAGAAAATGAACAGCCACTGGGAATCCCTGACTGTCCCTGTCACTGCCTCCCACCCTGCAAAGGTCACATCATCTGTGTGTTTGAGTGTGAGCATGTGTGCACGTGTGTGTGTGTGTGTGTGTGTGTGTGTGTGTGTGTGTGTGTGTACATGTGTCTTAGGAAGGAGAGTTTATATACTCTGGACTCTGTTTAAGTGGCTTTAGAATTGTTCTCCCAGAACAGATGGCCTTGGAGATAAAGCCACCCGGGCGCCTGGACAGAGAGCAAGCACGGGCGGTTGCCATGGCAGGCTACGCTGGCAGAGTCTGCTTAATAGCCAACAGTGAGGCCCACAGAAGTCAGGACAGACTCATGGGTGTGGGCACCTTGCAGCAGAGTCTAGGAGGGAGAGACTTTCAGCAGTGCAACCCTGATGATGTCTGGAGAATGAAGTCGGGCAGTGAGCACAGGCCACTGCAGGCCATGGTGCAGGGGAAAGACAATCTTAACTCTCACCTGACTTCCCAAGTCTCTGCCCCATAGTGCCAAGAGCCCAGCAATAGCCAGCTCTAGGGCTAAGTCAAGAACCAGCCTGGGGCTGCTCATCCCCCTGGAGTTCCAGAGTTTGTGAAAGACTGGAGAAGAAGGAAAGGACAGCTAGAGCCCTAAACAGAATAAGAGACTGTGCTAGCTTCCTATCACCCCACAAACTCTGAAACCCACAGAGCTACAAGCACCAAGGGAGCCATTTGGATGTCCCAATAGTCACAAAACCTACGACCAGCCCCCAAATGACTGGAATACTCTGCCAGGCACCAGGACCTTTGCTTATGTGGCCACCAAGGCAGCCTTGAAGTTCAGTATGCTGTTTCCAACTTGCTCTGTGGCTCAGGAGTGTAAAGGGCCCACAGCTCCCAGGGCAGAGTTGGGACTAGAGGCTAGGATTGCCTAGAGGCCTGTACCAGAAAGGGGCCTTGAGGTTACCTTCCTTACCGATAAACTCAGGCAGTGAAGGCCCAGGTACAGAGAAGCCCTGTGCTAGTCTTCAAGGAAAAGAGAGCCAGTCAGAGGCCCAGCCCTAGAGTTTGAGGAGGCATTTGTTGGCATATGAACAAGGGGGTGGGGCATATAAGGCAGGGGAAGATGAGGCACAGAAGGGCTCCCTGGACAAGTGGCTAACGGAAGCACCAACTGGGACAAGGGAAAAGACTAGCCATAGAGTCTCCAGAGCCTTGAGCCTGATCAGCCCAGATTGCAGTGGGCCTCAACTAGGCTACATAGCTAGTATGTCCAGGCCCCAAAACCATATCTTCCTCAGACTCCAAACTAATAGAAGCACCAGATATCCAACCTTCACAGGTTGGAGTTGCTTGAAACCTTCAAATCTCAGAGGCTCAAAGAGCCCTCCCACCTCCACTAAATACACATACAAACATACCACATACACACGTGTTCTGGTTTTGATGTGGAATGTACCCCAGTAGTATGGAATATTTAAGGACTCCATGAGCTTCTAAGAGGTGGGGTGGAAGGGTGAATCACTGAGGCTTGACGTGGAAGGGGTAAAACACTAGGCTTGTCCAGAAGTCAATCACTGTGGCATGACCTAGCTCCACCATTCCTCTCTCACTCTGTTTCCTGTTACCATGTGCTGAACAACTCTCCTCTTGCTAGGCCTCTGCCATGTACTTCTGCCATTGCCATCCACCCATGAATGGACTTCTGAAATCGTGAACTAACCACTTAAGCTTTCCTCCCTTAAGTTGTGGGTGTTGAGTACCGTGTCCCAGGAATGAAAAAGTAACTTAAGACAACATACATACACAATATATATGTATGTATATATATATATATATATAATATATATATATATATATATATAGCATATATTCACCATATATATGGTCCTCATAAATATACACATGCATACACATCCCACATGCACACATAAGCCACATATACACATATGCATGTGTACACTTGTACAAGTCCTTCTGCAGTTGCCTTAATTCCTCCCTCAAAATGGCCACCTTGACCATGTATTAGCACATGCAGGGCTTCAATTCCTTCCCCACAGCCCTAATTATAACAAGGAATTAAGGCTCAGGTGGTAGCTAAGATCGTCAAGCCAGGCCAACCCAGAGGCATGAAACACCACAGCTCACCTTTTACCACTAGCACAAGAGCAAGAGAAAAGCCCTGATGAGACAGTAGAGAGTAAAACCCATGTTCAAACTAGCCATCGCCACTCTTGCACTGGCCAACCAAGGCGTGGGCCTCTGACACCAACCCCTCTATTCAGCTACACTGGGCACATAGATGCAAATCTCCTGGAAGTGCAGAGGGAAACTCAGCAGACCAGAACTAATCAGAGTGCTAGAGAGGAAAGCAGGGAGGAGCTGACTTCGGGGTCGCAGCTATGTGCTCAGGATGGCCATAGGCCCCAACCTCAGAGCAATAAGCAGAATGGTGGGAGTGGGACTTGGGGAGGCAAAACACAAACTCCCTTTCTGAGCCCAGGAGCCCATAGCCTCTCCTCTGAAGGAGAGGCTGATGATCTAGGAACAGAATACTGCAATGGAAGGGGGGCTCACACTATGTGGAGCTCATGTGCTGACTCTTACATTCACATAGACACAAAGTCTTCTTGAAAACATGGTGTTGGATCTCAGTTTACAAGACAAAGCAATCACATCAGCAGAAAGTACAGTGACCAGTAAGTAATTAATACCCTGAAAGACAGCAGGTGGTAGATACCCCAGCATATCATCAATATGCTTCAAAGTAGTGATTTTAGCTACTATATGGTCTCAGAAGAGTTCACTGGTTTTCTGAGATCCCTAGCAAGGGGCCAAGTGAGGAATCAGGCTAAGACAAAAAAAAAAATCATCTTTAGTACAAGTTTCATGACCTTTTCCAATCCACCAAGATGGACTTGGAAGGCTCAAAGATATTGGACATTCTACAACATCATATGCAACACAGGAAGGCCCACAGCCTTCAAGAGAGCCCACATGGAAACCCACAGTTCCCACAGGTCCATACATACCCAACTCTGAGGCTACACAGTGCCCTGGCTCAGACTCCAGATAGCTGAAACCTGTCCTGCACCCTCACTGTGGCCACTCTTGTCTTGTGCTCTCCTCAACTTATCTGACTCTAAAAGGGACCTGCAAACACAGAGAATATCATGCCACTTGCTTCCAAATCACAGAACATCCCGAACAGCCCAGGAGTATCCCAGTAGGCTTCACATTAAGGAAGCAGCCTGCCAACCACCACCATTCCTCTGTCTCTTGTACACTAAATGGTCATCAACTTTATATTTGGAAAATAAAACTTATCTCTCCCATTGCCACATGGAAGGCACATGCCAATGGCACTAGCAGGAGAGAGATTTATCTATGATTTACGCTTTCGGGTGGAAATTGCCTTATCAATCTCCAATTCCAGTGTCTCTGGCATAGGCCTGGAAGAATGAGGGGTAGAATCCTCCAGGGAGCCAAGAGCATTGTGTGGACTGAGAAGCCAAGCACATCCACACCTCCTATTAGGAGAGTAGCTCTGTGTCTCTGGCAGGCAAAAAGAATATAAATAGAGCCCACCATGGTCCTCTTGCAACCATCCAGGTCCTTCAGGACCGTGTACTCTACTAGATCTCCTGCCAGATGCCAGCAGCCAAACCAGCTTCTCCCCACAGATATTCAACTGACACCCCTCAGCAAAACCGGGCCCCTTTAACCTCTCGACATGCTCAATGTCTGTTCACCCTGGACCTTGGACATTCACAAGCCAGGCCTGTCTCCACAGCCCACACTGCCCTTAACTGAGAAGCAACACTTGAGGTGAAGGTATTTTGTTTTCTTCCACTGAGACATAAGCTTGATGAGAGCTCCTGGAGTGTCAGCCTTGCTCTTAAAATGCTGAATGCCTTGGGGTTGGAGGAATGGCACAGTGGTTAAAGCACCTGCCTAGCTCAAGGCCTTGAGTTTGATGCCACAGCACCACATAAGCCAGATGTGGTGGTGAACACTCACAATCCCAGCACTGATCAAGCAGGAGGGTTGTTGTGAGTGCAAGCTACAGAGTAAGTTCAGAACAAATCTGGACGACACAGCAAGACTGTCTCAAAAAATAAAAATAAAAATAAAAGAATGCTTGAATACTGAGTAGCTGCTCTCCTGAGGCTTCCTCCCCATGGGCAAGCTCAGTCACAGCCAGCCCAGACTTCTCCAATCGCTGCCCATTATGGCTCCTATCTCACATTCTCCTTGGCAAAACCTCTGACATTGAGTCTGTTCTTTCCTTAACTGCACTGGTCTCACGGCTCTGTTCCTGCGTTTGTGCACTGTCTGAGCCAGGCTGTGTGAGATCCTGGCTGACTCTCTGCCCTCCCTGCAGCCAGGCCTCTGCTTTACCCAGAGAGATCCCTGACACATGGCCACCACTCCAGTCCAGTGAGAAAGGGCCAGTGTGCCAAGCACCTTATTACCAGCTTCTGCCATAGGGTTTCATGAGGGGCAGAGTAGATAACACCCTACAGAACTCCATATGGACCAAAAGCTGTTCATTCCCCCAAAGTTCTCAGGGTTCTCAGGACCATTTTCAGGATAAACTCCTTTAAGTCACAATCTATACTTGAAAAACCACCACCACCACCACCAAAAAAATAAATAAAATAAAATAAAATCCATATCTCTGCTGTGAGAAACCAGTTCCCCTCTCTGGGCATCTCTTGCCCCCAGTAGCTCTTGCACATCTGTGATCTGGCCAATTCCAAGCTTTGCAGGGCTCAAGGCAAGGATAGTCTTGTTCATCAGCACATAGAATGGCTGCACCCCATGGTTAACATGCTGGGACAAGGACACAGACAGAAGTGGGAAGATCAGCTGTGGGCCACTCCCAGGGCCCATCCAAGTGAATGCAGCCCTAACCCAACTACAGGTTCCTAGCTTGTCTTTGATCCCAGCTCAAAGGTCAATTTCTTGCCCATCACTGGTCAGACCAACCCTGACCAGTCATTTGACCTCTGGACCACAAGTCTCATAAAAGCCCCCTGGACATTGCAAGATCTGTGGAGTCTGCTGACTGAAGGACTAGCTTTGGGAAGGATGGGGATGAACAGTGAGCAGGATGAAGCTAAACATCATGCTTTGAGCCAACCAACCTGAAGAAGATAACACCCACAAACAAAGTTCCCCACCCCACTCTCAGGCCCCAAACCACTTGCCACAAGATCACCAGGCAGCAGCTCCCATTCATGCACTAGCCCCTGCTTAGGGCAGTACTGATGACAATCTTGTCCCTCCTGCAACATTTAACAAAACTAATATCCATAGTCCATTCACCAAAAAAACTGAGACCCAAAGAAGACTCAGGATTTGAATTCAGGCCATCTACCCAGAAAGTAGGCCTTTGTCCACTGGATTCCTCAGCCTTGACCAGGAACCCACAGACAGGCAGAAAGAAGGCAGTCACTATAATGGCTCCAATTTGAGGCAGGCAGAAAGAAGCCAAGGGGCACAACTGCACAGTGGAGCAGCGTTGCACACACTGCTCCTGCACACTGAGAATGACTGGGGCTTGGGAAACTCAGGAACTTCTGGTAAGTCACCTGCACCACAAAGGACCCTTGAGCCAGCCTCCATCAACAACCATCTATTGAAAATGTGTGCGAACATGGGCCAAGGTAGAGCCCAGTCCTGCTGCTGGTCTCTACCTCTCTCCCTCCCAAGGACCATCATGCTTCCCTACATCCTCTCCTCAGACTACGAGGACTTCTTCAAAAGGGACTGAGTGTAGAGCCCAGACAAGAGCCGCTGGGATCCCCACTCCCAGAGACCTTTGCAGGTTCTGGCCAGAGCCATGCCTCTCACTTTGTCAGCATGAGAGAGGAGCTTCAGCACAAGCATCCTTCCTAACTAATCTGGCTCAGACTACTCTTGGGAGTGGTCCAGCACCATCTTGTCTGTGGCTTTTTGCATCCTATTGAACCTCTCAACAATAAGCTGCTCTTGATATTATGCCTTCTGCAAATGTTGATCCTAAACGTCTTCATCTTCCTGTGTCTGGTGGTTAATTAACACTTATCTTGCCATGTCAGAGCATTAGAGTAGAAAGGGCTTCATCAGAAACTGAACACTGATGGAAAGAGCTAACCTCAGAGAGAAATCAGGTACCTTCCTCTCCTCCAATCCTGGATATACAGAACCCTCAGAAGAGCCTTGGTGGGGGATGGAAGTGGCCCTCTCAGTGGGGAGGTCCCCAGCAAAGCTGACCTAGACCACCCATGCCTGGAACAGGGAATTGGCACTCAGGGTCAGGGAAGGATTATGAAGCTGAGTGTCTCCAATATGAATTGTTTCCTAGCGCCTGAGATGAAATCCCTATAGGTGGTGGCACCTGACAAGTCATCTGTTCTGAAATAGATTGTGCCCTGCAATGGTTTGGATCTGGAGTGTCTGGGAAATGGCTCATGTGCATGGATTCAGTGGAGTAACTGGAAACTGTGTTATTGGGAGGGAGGACTTGGCTGGAAGATGCAGATGCTTGTGTTTGACCTGGAAAGATTATGTCAACTTGTTGCAATTGAGGGCACCCAGCACAGAGCTTTGGGTTATGTGTTATTGACTTGTGAGCTAGGAAATGAGTAAGGGGCGCCCTGCTCAGAGCAACTGGCAAATTGAAGTAATAAAAGGAGGGAAGAAGAAAAATTGTTGCAATTTCTTCCTTGGAAAACTCTAGTCTTGCAGGTCTGGAAAAATCAGCTTGGCTCCTGCCTCACTTGGTTTCTGTCTACAATGGAGTGAGCAGCTCTCCAGCCTCTGCCACATGCCTTCACGAATGAACTATGTGTGTGAGAGATCTTCTGAAACTGTAAGCTTATTAAATCTTCCCTCCTTGTGGTGGTTTGAATCTGGATTGTCCCCCAAAAGCCTCATGTTCCTGTGGATACTGTGTGGGGTTGGGAGGTGGGACCTGGCTGGAAGAGGCAGATGCTCGGGGTTTAACCTGTAGGGAGGGGCATGTACTAGACAGCCCTTCTTCCTCCCAGTCTCTCTCTGTTGTGAGGATCTCTGCTGCTCGAGCTCTGGCTCTGGCTCTGGTCCTGCCCCCCACTCCAGCCCTGCATGTGCTTCCATCATTTTTCAGTCTCCCACCTGTGAACAGACTGTGACCTTCTGAAGCTGTATGCAAAAATAAATCTTTCCTAAGTTGTGGATGTCAGGTATTGAGTCACAGCAGTGAAAAAGTAACCAAGACATCCCTTAAATTGTGGCTGTTGGGTATTTTGTCGCAGCAATGAGAAAGTAAGACACACCACCTGAATCTGGAGCTCTGTCTATCCACCTCAACTCCAAGGGGTGCAGGCTCACACTACTTGGTGAAGGCACAGGGCATGCATGATTGGCCCACTGATGGCTCTCTGTAAATAGCCGAGTCCCGGCCAGCAGCACTCTCCATCCCCCCAACCTGTAGATTTCCTTGCTCCTACCCAACAGCAGCCACTGCTCCATCCTGTGCCCCCAGTCAGGCCCCTCATTCAGGAGAGAGGACCTCAGACCTGCCCTTTGCTTCCTGAGCTCTACCATACTCAAGACCACCCCTTCACTTCCCCACCATCTCCCTCTCCAGCTGCTGTCTGGAAAGCTCCTTGGAGCTCTGGTGGCCCTTGTCACAGATGGAATAGCACAAGTCACTGAGTCATCATCTGCCCAGCAAGGGCCAAGGCAATGTGATGACTAGGTAGGTCTTCTCCTCCAGCCTCTCACTCAGAGTCTGAACAAAGAATCACAGATGAGTCCGGAAGGAAGGACGCAGGGAGGATTGCTGACCTCTCCCGTCTGTGGGAGACTGCACTGGTAGGAGTGTCACTGAGGAAACTAAGAAAACAGGCCTTCTTTGAAATCCTGGGGGAGTTGGGAGGGGTAAAGCAGAAGGCAGAGTCCCTGAACTTGCCCTCGGTCCCCATGTCAACAAGCACTGGGAGCCTACTCCTTGGAACATCCTCAGGGATACTCAGGTCTGCAACACTGAGGGGGCCACCTCCTCAACCCCTAGACAGAGGGGTAGTGTGGCTCCAGACCTGGCTCAGAGGACTTCATACATTGAGGTGCTGCTACTCACAGCAGAGACTTGTACCATCTCTACCTGGTGAGTCCAGAGGTCTCCTCCCAGGAGTGGCTTCCTGCCCTAAGAGTAGAAGTCCTTCAACAGAGTTGGGATACTCAGAGGTCACAAGACACAGAGGCCTGTCTGTGCCACTGGTCAGCTCCCAAATTTCCATCCAGCACTCTTACTTAGGACTGGGCTTCTAACCAGTGCCCTTTCTAACCATTGTCTCCTCTTTAAAAGAGGCCCAGGCCCAGGGCCTCAAGAGGAAGCTGGCTCATACCCCCAGACTCTCCCAGTCTCAGGACCCCTGTCTCTGGACCCCTGGGCTTTCCACCTCAGACCCTTGAGAGAAGGTAAGAATTGGCCCTCTCCAGGAGAAAAAAAAAATGGAATAAATGAAGAAGGACAGACAAGTCTTAGAAGGTCCCCACAGCAGCTGCCAGGTTGGGAGAGGGGCAAGCAGCCTGAGAAGGGGCCTGAGGGGTGAGGACATGATAGTATTTAGCATCTGCTTACAGCAACCTGCCCACTACTTTTCCCTAGTTTTAGCTTTAAGGTTGTAGTAGCCAGGCGTGGTGACTTAGACCTGCAATCCTAGCATTCTGGGACACAGGCAGGAGGAGTGCCATGTTCAAGCCCAGCTGGGGCAACTTAGTAACTTAACAAGACTCTGCCTCTAAGTTAAAAAACAAATAAATAAAAAATGGGCCGAAGATACAATTGAGTGCAAAGGCCCTTGGCTCAATCCCCAATGGAGTGGGGGAAATGTACTAATTGAGCTGATTAAAAGCAGAATTGAGAGTTTGGGAGGGGAGGGGGTGTCCTAGAAGCCAGCCTTCCTTCCTCCAACTTAACCCAACCCTAACTGACAAATTGGAGCCCTTCAGTTGTCCAAGACCTCAGCCAAGGTGGCTGTTTGTGCCCTGAGCCAGGACCAACTAAGGTCCCTCTCAAATTTTGAGTTGGGGCTGGTAGACATGGGAAGAAGAGGCTAAGCTCAGACCAAGGTATGTCTAACCACAAGACAGGACACCAGCAGGAGTGATATATGGGACAATAGAAGGCCTTCAATTTCTCTTATATATATGGGATCCAAAATGGATCCCCAGCCTACCACCAGGCTGCAGGCTGCAGATCTGCTGGTCCCACTATGTCCCACAAACATCAACCTCATTGTGTCAGGCCCAATACCAAAAAAAAAAAAAAAAACCAAAAACCAAAACAAAACAAAACCTAGTGGTAGCACCAGGTGCCACAGGCCTCACATAACTGCTACATCTCAGTGCAATTATGTCACCTCTGCTCCCTCCCTATCAGCCAAAAGATGCTGAACACAGGCCAGGGCCTGATTCTCCCCTGGATCCTGAGAAGACAAGGAGTGAGAATGCATGCCCTTCGTCAGCTTCAGACAAAGACATGTCCTGGGGTTTTTACTCTCCCCAACTTGCAAATTTCCTAAACTTCTACCAGCATGAAGCCTGCAATGTACATGTACACACAAGAGCCCCCCCATATGCACACATGTGTGTGCATGCACACATATGCACCACTTCGATGTGCACATGAGTACACATACATGCACATGGCACATGCAAAATATCTGTGGTCACATATACATGTACACATATTCACACTGACATATGCATGTGTATGTGCATTGTACATGTGACCATATGTATAAACACATAGGTACTGAAAATACCACACATACCCACTTGTGATTCCATATGCACTTCACTCTCACACACACACACACCATTCCTATGCACTTGTACACTTATGCACGTAAATACATATGTATACATGTACATGCTAACCACATACACATGTATACACATGAATGTATGAGCATTCACTTACATGCATGGGTACATCATATGTGTAATGTATGCATGCATATAATGTATGCTATATAAATGAGCATGCACATGTATGCTCGTATGCCTTATCAGGGCACATGCATGTGCAGGTACACATGCATATGCCACCTGCATTCATTAAGGGTATCACTTAAACATGATCATGTATGTATATATGTATATACATGTGTATAACTCACTTTTGACTAGTGATTATGTTCAAAAGGTGGGGATAGCTGAGGACACAGATTACGCATCTAAAGACTCTGCTTCCCACCCACCTGAGGTTCTGTTGTCTCTTGGGGGCCAGGCACCCCAGTAACGGGGTCTGGGTTAAGACTTTCCTCCTCCCCAAGTATCTCCCAGTTAGGGCTTATCTTGAATCCGTTCTGCCACAGAGAAGTGAGAGGTGGCCTTTACTGGATGAACAAGTGAGGAAGTAAACAAATCAAGTCTTCTCGCAACTCTGTGTGAGCCAGGTAACGCCAATAAGCAATCACCAGGCAGGTGCTTCTGCCCGAGAGAAGAAATGGCTCTAGGGACACAGGTTTATCTCCTACTATTCCTGGTCTTCTGCAGAGTTGAGTGCAGACACATCCGGGAAAGCTAAGGGGACTGAGATAAAGGCAGGGAGAGGGAGGTGAGGTCATTTGGGGCGATGTGGCTTGGGAGCCAGAGGAAAGAAAGTGGTCAGGAGAGCCAGCAGAGTATCACACACTGGGCCAGACCTGAAGGACAGCTGCAGGAGAATGGCCAGAACAGCGGGGTTTTGAAGTGGGAAGGTAGGAGGTAGAGAATTGGGTGGTGGATAATGAGCTGATTGGCAAACAAGTAAACAGCAATTGCTTGATTAGAAAAATGGTTATGGTGTAATTAGCAGCTGTTCCATAAATAAAAGTTTAACTGTGTTTATTGTGAACTGTTTGAGCCACAGGAAACAGCACTCTGTGATTGAGGCAGCCTCTGCAGCTGCACACTTCAGAAGTATCTCTGATGCCTGGATCAGCATCCTCAGCGCATCCATTTACTTTAGATTGCCAGCCCTCCTCGGACATAGTATTTGGTTCCTGAAGCCCTGGACAGAGAGGAGCTGACCCTTCTCTGTGCTACATGTCACCTCTGCTGCCTGCATCTTGTTCATCTCAGTAGTGTGGCACAAGTGCGTGTCCTCACCTGGTCTCCAGACTCCCAAGAACGCTCACTGATTCTACTGAAACCACTCAGCCCCAGCCCAACCTGGATGAGAAAATCGGAACATCTGCCTTACTTCATCACTGAGGATGTGGACGTTAGAGCCACTACCTTCAAAATCCTTCTGGAGCCTTCAAAGTACTCTCTCTGACCAGATCCCTTCCCAGGTTAGTGTCTTTTCCACCTGAGTGGCAGTCCTTCTACACACTGCCTTCATATCCCAACCCTCAAAATCTTTTTGTTCTTTAATTTTTAAGCATGAAATTATTCAAGCACATAGGATGTCCCTAAACTTGATGTGTATATCCCTCTGTGTTTTCAAAAAGCTATCTACATTCATAATGAAGAACAATGCATAATGTTTTTTCAGTTTATATTAGTGCAGTCATGTAGAACAAGACCTTTTAGACAAATCTATCCTTCAACATCATTTATGAGGTTTACCCATGTTGATCTGAATGATTTTAACCCTGTGTAACATTATACCACATAATTAAACCACATCTCTGAGTTTCATGCTGAGGGACATGGATGTCCATTTTTGTCATTCCAAGCACATTCCAGTGGCCCCGTCTCCTGCTCTTGGGTGTATCAGGCCAGGGTTTCTAGAGCTTAGGCTCTTGCTCCCACTGCAGCAGAGGGTCACTGCTTTGCATAGACTGGCCAGCACTTGAAGCATCTGAACTCCAGGATTTCCCAGCAACTTGGAACATTGGATGTCTTTTTATATAACCTGGGGCATAGAGACAGCCTTGTGGACAGGAAGGAGCTTCCTCAAGTTCCCCACCTGGTGGCTGAGGACCCAGAACTTTCAGAGCACAGAGAGAAGTTTCCCTTGAGAGCTTGCTCCCCAGAGACCTCTCCACTCCAAACTATAGTCACTGCAAGGAAACCCACTAAGGAAGGGTCTCCAGGTTGTTACTGAAGTGCCAGTACTGGGTTGACGTCTCACAATGTCAAAGAATGAAATCACAGATGAAGGAGGCAAGTTACAAAATGGGTAGTTTATGGGAAGATAAGAACAGAGGTGCATAATCTTCCACTAACTGGAAAGGGTCCCGGAGTAGACTGCCATCGAAGCTCCTTGTCTATCTTATGTAAGAAGAATAAGGGAGTCATTTTACTAAACAAACTGGTTGCTGAGGCCTTCCAACCTTGTTGCCCTTGTTGTTATTTGACATTTTTAATCATAAATAGTTCTAGGGAATAGTCAGCATCAAGTTGTTTCAGGGAACACCAGTTACATCCCGATATTATCTGGCATTTCCATAAATCCTTCATTTCAAGGCCCCCTTATCCTTAACTGCCCATATGCCTACTACCTCCTTCCTGTCTCAGATCTCGAGGTTCTTGCTTCTCAAACACAGTCTGGCTGTTTTATGGCCACCTTTTGGGAGAGAGACAGATAAAACCTACAGAAGTTCTCAGACCCTTTCTCTACCTCCACTCTTCTGGAAAACTCAACCTGATGGAAAACAATACTGCTCAACACTGCCTGTTTTTTGTTCACTTGGGGTTTTCTTGTTGATTTGTGAGCATGTCTCCCATTTTTTGGAAACTAGTCCTTAGTTCGTGTCTTGTTACAACATGCACATCAAGATGTAGTATCTCCCCCTCCTTTGAGTATGACCTTTGTACCTGCAGTCCTGAAGCTGCACCTGTTCCCTACCACCCTTGCCCTCTCGGTGGGCTTCTTGCCTTTCCCTGATGCAGTCTCCCAACACTTTGGGCTTCATTCTTTCAAGAAGTTTGAGTTCTATAATTCTTCTTGACAATAGAAGGAATAAAACTTGGAAAATTGAGGGAAGAAAATCAACTTTCACTCTCCTGGTTTTTTTATAGGCTTTTACATCCCCTCTCAAGGCAGCCACACACCCCAAGCTACTAAGCACCCCATATGTGCTATCTTTTTCAGCAGGTTGTGTGACCGGGTTCCCTGTCCCGGGGGAAGTGCAGGAAGTGGAGGGAGTGGGAAGAGAGGGAGGGCAGGGAGGTCTCAGAATCTTGGCTGTAACAAAGCAGAAACTGAGAGGCATTCAGCTTCGTTTTTAACAGCAAACTTAATTCCAAAGAGCAGAAATGAGGGGCAGGAATGGTTATTTAAGAAGGAGGAGTCTGGCACCTCTTTCCAGGTCCACCATGCCCTAGCCCTCACTGTGTCTCACCTGGCACCCTTCCTTGTGTGGGATAAGCCCCCTTCCCTTCATCCCCAGGGTCAGACTGCGCCAGACCATCCACATTCCTCACAGCCACAATCACTCTGACTTGCTTTCTTTCCTCTTTCAGCATGTTGGACCCCTGCCAGACCGAGATTTTTTTTTTCTGAGACAGGGTCTCGCTCTGTGTCCCAGGCTGGTCCTGAACTCACTTTGTAGCCCAGGCTGGCCTCAGACCCACAGCAATCCTCCTGCCTCAGCCTCCCAAGTGCTGGGATTGCGAGCATGTGCCACCATGCCTAGCTTTATGTGCTGCTGGAGAATTGAACTCAGGGCCCATGCTTGCAAGGCAAGCGCTTCAACTGCTTCAAACGCTGTGCCATTCCTTCAGCCCCACACTGAGCTTTGAAAGCTCCAGGACTGAATCTGCTCATGAAAACATACACTTGCTAGGTAGGCACAGCTCACCTGTAACCTCAGCTACTCAAGGGACTGAGACAGAAAGATCAAAATTTTGAGATCAACCTGGGAAACTTAGCAAGATTCTGTCCCAAAGTTTAAAATCTAAAATAGGCTAAGAATGCAGTTCAGTGCTGGGGTGTTTGCCTAACATGTGTAAAGCCCTGAATTCAATCCTCAGAGCTACAGAAGAAGAAACAGGAGGAAGAGGTGGAATAGAGGAGGACTCACGGCAAGAGAAGGAGCAAGAGGAGGGAAAGAGGAAACAAACTCTCTCTGGTTCCAAGTGGTTACCTGGTTTCCAGGTGTACCTTCCTGCTCTCTACCCCTCATCTTCTATAGAGCGAGTCATAAGGGTAGAGAAACAGCCACTGCCTTCTTATCCAGTCAAGTTCTAGGCACAGCCCCAGCACCAGCTTGGACAGCCCCTCCACAGCATCATGGGGGTTTGGAGAACGGGGGGATAAGGGTAACAGGCAGCCCTTTTGAGCAGTTGGCCTTGGCAGAGTTCTACAAGATTATTATCCCTCCCTAAACCATTACCATCTCCTTTTTGCCTGACATTCTTTTTTAAGACAGGGTCTCACTCTGTAGCCCAGTCTATTTATGAATTCACTATGCAGTCGAGGGTCGTCTCAAACACATGGCAATCCTCCTGCCTTGGTCCTCTGACTACTGGGATTACAGGTCTGTGCCACCACATGCAGCCACTATGTGGTTCTGGAAGATCAGATCCAGGGCCTAGCACTTCCTAAGCAATCACTGTAATTACTGAGCTATGCCTCCCGCCCCTTACCCAACATTCTAAAGAGAAGCCCACCACTTAGATGGCCAAGTTTTAGATTCACAGAGGCCAGAACAGCCAAAAGGCTTTGTAATGTTCTACTTCAGTCTGCATGAAGTCAAAGATGATTTCAAGGCAAGAGGGGAGGAAAAGAGGGAGAGACGTTCCTTTGGACTTAAGGAAACCCTCGCTCTGCTGGTAGCTGTCCTGTCCTGTCCTTCCTTTTGTACCTATAAAAGTCTTTTGTACCCCTGGTTTCCCAAGATGGAATTTTTTGTTTTGATTTGCTTTGAAGGGATTTTTTTGTTTTGTTTTGTTTTGCAGTACCAAGTATCGAGCCCAGGGTCTTCACACCAAATTATATTCCCAGCCCTTTTTTATTTTGAGGCTAAGTCACTAAATTGCCCAGGCTGCACTTGAACTTGAGATCCTCCTGCAACTTCCCAGAGTGCTAAGATTGCAAGCCTGTGCCACCAGGCCCAGATCCCAAGACTTGGACTTTTAAGAGTTAGCCCTTCCATCTCCCTCAGGGTTGGCCCTTGAATACATCTGATTCCTTCTTACCAAGTCTCATCTCCCAAAGATTGGCCTTTGAGTAGTTGGCAGCCCAGACGTTTGATTCCAGTATCAGTATGGTGAGCTGTCTCTTTCATTTCTTCCCAGGTGAAGTGCCCAGACTAAAAATAACATTTTAATTTAAATTTCAATTCTATATTCATGCACAGAGCAGCTCTGAGCAGGGATTTGATTAAAGTCTTTCATAGATTTTATAGGTCTTGTCACATCAGGAGAAGTGATGGAATAAATATTTTTTTTTCTGCTTCCAAGATTTCAACAATAGCTCAGAAAACAAACTTACCATGAAAATTCAGAGCCAGACAGCCTTGTATGATCAGGGAGAAGTAGTCTCTCACTTGCCAGGAAGATGGAAACTATGGAATCTGCTACCCTTTACCTAGAAAACCAAAGGAAGGCCAGCACCAAGCTGGAACAGGAAACCAGATTGGAGATGCAAGGGTCCAAACTCCATACTGCCTAGAAGAGGTGTTAATGCCTCCATATGGGTTACTCTGTCCTGGGTTTGGGTCAGGAAAAGCATTTTACACTTTGACTTGGATGCAAGGGATCATCTGCTGACCAGCTAGCATATCAGAAACACAGAAACAGCAGTGCACCCAGCATGTTTGCCAGACTGAGAGTCCTGGAATTCCTTCATCCCAACAAACCAGGATGGTGGACACATGGTTGGACAGGCAGTGGGTCAGTTGCTAAGAAGCCTTCCTCACAAACCCGTGTGCCCAGGCCCTCAAAGACCCCAAAATTCAGCTCACCCCCAACACACTGATCTCATCCCTTCATATTTTCTTATTCAGACCCAAGGGTTCAGGGCTTGGCTGGTGTGGACTCTGGGCCCTGCTTATCCAGGGTGGACATGCTGGATGTGTCCTTGGTCTCTATACCCAGTGTCTTTCTCCACCCTTCAGAACAGGTACCTCCATCACCCAGGTGCTCCAGGAGGAATAACTGATAGCTCTCTTGGGCTCCCAATCCAGCCATAGGTGAGGGGCACATCTTCTACACACAACATCCTACCTACCCATGCTGTCTTAGTTACTTATTCATTTCTGGGACAAAGTACCCTACAACTTAAGAGAGGAAAGATTTATTCTAGCTCAGTTTCAGAAGGTCTCACACAATCCATTCTTAGGCAGCCAACAGCAATGGAAGCACATGGCACAGGCCAGAGAGCTGCTCACAGCATTGTAGACAGAAAGCCAAGTGAGGCGGGAGTTGAGTGGATGTCTGGGGACTCAGGCAAGGTCTGAGCTTTCCCAGAAAGAAGCTTCCTTTAGTCAGTTCAAGCTGCCAGTTGGGCATGCCAACACCCCACGTGAGTGCCGCTCCCACACTTCTGGCTTACAAGTCAACAACACACACCTGAAAGCTCTGCCCTGGGCACCCCCTAATCTCAACAAGTTGACACAATTACCCCAAATCAAGCCCCAAATATCCACCCCTTCCAGCCAGGTCTTACCTCCCAACAGCACACAGTTCTATAGTTATCCCACTATATCCAAATACATGAGGCTTTTGCAGGACAGATCCAAACTATAGCACACACCATGCCTTTCTGGCTACAGAACAACAGCAAAACCTCTCACAGGGCATGTGCTTCTCTTCTTGATCTCCCTGCCTTCCTGGAACTCATTCTGTAACAGTCAGAGTAAGAGTTTAGACAGCCATCAAAACAAGGCACCAAAAACAATTTTTTTAAAAAAAAAATTCTAGCACTGTTTCAGAAGTGTTCAAGTAGTCATCCCGGGGGAAATCAGCAATGTTGTAGACTCTGATATACTGATTTTACGGTACCATTTCGTTTAATTTTATGTCATGGAGCATCTTAACTTTTTGGCAAGGGCTGAAATCACATACAAGACAAATGAGTGAACCACCGGATGTGTGGGTGGATGGACGAATGGATAGATGGACAGATGGTGTCCCCAGCTCCACATCATCCACCTCTCATCTCTCAGCTGTCCTAGCAAGCTGACAAGCCCCTGTGTACTCATCAGAGGATGAGCTCCTTGAAGCCACCCTAGCCTTCACTCAGGGAGATTTCTCTAGGACTGCAGCACAGCTGGGCAGAGGAAGATTCTGAACTACTACACTTGGGCACTTCTAGGTTCTCTATGGGTTCTGGATACTTAACCTCCCAAAACTCTAGTCTCCTAATATATAGGCAGGCGCTTCTGGGAGCTTGTAAAAATAAACACAAGAGACCTGCACAAAATAAGCACAAATTAAAAATAACCACTTGCATCTTAATCACGGTAGTTTTGGTCCAGAGCCTGGCTGGAATAAGGCTTGCCAATATTTGCTGAATTAAGAAGTAGATGAGGGTTCACCTCTGGGTACCTCATCATACCAACAGCATTGCTCACACACCCCATCTCTACAGATACTGACCTGTACTATCACCTACTCCAAATGCTGACATCATCAGGGTCAGCCCTTGGGATGAAAATGCAGACCAGCTTATGATCAGCTCGTAGCCCTTACCTTTGGCCTCCAGCAAGCCAGGCCTGAGACCTCGAGGCCTCACCCCACCCTGCACCAGTTCCCTTGAGGGGGTGTATCCAACTTCCTTGGGGTGCCCAGGAAGCACCTATTCCCCAGGTTATCATATTGATGCAGCAAAGCCACCCATATCCTGTACTGGATGTGTGACTTTCCACATCCTCATTCTGCATAGTACCTCAGGGAGCCTGTAGGGATATCTTCAGGTACCGTGCCCTGGCGACTTGAGAATGTCCAATAGAGAGCCCCACCTGTAAGCAGAAGAAGAGAGCAGGAATTAATCACACTAACCCTCCCTGAAGGCTGTCCACCCCTGGTCTCATCTAGGTTGGCTCCTGTCATCCTCTCCAGGCTCCTCAAGCCTAAGGGTGATATCATAAGGCATTGTCTGGTGATTAATCCTGAGTACATCTGTCTCTTTCTGTTACTCAGCTCTCCTAAAATGTCCCAGTTTGGGGGTAATACGTATCTCCTGCCTAAACCCTGACTCCTACCCCTAACTTAAATCTTATGCTAAAATAAATCCCAGAGAAGTCAAAAGTTTTCATTTAGACATAAACATAAAAATACTAAAATGAAGCAAGAAGAAGATAGAATATTTTGAGCTCACAATCGCTGTTATGATTTGGATCTGGAGTGTTCTCCAAAGGCTTCATGTACTAGGATGTAGTAAGATACCTGTGGAACCTGTGTGCTATCGGGAGCTGGTACCTGGCTGGAAGAGGCATATACTTGGGGCTTGAGCTGGAGGGATTATATCAACTTGATAAGGTTGGGGGGAGCCAACCTTATGTGTTATTGAGTTGTGGGCCAGGAAAAGAGAGAGGGGCACCCACCCTGTGCCTGGGAGGGGCCTAACTGGCAGTTTGAACTAACAAAAGAAAGAAGAAGTATCTTATTTTACATCTTCTTGCGGGCAAGGCTCTGGCCTTTGCCTCACTCTTCAGACATCTGCTTCCTCCCTCACTTGGCTTTCTGTCTGCCATACCATAAAAGAGCTGTTCTCTGACTTGGCCTTTGCCATGTGCTTCTACTACTACCAGACATCCATGAATGTGCTGAGATCTTTTAAAACTGTGAGCTAAATTAAGTTTTCCTTCCTTAAATTATGGATAATGAGTATTGTGTCCCAGTAATGAGAAAGTAATTAAGACAATGCCCAAATCATAAATGGTAAGTTACCTCACATAATAAAAAAAATTGGGGAGCTAGAGGAATGGCACAGTAGTTACAGCAGTTGCCTACAAGGCCCTGAGTTCATTTCCCCAGCACCATATAAGATGGGCATGGTGGCATTTTCCTGTAATTCCAGCATTCAAGAAGCTGAGGCAGGAAGATTTCTGTGAATTCAAATCTAGCCTGGGCTGCATAGTGAGCTCAGGACCAGCCTACACAACACACTAGCAAGACATGTCTCAAAAATAAATAAATAGATAAATGAAATTTTACATGACAAAACTATCTTAATCAAAGACAACAAACCAAGGAAAATATTTACAAGTACTTAGGGAATGTAGCACTAAATACATAAAAAGCCTAAACAAATCAATAGGTCAAAGTTCAACAACTCAAAAGCAACAGGTGAAGGATATAGTCTACAGAACAGAAAAAAGTGACTATTAAACAGCTGATGCCAGGTATGGCAGTGTTACAGAGTCTGAAACCATCAGGAAAATACCACCAGACACAGTTCAGAATTTAAGAGCCAAATTTATTGTAAGCAGCAGCTGCAACAGTCTCGCTTTCCAATCCGAAACTGCTGCAATAAAAGGTTGCGGGCCCAGAAAATTTAAAGGCACTGACCAAAGTTGTTTAACTCCTGTGGAATTTTGGAAGTGACTTTATGTCCATGTGTAAGTAGCGATAAGCAAGTTCACGGAAGCAGAGCAGGCTGGTAGTTAATCAGCATAAGACAGTTCTACAACTCCAAGGACTGAGTAGGGGATACAATTCCAGGGAGCGGGGAGTGATAAGGCTGACATTTTGGTGGGTCTGGCTCCAGAATGTCTGCACCAACATACCTATCACTATGAATTGTGAAAAGGAGGATGTTGTCTGGGGATCTATATTAAATTAATTTCTCTCCATCACAACAGCAACCGCTGTATTCTCAGCACTTAGAAGGCTGAGACAAAAAGGTTACAAGTTTAAGGCCAGCCTGAGCTATATAGGAAATTCAAGGCCAACCTGGTCTACATAGTGAAACTATCTCAGAAGAAGAAAAAAAATAAGAGCTGGGGAAATAATACAGCAGTTGGAGTGCTAGCCTAGCAAGTACAAGCTCCTGAGTCCAATTCCTCAGCACCACATAGGCAGAGCACTGTGGTACATGTTTGTAATCCCAGCACTGAGGAAGATGAGGCAGGAGGATTGCCACAAGTTCCAGACCAGCCTGAACTACATAGTGAGTTCAGGGCCAGCCTGGATTACAGAGTGAGACTGCTTCAAAAAAAGAAAAGAAAATTGTTAGATCTGAATCATGGTAGGGAGAAATGCAGGTTTAAGCTGTGGAGAATTTCTCTTTTTCTTTCTTCACTCTTGATTTGGCAAACATCTAAAGATTTGGTAATACAGACATATTAGGAGAGTATTGGGAAAGACACTCTTGGGCCTTGTCTTAGTTACTTTCTTGTTGCTCTGACAAAATACCTGACATCCACAGTTTAATAGAGGAAAGATTTATTTTGCTCACAGTTTCAGGAGGTCTCTCGCACACATAGTCCATTGATGGGGCAGCTGGCAACCGTGAAGGCCCATGACAGAGGCTGGAAAACTGCTACCCCATTGAAGATAGAAGCCAAGGGAAGCAGGAGCCGGCCAATGAGCTCTCCCAGGAAGAAGCTGCAACAATCTTTTTTATTCCTTAAGTACTCTAAACTACCAGTTCCCCACCGCCCTCACTTCCTGGCCCTTAAATCAACAACGAACACCTGAAATCTCTGAATCTCTGCCTTAGGCAATCCCCAATCTCAACAAATTTCTCCAATCCTTTCAGGTCAAAGGTTAAACACCTGCACTTTTCCGCCCTAACACCCAAAAACACACAGTTCCAATACTTGAGTCTTGGGGGGTGGGGGTGACACTGAAGATCCAAACCGTTGCAGGCCTGCTTTAAGAGAGGCCTGGAATAAGCTCTGGAGGGTCACATGGCAGCAGATCCTTCAACCTACACTATAGGAGAAAGTGGACAGATGGCAGTAGAGTAAGATTCCTCAGGTAGGGACTCCTCACTGGTAAGGTATAGAAAAAAGTTAAGGTATAGAAAAAAATTCTGAACAACTTAACTGGGAAAGAGAAGAGCTCCAGGGCTAAAAGGAGGCCAATAGAAAAGTTAGAAACCTCAGAGAAGCTTCAAAAGCTAAGGGAAATATAGAGAAGCACATGTACCAGTGAGGAAGCCATCCCTGGCTGCCTGTGACTAGTCCATGAGTGGCCGGCTATCTAGATTAATGTGTTCAAAGTCAACAGCTTTGTGCTGTGTCGTTAAACCTAGGACAGCAATGCACACTTCTTTTACACTGGACACAAAGTAAATCCAGAGAGTTGGGTGCCACAGAGCAAAACAAAAGGTAGGCAGGACCAGCCTCCAGGAGAAGCCTACC
Organism: Ctenodactylus gundi; assembly: GCA_004027205.1. Taxonomy (NCBI): domain Eukaryota; kingdom Metazoa; phylum Chordata; class Mammalia; order Rodentia; family Ctenodactylidae; genus Ctenodactylus; species Ctenodactylus gundi. Next base: position 160,765 of record PVKB01003022.1, read on the forward strand.
AGCTCTGCAAACCGCAGGTGCAGGGTGGAGTTTCTCTCAGCTCAGCAGGCCAGGGCATAAGAAGCAGTTCTCAAGAGTACCGAATCAGGGGTCATGGAAAGAGCCTAGTTTGAAATGCTTTTTGGAAACACAAGCCACAGACAGGACACATTCCAGGAATTCTGAGGACACTCTTAACCACTGACTAGGAAGGAGTTGTAACAAGAGACAGTCACGGAGAAGGACCAGGCCACAGACCTGGATGGTTCAGGCCACAGCAAGAACTGGTTGCAGAGGGCAGGACACATTTCAACCCAGTAGTGAGAGAAGCCAGGGACAGACATGAGCCATGAGCCATGATCTGAGAGGGCTCATTGTGAACGCACTGAGTTGGAGTCCATTAAACTGCTTGGCCTCCCTCACTGACTACTTCCAAAACAAACTCAGTGCTCTTTTGCCTCACACTCTTCCTCATATGTGCTGGTAGATACATCTGAGGATGGCCACTGGAGTGAAGGCCCTCGGGCAAGAGGCACATTTCTGCCTCTTCTGCCACAGGAAGGGTGAGGGAGGATCTTCTTTAAAGACTCACGACGAAGAATAAGAAGGGAACCACAGAAGGTCACAGGGAGACTCTTCCTCCTATCTGGCTGACATATGTACCAACACCACAGGACGGAGGAAGAGGCTACTTACCCAAATAACTCAACAGGAGTTATTTGACTCATTTTCTAACTCATCTCAACCGTTCTTTGGTTGTATTTTGGATTTGTGCTGTTGTTATTTGGAATTTCTTTTTACCTTTTGTGCACATGTGTTTGTGTGCATGAAGTTGTTCTTTTTGTCATTTTAAAACAGTGTCATTATAGACTGTTGTGTTATTCTCTCTATATTTTTTCATTTCTTTCTCTGGTTTTTTTCTTTCTGATATCTCTACCTAGTTCTACTTACTCTTCTGGTCTTGAATTGGAATCTTATCTCACTTTTTCTTTATTCCTTCTACTTTTCTTTTTCTTTCTTCTCCAAAATGAACTCTTTGTCTCCGTTTTTGTTCTGTCTCCACCATCCTTAATATTGTTATTAAGCATTAATAATTATAGCTATCTAGTTTAGCCTATTAAGAATTAATAAATTTGTGCTAGTTATGTGTAGGATAATAAAGCACATTTCTTTCTTTCTCTATTTTTTTTTTTTTTGAGACACGGTCTCCCTCTGTAGCCCAGGCTGGTCCTGAACTTACTATGTAGCCCAGGCTAGCCTTGGACTCACAGGAATCCTCCTGCCTCAGCCTCCCAAGTGCTGGGATTACATGTGTGTGCCAACGTACTGGGTTTATGAGGTGCTGGGGAATTAGACTCAGGGCTGTGCACTTGCTGTACATTTCTTTTGCATTATTAAGAATATAATGTTACCTTTAGTCAATCGTTTTGATAAATCAATATTTACTTTGTCTAGATACCTGTATTGATAGCATAGATCATATATTCTAATTCTAAAAGTGAAATTGTAACATTCATTCAATTTGTTATTATAATATATTGATAATTAATTTATCTTGGATTATATTATTACTGTAGATTCCCCTCATGCTGTTGATGGAGACCTAATAGTTGGGGCATACCAAACATTAACAACTTTTAGCTATTTAGTTTTGCTCAGGCTATTAATACAGTTTTCCTGTCTATTATTAAGAGTGGTACAGTGTTTCTTTTAGCAATTTTTTTTGAGATAGGATCTTGCTCTGTAGCCCAGCATCTGTGGCTTTTTAAAAACTGGTCCAAGTGATTCTAATGTACATCCAAGATGAAGAAACATAGACATAAGTGTTCTATATATATTAAAACACAGAGTCCTAACAGAAGTTTTAATATTTACCATTAAAAACATTTGCTTACTGTTAAACCTATTGTATGCACATTTATCCTTGTTAGAAATGGCTTGCAGGAAGTCACCTGTTCAAATAAAAGATAGACATGAAAGGTATGGAGGACAGAAATATGAGGCTTTAATTATCTTTTTGCAAAAAGAGATAACTTCCCCACATGCAGGTGAAGAAAGGAAACAGAAAGTATGGTGGATGAAGATTTTTAAATCCCTAAATAGCAAGTCTCTCCCCCTGCCTATTGGCAGGATGCACAGTCTTTCTGAGAAGATCTAAGGTATTGGATAAAGGGTCAAGTCAGTCACTGTGGTGGCATGACCTTCAACCCTCCTCCCTTCCTCCTCTTTGCCTAGTCCTCTGGTCAGGTAAAAGCACGTGAAATTGAAAGTTCTGCCATCTTTATTTGAAAAATGTGCCACTGCTACAGTTAGGTGGTGCTCACAATTCCCTCCTTTTCTTTTTCTTAACCATCTGGCACATTTTCACTTATCGTTTTTAAGAGCTAATTTGTCTCTCAAATTCCTTTAACATATAATAGCTCCTTTCACCAGGGACTGATTGGGACCAGTTAGACTGGTTGTCCTGTTGGCATGACATAGGGATTTGTTTACTTAAGATCACTCCTATAAGCCCTCTGATGAGACCCCTGACACATAGAACCAGTATCCCAGGACCACTAGCACCCTGGCCATTATGGTGAGGGGAGTTAAGATGGAAGTTATTACTTTTCCCAACTCTTTTAACCAGTATTGCCCATCCAACACAGCACAAACTTGCCTCTTGTTAGCTAGTGTCTTGTCCGCCATGAACCTATTTTTCACATGTCACCCTACTAGTTGCATCCAATTTCTCAAATGTCTTGAAGGCATCCCTCATGTAATTAATTAATTTTTGTTGGTTATAACAGACATCATTTACCCAGTCTGTATCTTTGTTAGCCATGAGCTATAACAGTAAATCAAATCCTATGATTGTGTGATTGTCAGCATTGAATCTATTGAAAACAATCTTGAGGGACCCTGATATAGGGATCAAAAGATCCACTAGGTACTGTAAATCTTTTCTTAGGCCAAAATAGAGCTGAGGCTTTCAAAGGCTGGGGAGGCTCATGTCCCAGGGTGGAATGAAGAGCCAATTGGGCCAAAGTACAGGTTCCATGCCAGTCAGCCAGGAGGTTTTCAAGCAAAGTCCCCCTAGAATACCGTCAGACAATTTGCTTGGGCCCCAGTCAGTGCAGGCTGTTTGCTTAAGGACAGGCCTTCATCACATGGAGACATGATTCCCATGAACTTTAACATTCCCTCCCACCTGGAGAAGCACGAAGTATAGCTAGTACCAGGGAGTCAGTGTCCAGTGACTTCTGGGGGGCTCTTTCTTATCCGTTAGCATCTGGGAACTGAAGCGACAGCATCCAGTAGGACTTATTAGCCCAGGCAATGTTGTCCTGTAAGAGAGATCTCATGTGTTCACATGGAGTCTGCGGTCCCTCCAAAGGAAAACAGGGTGACTTGAGCCTCTGGCTGTCCTGTCACACATGTATAATAGGTGATTTTATTAAGTGCGTATACAGAATATTTAATCCATTCCAACCAGGAACCCATTCTTCCACAACCAGTCTCTACTCCTATAACTTGTTATTGCCCTTTGGTAACTACTTTACTAACTGTAACTCATGGTTGTAGGGGTCTCTGTCCCGCGGGGACCCCAGAACAGTTGAGGAGGGGTCAGACGACAGAGTAGCACACTCTGGGAGCCCATTTCAATGAATGCAGTCCTACTTTATTTAGGAAGTACAGGAGCTTAAATAGACTAGGATAATGAGGAAGTTATCTTGGGCCAATTAGTAAGGCCTTAACTAGCGGGGTCTCCTGGGGGAGGGAAGGAGTAGAGGAAGGAGGATGGGACTTGCCAACCAGCAGTTCGCCACTGGACAAGGAGTGGTGAAGTGTGCCTCTACCGGGTTGTCCCAGACAAGTGTTAGATGGGCTTTAACCCAACCTGAATCCCCCACACATGGTGATTTGTTAGGGGTTTTTACAAGGGAAAACCAGACTGACATTAAACTGAATGGCTAAGGGAACCATAGGACTTGTCTTTGCAACATTTGTAAGAATACAATCAATAGTCTTTATAAGACCCATAATTAGTACTATGACCTTTTTCGTGTTAATTTTATGCCATTGGGATGTGTGCTTAATGCCCACGGCTTCTCTTGGCTAGTGAGCTGGATGCCTTTAACACAAGTATGATGAGTCCCGCCTTTTTCTCCCTCCCGTACAGCTGCCTCAGTGGTCAGAAGCACCTGGCCATGACCTTCCCAACTAGATTGGAGTTTATATTCTTTTCAGGTCTTGGTTAGCACAAGGTCACCAAGCTGGAAATGATGCGCTGTGAACTCAAGAGGAGATGTGTGGAATCTTATCTCATTTTTTTCTTTATTCCTCATAAACCCAGTATGTTGGCAGTGTCAGTAAGCAGCTTTAAAGGCTGAATTAGTGCAAAGAGCTGACCACTTGTTATGCAATCTCTCTTTTTCTATGACAATCTTTTTCCATCTACCACTGCATATCCATTATGCCTTTTACCTTCCAAACTCAGGAAATGCCATCCACACGTAGTTTGGCCCCTCCTGGGAGTGGCATTTCACTTAAATCATGCTGGACCTTGATCTGATACTCTATAATGTCCAGGTAATTATAAGGTGACTCTTTAGGATTTTTTTTTTTTTTTTGAGACCAGAGAGCTATCTCGATTTAAACAAGCATCAGTGGTCAAAACTAAATCATCCTTTTCCAATAGTATAGCCTCATACCTTAAAATTCATGAATCTGTTAACCAGCATCCAGCTTTCCAGATTTGTATAGCTTGAACTTGATGAAGAGGGCTCACCTTAAGGTCACCCCCAAAGTTGAGCTGTGTGCTGTCCTCCACCAATAAAGCAGTGGCTGCTATAGCCTGCATACAGTCAGGCTAGCCCCTTGAAACTGGATCTAATAGTTTTGACATAATGCAATTTGCTGCCTTTTTTCTTCCCAGTGTGGGTTAAGCACCTCAACTGCTGTGCCTCAATCTACTCTAACAAACTGGTGGAAATATTTCTCAAGAGATGGGAGTGATAGAACTAGGACTGTAATCAGAGATCATCCAAGATCTTCTAGCATGTTTACTTTTACCGTGGTCCACTGAAGCGGGGCTGACTCTCCTTCTGGCAGCTTAAAATAAAGGTCTTTAGTTTTATGAGCAAAGGAGTCAATCCAGAGTCTATAATAACCCACCAATCCCAGGAATTTTTAGAGTTCCCTTTTTGTCTTTGGTCTCGGGTAACTCATTATTCCCTCAGTCCTCTCTGGATCAATCTTTCTCCTTCCCTCACTATGAAGGTGACCCAAATATATAACTTCCCTTTCGGTAAATTGTAACTTTCTTTTTGAGATACATAACTCTTCTTGGCCCAGGAAATTTAGCAGACTTACTGTAGCCCTTGAACCCTGAGGTTTAGTTATACCTGATAGCAATAAATCATCCACATATTGTGAAAAATTAGTCCCTGGAGGAAAGGTAAACTCCTCCCATATGAACTCAAACAGGTTAGGCACTTCAGTGAATCCTCATGGAAGCACCATCCACCGATATTGTTTTCTCCCATTTATCAGATTTTCCCATTTGAAGTCAAAGAGGTTCCTGCCCGCTGGGTCCAATAGACAGGCCCAGAAACCAAAGAGCATCCTGTAAATCTATCCCTCTGAACCATCTGTGGTCTGCAAAAGTGTTACTTTTAAATATAGATAGATAGATAGATAGATAGATAGATAGATAGATAGATGATTTGGAACTCCTGAGTATCTGCTTCCTACTATTTGATTCTTCCTCTTTAGGTCCCACCTTTGGATTTATCAAGGGCTCCTGGTGGCACTTGATTATGGGGAACCCATGGCACCCCTATTCTTCATCAAGAACCATAAAGGTATTCACTTCTTCCTCCCTTCTCCACAGGAAATGTTCCCTCTTAAGGTGGCCCAGCTTTCCACATTTATAGCCTTCCCCCCCCACCCCGTGGGCCCTTTCCAGCGGTGCTTTTCTCTACTCAATTGCCCAGCTTTCTTAGGGATGCCAGGCCACCTCTGTTCTCAACCACCTTTTCTACAATAGCAACTACAAGCCTTTCTTTTTTGCTTCTGTCCATCCCATTCCACAAACACTCTTTGAGCCCCCCTTAAGAGCTCTTTCATAGGTTTTTCATTCCATCCCTCCAATTATTTTTTTATATCTCACCAACTCCTAGTTAAAAAGTTTAACTTTTAAGAGATCTTCTCCTACTGGGTCCTTGGGATTCAAACCTGAATATTTTCTTATTCGATCCCAGAGACATTGCAGGAAGACTATTGGAGTTTCCTCCTCCTGGCTAGTTCAATCACTGGAATTTTATGGATACTGAAAACCCAACATGGTCTAAAAACCAGTTGCCTAAGATAAGAGGAAGGAATAGAACAAGAGGCCTCACTTGTCCTGCAACATCCAATGTTGCTTGAGGTTCTGTTCTGCTGAGGTGATGGGTATACTGAGAGCCAGTCGGAGTCCCTGTGCCTCCTTTCCAGGGACAAAAACTGGAGCTCTAGATCAAGTGTCCTTTAAGTGGGGGGATGACACAGTAAGCCCCTCAGTGTCATCTTGCCACATGTAACATATAAAAGCCAGCAGATAACCTTTGGTCACCTCCTGGTGCAGCAAGGAGCTGTCAAACCTCCTTTCTCCTCTTTCCTTTCTTAGGTTATCAGTGAGAATTCCAGCTCCCCAAGAAAATGTTTATTTTTTCCACTATCTGGTAACAAAAATCTCAAGTTTCACTCTTTTTCTTCTGCATTACCAACATGAAACTCTTCCACATGCTTCCCTGGTTGCCAGTCAGGGAATTTAATGTCTGAACTACATAATCTTGAATGTTTCTTTGTGATCAAATGGAAGCCTTAAGTCAGTAATGGAAATTGGGCATTTAAGCAACATTTTGGGTCCCTGGGATCGACTTCCTGACCCCCTTTATAATTAACTCCCTGAGGTTTCACATTTGAGCCCTGTCCTCGGGTCATTATCGTTCCAGCCACATTAGGGAATTTGCTTTCAGCTGACTGACCCAGTCTGTGTGAAGGATACTTTCTCTCCAAGGTAGTAAATGCTGTTCTCCAAATCATGTCCCTTTCTTCCCCCTGAACAAGACAGTCAGACATTAATTTGGCCTATGTGCATGTACACCTTTCAAAACAAAGTCTTTGCCTCTCCACTCTGAAGTTGGTAAAGGGTGGGGTCTTGTTAACTTTTGAGATATCCTCAAAATATCTTATACTTGGCTTTGTTTTTTGTTTGTTTTGAAACAGAGTCATGTTCTGTAGCCCATGCCAGTCCTGAACTCACTATGAAGCCTTGGATTCATGGCAATCCGCCTGCCTTAGCCTCCTGAGTGCTCAGATTATAGGCATGTGCCACCACACCTGCCTTTATGTGGTGTTGGAGAATTTAATTCTGGGCCTTGTGCTTATAAGGCAAGTGCTTTAACTGCTGTACTATTTCTCCAGCCCTGGCTTTCTTTTTTTAATGCTAGTCTCTTTAACTTCACTCTGCTCATCTGCTCCACCAGCATGGGCCAGACTGCAAACTTCTTATATACTTTTTTTCTTGGTGCTTTTCCTTGTCCCTTGCACCAGAACTATGCTCCCAGAATTCCCACATTCACCCCAGTGAGCTAGCCAGAGAAATTTGAGAGAATTCTGATTCTTCACAGGAAATCATTTCCTCACTAGGCCTAGAATTTTTACCTCTTGCCCTCAAACAAATTGGTTCTGAGTCTGTTAACCAGAGATTGTTTAACCCCTTACATTAAGGGTATCTTCCAACTCGTATTTCACCTGGAGAATGTTCAACCCCTCATACTAAAGGTTTCTTTCAAACGTCTATATTAGCCCCAATTATTGAGGGTATTCCCTGGTCACCAAGGCAGTACTATGAGGATTAACATTCCTCAACCTTCCTACCTTAGTCCACGCACCAAGTTTTCCAGACTAGCCATAGTTTTCTATTCTTCTTTTAGCATCATCCTTGCGGTGTCCAAATTTAAACCTCTCAGGCTTTTCATGGTTCCGTGAAAGGTCAGACACCTCCCCACACCCCCCACCCCCAGGCACAGCAGGTCCCCTAGAAAACTGGTTGGGGCATCTCCTCCTCTTCTCGGGTTGTCCTCTTCCAGTGGGGGTGTAAATCCCCGATGAGCTCCCAGATTGTTAGAAATGTCTCACGGGAGTTCACCTGTCCAAACAAAAAATGGACATGGGGGGCGCGGAGGACAGAAATGTGAAGCTTTAATTATCTTTTTGCAATAAGAAGTGACCTCGCCACACACCAGTGAAGAAAGCACACAGAAAGTATGGTGGATGGAGGTGTTTTTGTTTTATTTTGTTTTTTTAAGAGAAGGTCTCACTCTGTAGCCCAGGCTGGTCCTGAACTCACTGCATAGCCTAGGCTGGCCTTGGACTCAGAACAGTCTAACTGTCTCAGCCTCTCCAGTGCTGGGATTATAGATGTGTGCCACCATGCCCAGCTTTATATGGTGCTGCAAAATCAATCTCAGGGCCTTATGTTTGCAAGGCAAACACTTTAACTGCTGTGTCTTTCCTAAATCACAAGTCCCTCCCCCTGCCTTTCACCTATTGGCAAAATGCACAATCTTCCTGATAAGATTTAAGGTACTGGATCACGGTTAAGTCAGTCACTGTGGCGTGACCTTCATCCCTCCTCCCCACTTCCTACTTTTTGCCTAGTCACTTCCTACTCTTTGCCTACTCTTCTTACTCTTGGCATGTGAAATTGAAAGATCCGCCATCTTTATCTGAAAAATGTGCTGCTGCTACCATTAGGAGGTGCTCACACCAAGCTTAATATACTCTTTTGTTATGTCCAGATCATGGGGACCCCAAAGACCACCAGGAGACTGAAGCACATATATAAAAGCAAAGAGCCTTTATTCAGGCTTAAGCTCAGGCTCTCAGACTTCACCAAGTCTGCAGAGAGCCCAGAACAATCGCTAGGCAGGGCTTTTATGGCATAAGGGAGGGGTGGTTACAGTGAGCATGATGTAAACACAGCATCATTATACAAATACTAATCACAGTTATACAGCATCCATGTTAACAACATTGACCATTCAGAATTCGTGGAGTGTCCTTAGCATCTGGTGGGACCCAAACATGACCTTTGAGAGTCTTTTGAAAACGACCAATTGTGAGGTGAACCTGAAGTGCTCACGTGGGATCTAGGCAAGTGGCAAATGGTTAGCTGCTGAGTACAAAGTAACTACCTATAGTCCCCAGACCTTAACTCAGGGCGCAGGAATTTTCGATATGTTTTTAACCTTTTCTGATTGGCTGGTCTGAGAGTGGTCCGAGGGTCGCTTCAAACTTGAACAATGTCTGGTTTTTCCTGTAACTGTCTAATTATTCTGGGAAACCTAAACTTAGGCCTATTAACTTTCTAGAGGGCCTGAAGCCTGTCATCGAGTTTGTTTAGCTTGAGTCTTTCATCTGTAAAATCAACTTGGTTATTTTTACAAATTGCTGGTAAGTTGAGACTTAATTGCTGCTTTGAATTATGTGACTATCATACTACTTTGGGGGTATAAACTAAATTAATTAAGGCCAGCTGCAGTATCAATGGTGCTGTTGTTCCCATGAAGTACAAGTTCCGGGAGTAAACTTCCCAGTTATTTTGTGTGAGGCAAGTACAAAAATTAAACATGCATGTACATGTGAAGGGAATATCAGCAAAATTTATCAAAGTGAAAGTACTCCTGAAGATAGTAGACTCACACCAATGAAAAGATACAGCACAAGCCCCGGGGCTGTGGCTTGTTGGAGTTTAAATACTTTTCTCCAGTCCCTAGCCACCTCCCATAATTTATTCTGTTATAACTGTATATATAAGATATAGTCAAAATGTATAAACTTTCAGCTGGGCATGATAGCATATGCCTGTAATCAGGAGGCTGAAACAGGAAGATTGTTCTAAGTTCAAGGCCAGCATGGACTACACAGTAAGTTCAGGATCAGCCTGCGCCAAAGAACAAGGCCCTATCTCAAAAAAAAAAAGAAAGAAAGAAAGAAAGAAAAAGAAAAAGAAAAAAAAAGTATGAACCTTCAATGAACTCCAGGAAATAAAGTTTACTATCAAACACAGAGTGGGGAGTGCTGGTTTGGGAATTCCTCTATTAGGCCTTGGAGTTTTGTTTCCCTTATCTTGATCATCATTTACCAGTATTGTGGTAGGTCCAGGATGGAGTGAGGGGTAAGCCTTGGGGCAGATCAGTTGAGTGCAGGGTAGGGATGAGCAGAGAGTAGTGATTTCATGGTGAGTGGAGGGAAATGGTTTTATAGCCCCCAGTTGTGCTGTCTTTATTAATTCCCTAGAGACCTGGTCTCTGAAAATCTTTAAGAGAAGATGAGGGAGTTAGAGATATAGCCCAGTGGTTTAAGCACTTGCCTAGTAAGCCCAAGGCTGGTGGGGTAGGAGGTGAACAGCACAAAGAGATGTCTTACTAACAGATTTAGACCCAACAAGGGAGAAGAAGGTGTTTCCCTGTTTGTTGTGTCAACAAAGGACAGTAAGAAGAATAAATATAAATGATGAATAGGTCATCCACCTTCTAGTTATGTCTACCAAACCATTACTTATCTAATTTAACAAGTCACTGGGTTTGGTGAATTTTTTTTGTTTCTTTCTTCCTTTCTTTCTTTGAAGAGAAACTTGAAGTCATTTACAAGCTTACTTGAGGTTTCCTTTTTAATTCTTTAGTGCCTCAGACAGTTTGGAAAGAATCTAGCGTCTATCCCCTGTACCTTGATGGCAGAAGGTATGGTTAAGAGGGCCATATAAGGGTCTTTCCATTTGGGGGTAGGTTGGACTGGGGCCCATCTTCCTTTTGGGTCTTGATTAGAACTGGTCACCAGGATGAATTTTGGGAGTAAAAGAAACTTGTTTCTGCATTCCTGGAGGGCCTTTTGGAAGGACTCTAAGTGGGTGACATGTGAAGGAGTTGAGAAATCTTAGTGGTAATAATTAGGTATCAGGAAGAGTCTCCCATGAAGCACCTCAAATGAGCTGAGATTAAGCGTGGATTCGGGGGCTTCCTAGAGCCTCATTAAGGTGACTGGGAGGAAGCCCAGCCAGTGATAGTGAATTTTCTGATACAAGTTAGCCAATGTTTATCAGAGGAGTTGGTTGGCTTTCTTTACCTTCCCTGAGAATTGTGCTCTCTGTGCAGAATAACTTATACCTAGGGCCTTAGATGCCGCCTGAACTATTGTGGAAGTAAGGGAAGGGCCCTTACCATTTTGGATAGACTGCAGCGATTCAAATCTAGGGATAACTTCTTTGAGGAGGAATTTTACTACTTCTATGAGCCTTTTAGAAGGCATCAAAGGCCACTATCCACCTAGGAAATGTGTCTATCAGTACTAGCAGATGTTTCAATTCCTGACATGGAGACATGTGGTTGAAATCAATTTGTCAGTCTTCACTCTGGTAGAGTCCTCTATTCCTGTATTGGCTCTGGTAGAAGTGGAGGATGGATTTGAGGTTGTATTCCACACAGGTGGGGCAGGCCTTGCAAACGTGTAACATAGTATTGTTATGGAATCCTGAGCCCATCAGATAGGCTGTGGTGGAAGCTGGTTCTTCCCACATGGCAGCATCATGTAGGCACCTTATAACTTTCCAGTGGACATACTGCGAAGGAAAACCCAGGATCCACATATCACTATAGGCTCTCCTGGGTTTCTGTCTCACTGTTTATCATTCATAGCTCCTTCTGGATATACTCTGGTTCCAAGGAGAGATCCTGGAAGGAGATTATGGGGAAAGATATGGGGTGTTTCCTGGATATTTCACAGGGGCATTTGCTTTGCTGCCTGATCAGCATGGGACTTTTCTATGCTACTCGGTCCAGAGGTTCTTGGTGGCTTCAACAGTGAATAACTGCCACATGAAAAAGGAGCAGGAACACCTCCAGGAGGCCAAGTATCTCTGGACAATGTTAATAGGGAAATTTTGACCTGACAGGAACCCCCCATTTTTCCAGATAGCAGCATGGTTATGTAACAAGAAAGGCATATTTGAAGTCTGTGTAAATATTAATTTTCTCTCCTTTGTCTAATTGGAGAGCCCAAGTCAGGGTGAGGGGTACATCCTTCTGTGCAGAGAGTTCCTAGAGATAGGCCCTTGTCCTCTATAGTTTGGGTATGGCTCGCTATAGCATATCTATCTTTTTCTAACTTTCTCCTTAATAAAACTGCTTCCATCTATAAACCAGATGTCAGAAGCCCCATCTTAGTTCTAGAGTTTCAACTGACTGCATACCTGGGAGATAGTGTTTTAGCAACAATGCTCTACTTGTTGGTTTATAGGGAGTAAGGTGGATTAGGGTGGTGCAAGTTTGGAGCATAAGCTCAGGATTCTCTATGAGACTACTTGATATTTGGTGAGTCACTTCTCATCCATGAGTAGTCCTTTAATAGAGCTCCCACCTGATAAGGGGTTAGGACATTTAGGCTTTGACCCATTTATCTTAGAGACCTCCTGGACTAAAAGGACAATTTCCACTACTGCTCTAAAACAGATTGGGCATCTCTGTGCTACCTCATCCAGTTTTGTTGAAAAAAATAGGTGAACAGTTAGAGTTCAGGCCCTAGGTATTGGCAAGTACTCCTGTAGCCACTTCCTACTTTTCATGGCTGAAAAGAGAAAATGGTTTTGTCAGGCTTTGGATTCCCAGTGCTGAAACCTGAGTCAGCACATTTTGTATGTATAGGAAGGCCCTTGGACCTCAGAGATCCATTGTAAAGGCTCAAAATCTAGTCCTTTTGTGGCCTCATAGAGAGGTTTGGTCATCTTTCCAAAATGGGTTGTCCAGATCCAGCAGAATCTGGCCATGAATGCCCTCGGTTGTTGTTTGGATAAAGAGGGCCTAATTTGCAAATAGCCTTTGTTCTCTCATCAGGTAAGTGGTTTAGAATGTATCCCCAAATAAGTGACCCTTTGTTGGGAAATTTGGGCCTTTGCATTTGGTATTTTATATACCCAACCTGCCAGGAAGTTGATGGCTTTTATGGTGCTGGCATTTGAGTTCTCACAGGTAGGGCTACAATGAGAATATCATAGCCATATTGTACCAGTCCACCTTTTTCCAAGATGAGTTCCTTCAGTTCTCAGAGTAAGTCACATGCAAAACACGGGGACTATCTCTAACCCCTGAGGCAATATTATCCATGTATACTGCTGGTGAGTCCTAGTTATGAGATTTTCCCACTCAAAAACAAAGGGGAATTGGGAGTTAGGGTCTATTAGAGTAGAAAAAGTGCTTGAGGCCAAGGAAAGAGAACAATGCCTTATTTCCTGGACCTGGAAGAGCAGGGTATAGAGGTGTAGTGGTTTGATTTGGAGTGTCCCCCAAAAGCCTCATATATCTATCGGTATTGTGTAGTGTTGAGAGGTGGGGCTTGGCTGGAAGGGGCAAATGGTTAGAGACTGACCTCGAGAGGTTGTGCTGGTTCCTCCCTTCCCCCAAGACTTGTCTCTGTTTGCCATGCTTTAAAGGTCTCTGTCTTCAGAGCACAGGCGCCAGCCCTGTCTCTAGCTATGGCCCTACCATGTGATTCCACCATTTTCCAGCCACCTACCCATGAATGAACTGAGGCCTTCTGGAACTGTAAGCTAAAATAAATCTTTCCTCCCTAAAGGTGTGCATGCCAGGTATTGAGTCACAGCGATGAAACAGTAACTAAGGCAAGGAGTCTGCCACCGAAGGGCAGATGAGCACTGATTTACTTAATTCTTAAACCTCAGACCTGTCAATATTCTCCCAAAGGTTTGATAACAGGGAGAATAGGGCAAGGAGACGGGTAAGGGACCAGTAACCCTACAAACTTGTCAATGATAATTTTTGAGTCCCAGTCTAGCTTCTAGTTTAAAAGAATATTGTTTCCTGTTGGTATATAAGTTGGAATCCTTTAGGCACATGACCAAGTTTCATCATACCAGGCCTGAGGATTGATACCCCCCAGGATGACTGAAGATGGAGGGATGGATTTTCATGTGAGCAGTATCCAGGTGGCCAGAGAGCAGGGTAACAGACTGGGATATATTTTCCACTTATTGGGCATTAGGATACAACCAGTATGGTTTAAAGAAAAAGTCCTTGGGCCTATAATTAGGAAAAAGTAATTAGTAAAGTAGGCCTGATGGTTAACTGGGAAATTAATTTACTCTATAGGGGATTAGAATTGAGCAAGGACTCCAGTAGTAAAAGGAAGTTATTTGCTTACCAGTAATGGCTAGGGTTACCTAAGGGTCATCGTGGTGATGGAGATATGATCAATAAGGGATGTATGGATAACCCTTAGTACCATAAGTTGCTGAGGTCTAGGTCATCTTTGATGAGTGTGGTGGTATAGGGCTTAATCTCTCTCTGGGAGTATAGACAGTCCTTCCTCTAATGCCATGGGTTAGCTTTAGAGTCCTGACAAGCCCTGCCTGGCCTTGGGGGCCTCTTAGGACACTTCTTGGCTTAGTGTCCTGGTTGCCAAATCCCTGGTTATAGAATTCCATGACACCTGTCTTAGGAACTGAATCATTTGTCCCTGTACAGCTAAGGTAAATAGGAGTAGTGTGTAGTGGGTTATCCCTTGAGAGACTTCCTAAAAGCCTGATAGTATTTTTTTTTCTTCTCTAGCTTGAAATAGTTTCCTACGTAAGCGACCTTTGGAGACCCTGACTCTGACAGAGAAGATAGATTTTAAGATCAGTTATGACCCACCACTCAAGGACTCTGAGTTTTGACAGAACATATGATGTATGGAAAAGAATACCTAGAAGCAAAGTCACAGACTGGAAGCCAACTTGATTTTGGCAAAAGCTGCCAAGAATATGCATTGAAGAAAAAAATGCTTCTTTTAATAAACAGTGATGTCATTCTGGTCAGGATGGAGGCTGAGTAACAGCCCTGCACAATGTCTCTTTACCGACTCACTTAAAAAGTCAAGAATTTAGTTAGAAAAAGTGTGTTTGGTGTAGCTAGGAAAGAAAGGACCATCCCCAAAAACTGAAAGGCGGCCAGTGGGAGGCCAGAAATTCCAAAGGATCATCGAAAGTAGAGGAAAAAAAAATCCCCGCAGCCCAGAAAGCTGCCACAGCTGTCTGCAAATGGCTGGATCCACAGGCAGCTGAGAATGGAGGAAAGGTCGTGGGGACCTGAACATCTGACGGAGCTGGGAGAGGATGGAGCACACAACAACAGAGAGGAGGCTGCAGGCGGGTCAGAAATCCTGAAGTCACATTGGAAGAGGAGGAAAGAAGCAGCCGACTCTGTGCGGCCCTCAGCTGCCGGTACCCACAGACCACAGACAGAGGAAGGTCCAGAGGCCAGAACCTCAGCCCGAGGTAAGCACGGATCTGGAGAAGTGGGAATTATTGGCAGCAAGTGGCCTCAGGCTCAGAAGCACCAATCCGCAGGTGTGTGTACTACAAATGCAGCGTGAGCTCCTCCTGGCAAAGGCCCCAGGGTCCAAGATCAGAAAGAGGGTTCAGCAGCTATCTCAGGCAGTGACGTCCGCAGGAGCCATTTTCTTTCCTGTGCACCAGAGACAGCCAGAGGTAGCGGAACCATGGGGAAACATGGTAACAAA
Source organism: Ctenodactylus gundi (assembly GCA_004027205.1). Taxonomy (NCBI): domain Eukaryota; kingdom Metazoa; phylum Chordata; class Mammalia; order Rodentia; family Ctenodactylidae; genus Ctenodactylus; species Ctenodactylus gundi. Next base: position 176,344 of record PVKB01003022.1, read on the forward strand.
TCTCATACAAAAAGACCTGACACCCCAGGGAATGGTGCCAGGGATACTGAAATTGCAGAATCCAAAGAAGAAATGGGCAAAAATGATGGTAACTTCTGGGCCCAGAAAATCAGTAAATTAAAGCAGGAAATAAAACAGACAGCAGAAGAGCTACACCAACACATAGCTAAGCAAAAAGCAAGCCTTGAAAAGCAACTACAGGAAACTAAAGAAGAAATACACCAGAAGATAATGAAGGTAATACAAGAAATTAGAGAAGAACACAAAAGAGATATAGAAAAATTGAATGCAGATATTCAGGAAATGAAAAACATGCAGGAAATAATAAGCGACTGCTTTAAACAACTTCAGAATAGAATGTCAGACCTAGAAAATAAAGTGACTGAGCTGCAACATACAGGCCATGAAGAACACAAAGCAAATAAAGAAAGCGAATCATTACAACAGCTGATAGATGATTCAAGGAGAAACAACCTCAGAATTATGGGAATCGAGGAGAAGACTGAGGATAAAACAAAAGGCTTAAAAGACATGTTTAATGAAATAATGGAAGAAAATTCCCCATTTCTAAGAAAAGAAATGAACATGGAACTTTTGCAGGCATATAGAACACCAAACAACTTTGATCAGAAGAGATCCTCACCACGACACATCACAGTTAAAATTCTAAAAACCCAACACAAAGAGAAAATACTAAAAGCGGTAAGAGAAAAACAGAAGGTGACCTACAAAGATAAATCCATCAGGATAACTGCACACTTCTCAATCCAAACTCTAAAAGCCAGGAGATCATGGAGCAATGTCATCCAAGCACTAAAAGTACATAAATGCCAACCAAGACTGCTATATCCAGCAAAAATATCTTTTAATTTAAAGAGAGAACTTAAAATTTTCCATGACAGAGACAGCTTAAAGGAATTTGCAGCCACTGAGCCAGTATTGCAGAGAATACTTAAAGGAAACTTAGAAAGTGAAAGGGAGTCCAGCATCACCAATGGCCCCAGAGAAGAAGTGACAACAGCTAGAGGAGAATGAGCTGAGAAAAAAGTATGTTGGTAATTAGTGAAATATGAGTAAATAAGATATGAAAGTTAAGGAATTCTGAAATAATTAAATTTGCCTTCATATCTGTCACTTTAAGTATATTTATGTGGTATAGATTTGACTTCATTTAATGTAGCAATTTGATATAGTTTTAACTTGGTATTGTTGTAGCAATTGGCTTATCAGGTCACTAATGAAAGTCTATCCTAAGGAAATTGATTGATGTAAAGATAACCTTGTGAATGTACAAATATGCACATTCCAGTATTCAGCTAAGGCATTTGAAATTTAATTTTTTTTCTTTCTTCTTCTTTCCCAAATTTATTAGCCTTTTGAACTACATGCTTATAGTTATTTTCTAATGTGAACTGGTGGGTAAGGCCATGTTTAATAATAACAACAAAGATATAGCAAAATATAGAAAAAAACTTTTGGTAAATATCCCAATAAAGTTATTGGTTGGATTCAGAGAAGAGGCATCAAGATTTAACTACTGCAAACCCATTAGAGGAATAGGAAGCTGAGTAAGAATGGTGACTTAAGTGAAATGACTTAGGTGCAGAAGATTAATATGTTAAATACTGTATGGTTTCTCTGACTTGGAAAACCCAGAACACAGACATTCTTTGGAACCATACTAAGTGATAGCCAGAGCCGGGGGAAGGGACAGGGAGGGAGTGGGAGGGTAGAAAATGGGAAGGGATTGTAAACTCGATATGATCCATAGGTGTACAAAACCCCCAAATTCATTGTAAATACTATGTATTACATTTTTATATTAATCAAAATAGTGGGGAAAATAATAAACAGTGATATCCATATAATCAAGCTAGGTCTTTATATTTCAGACAACTATAAAGACCAAATCAACATGGGTTAAACATTAAATATAGACCTGAAACTATAATATTGTAGAAGAAATCATATACTTCAGGACATTGCAATAGAGGACATTCTGGACAAAATTCCCAAAGCAGAACAAAAATCCTTTGCACAGCATAGAAAATATCTAACAGAGTTCAGAGACAATACAGAGTAGAATAAAAAAATTACAATGTATACATTTGGTAGGCCATTGATATCTAACACATACAAATAGCACCAAAAAATGCAGAAGTAACAATGACACCAGGAGAAATAACTAAGTAGTTTTCAAACAAAGACATACAAATACCTAACAGGTACATGAAAAGAATGCTGAACATCACTAAATATCTAGATAGAGACATGAAATTAAACATACAGGGAGATAACATCTCCACCAGTAAGAAGAGCTTATGTCAAAAAGATTAACCATAACAAATGCTGATAAGGTTTTAGATAAAAGGGGCATCATCAATGGTAATATAAATTAGTACAAGAATTAGAAAAAAAACTGTAGAGGCTTCAACTACCACATATAAAGCTAATGGAACTTTTCACTAAGTTGCCCAAGTTTGGCTGGAACCCGAGATCCTCCTGCCTCAGCCTGGCTGGAAGCAAAACTTAATCATCTGCAAAGAGCTGATTTGATACAGGAATTGATATGTGTCTAATGGGTGGGATTCCTACAAGAGTGAACACTTGGCATGGAGCACAGAGGAGAGTGTGATGATAGAGGACGGGCAGGAGCCAGCAGGGAAGGGAGAGGGGAGGTAAAACGCTTGGTCCACCCCACTGCCAGTGAGTGGCTCTGGGGTGGGCGGGGGGAGGGCTCTTGGGGAAAGGAGTAACATCTTGGAGGGGCAACCCCTTGGCACACGCTGTCTCTCCTGTGCCCCTCCTCTGACTGCCTGTGCACTTCACAGGGCTGCCGTTGGGGGTGAGAGGGGTCAGATGGGTGGACGGACCAGCCCTTTGATCTTGTTGACCATGAAGACCAGCTTCGCCCTTGACTGTTAGCCCCTCTGTCGCTCTCTGAGCCCTGCGCACCCTAGGGATGGCTCTACAGCCACCTGATGCCATTTTGCCCAACAAGAGCTGTTTTAATAGTTCTTGAAACAGAATGGGTTCTGAGGGAAGCGACCAGACGAAGTGGAGAAATTACTTTAGCCACTAGGGGTCACTCAAACATAGAACATAGAATTGCACAGCACAGGGGAATTGTTTCGCTTTAGGCAGAGCCTGCTGCGCAGGATTAAAGGCGGTGGGTCAAGGTAGAAAGGAAGGAAGCAGAAGAACAGTGTAGAGGGTTTGTTTCTGTTTAGTGTTTTAGTACTGAATTGTGTGCATGCTTTTGAAGATAGCTTTTGCTGAAGACACCTGGAAACCTGTTCCTTCCCGTGTTTCAAGATTAGGTTTCTTATGTCAGGCCTGTGAGAAACTTTGCTCAAGACAACGGATGGATTTTACCCTTATTTGTGTCATCTTTGGTGAGAAATAATTTTCCCTGAGTCCCGTCTGACCCAGGGATAGGGTATGCTGCTGAAATAATAATAATAAAAAAAAAACCTGATGAGGTCACTATATGTCCTAGAAAGTGCTTCCTGACACCTCTTTTGGTTTCTGGTTAGAGGGAGCAGGGGCCTCTTGGTCTGACACTCAAGCACTCGTTTTCTAAGGGCTTGGGAGACTTATCTGGTTTTGTTGTTGATGGGTTTTGTTTGTTTGTTTGTTTCAGGGTCTAGACCTGAAGTCCAGGCTGGTCCTGACCTCGCTATCCTGCGTTCTATCATAACTGTATGCAGTCTCTACGTATGTACTTGCAGTAAGCTCCAGGGAAAACAATTGCTATCAGACACAGAAGGGTTCTCTAATCGCTAAGCATACCTTTATATGTGGGGTTTATGTCCAGGAGGCAGGCAGAAGAAAACTTAAATAACCTTTTTCTTTTGACATCCCCTCCTTAAAAAAAAAAAAAAAAAAAAAAAAAAACCCTATCCTGCCAGGCATGTCTCAGTTTCTGATCCTTACATCGCACATCCAGGTACAAAGCACTGAAGGTTTGGTAGAGGGTGCCGGAAGAACGGAGGACCTTTCCACCCCAAGAAGTCCCTAGAAAAATCACTTCCACTCCTAAGAGAAGAAAATGCAACTTTTAAGTTTAAAATACCGTCTTGTTGGTGTCACCATGCCTGGACACAGGAAGCTACCAGACATTCTAGGTCCTCTCTCACCCCCGAGGCTATTTCTGCCCAGTGCTTTCCTGGGCTTCTCTCCCCCAGCCTGGGCTCTGCCTCTATCTGTTCTTGTAGTATTGTTCTCTCTCTCCAGAAGAGTGTACCTACCTCCCCCAAAGCACCTACCACTCGTTACCCTAGTCCTCATCTGGCGACAAAAAGGATGCTCACAGAAGTTCACAGTGCCATGCTTCCAAACACAAGAGCACCTCCGAGTTCTAATCTCAGCTCCACAACTGAGGTAGGTATCATCAACTTGGTGTATGTACCCTAAACCCTTGGAACAAAATATGATATCAGGAATGGAAGTAGAGCTCATAGAGATAGGGGTGCTGAGCAAGGAAACCTGAGTGGGAAATGAGTGGATGGATAATAGTTGGGTGGGTGGATGGATGGGTGGGTGATAGGTGGGTAGGTAGGTAAATAGTTGGGTGGGCAGATAAGTGGATGTGTAGGCAAGAGAGGATCAATGGATGGACAGATTGGTGAATGGATGACGGGTGGGTGTTGAGTGGGTGGATGGCTGGATGAATTGGTAGATGAATAGTGGGTAGAGAAGTGAGCAGATGAGTAGGTGGGAGGATGACAGGTGGGTGGGTGGGTGGATAAACAAATAGACAGACAGATGGAAAGATGGGTGGTAGGCAGATAGCTTCCCTGGTTTTCAGGGCACTAAGATCCACCAGTATCTCAGATGTGGTCAGGTATCATTTTCCCCATTGTAAAATGAGGTTCCCCAGTCGGCAGTCATGAGACTCCAGCCAGATATCTCAGCCTCAAAGCTAATGATCCTTAGCCTTTGGGTGCTAGCATCCATAATTCCCATCGGAGTCATACAGTCCTATCCCTGTGTTCAGCCTGTCCTCAGGCAATGCCCAGCATTGCCTTTCTCTGGCAGTCAGTTCAGCGGTCTCAGCAGCCATATTTTTCACTGGTAGCATCACCTGCCTCCACCCAGTGGCCAAAATAAGAATGATTTTTTTTAAACATACACATGGCCGTGTCACACCTATGCTTAAAACCCTCTATGGTTTCTACTACCTGCCGATAAGGTCTCACCTCCTTACAATGCACCCCATTATTCCTGCAGACTTACCACTTCCTGACTCCAATCACCCTGAAATGATCCCACCAGCCTCATTTGCTTACCTCCTTCCTCCCCCTGCCCTAACTCCTCCACCTTCCTGTACTCCCTCCACTCTCCCTTAGAAACTCAGCTCAAGAGGCTGCTTCTCCGGGAAAACTGATCTGACCCCCATTAGGGTTAAGACTATCATATAGTAAGGCTCTAGTGTGATGAAGATGGTGTGTGCAGAATAGAGTGGGGTCATAAATCCTCGGGGGAAGTACTCACTCTTCCCCATGTAAGTGCCACCTAATGGTGACACTGAAGCATTTTCATACAATAATGGTGGCTTGCTTTTTCCTGTGCTTTACCCCAAACTTGTGGGGAGGGACAAAGAGGAGGAAAGAGAGAAAAAAAAGGCCACCCCATGGAAAGCTGCTTGACCCTGAACCAATCTCTTAGATCTTATTGGGAAGATGGTGACCTCTTCCTAAAAAATAGGGGACAGGTAGAGGAAGGAACTTGTGGGTTAAAAACCCCCATCTGCCATATTTCAGTGAGCTGTTCTGGCTGTGTAAGGAAGAGTGCATTTGCCTTGCAAGGTGATACTAAAATCTCGTTTTTCTGTCCTCCACACATCCAGGTCTCTCCCTTGTTTGAATAATCATCCCCTAGATGCTGATTACCACATCTGTTCTAGTCCACAGTGTACACTGCATGTCCAAGCCTGAAGATAAGGAACCTGGGGGCCTCCCTTAAGCATGTCAGGCTATTCTCTAGAAAGGGCCAGAAAGAATAGAGCTAGAGTTTTGCAGGGCACCCTTAGCTATTAGAACTCTCATCTCCTCTGCCACAGTCCTCAGAAGTGTCCACTGGGGTCAGGGGTGGGCTGCAGTGCACAGAACCAGTCTGAAGAAGGAGAGAACCCTACTTGAAGTAGAATAAGAAGGACAGGGAGGTTAGCAAAGTGCTACAGTGGTTAAAACCCTGAGTTTGATTCCCCAGCACTACATAAAGCTTAGTGTGGTAGAGCATGCTTGTAATCCCATCATTCAGATGGCTGAGGCAGGAGGATTGCCATGAATTCACAGCCAGCTTGGCTACATAGTGAGTTCAAGGACCAGCCTGAGCCACAGAATAAGATCATATCTCAAAAAAGAAGAAAAGCAAGGAGAAGAAGAAGGAAGAAGAAGAAGAAGAAGAAGAAGAGGAGGAGGAAGGAGGAGGAGGAGGAGGAGGGCAGTGCCTGGGGACATAGCTCAGGGATTGAAGCACTTGCCTAGCAAGCTGAAGGGTCTGGGTTTGATTCTCTAGCACCACATAAACAGCGGTGCACATATAGTGGTACATGCCTGTAATCCCAGCACTAGAGAGAGGCTGAGATGGAAAGACTGCCGTGAATTCTAGGCCAACCTGTGTGGGGTGATATCTAAGATGGCGTCTGCCAGAAATCCCGGGGGCGGCCACCTCAAGTGTTTACCAAGGAAGATGATTGGGCCAAGCTGTTTCCACCCTCGTGGACCACACATGATCCCAATACTATTGCTGCGAGCACCCGATGCCTGCCTGCATGGACATCTCCCTGATTGGCTTAACGCCTGCTTACGTAGACACCACGTCAAATCACCTGCTCTCCCCTCCTTGCCACATTCTCCCTCTACCTTATATAAGCTTCTGTACTTCCTTAATAAAGTGAGTTCCTGCTTCGACAGAGTCCCGGCTGGGTCTGGTACCCTTGGGACGAGGGGGCCCAGCCGCACTTTCACCTTTCCTCTCCCCCGTCCCTTGTGTGGTGGTGAAACCCCCACAAACCTGGAGCTACAGAGAGAGTTCAGGATCAGCCTGGACTACAGAGTAAGACCCTGCTTTAAAAAAAAGTTTAAGAAGTAGAATGGGAATAAATGTAGGTAAGAAGGAGGCAATTAGGATTAAAAAATCATAATTTTAAATTATATTTTATTTTAAAATATAGCTTGAAAAACAGGCCTAATTTTTGAAAAGCAAATTTCCAAGACAGCCTGTAACTGGCTCTGGGCCTGAAAACTTTCACCTGAAAATTGAGCTTACTCCTATCCTCAGGAAGCTGCATTGTTAGAAGAAAATCATATCTCAACTTCAAACACATGTAAATATACACTTTCATGCACCCAATGGGAAAAATCGTAGACAAAGATACCCATTTTAGGAACATCCCTCCTCCTGCAGGTAGTAGCTGTCACCAGTGAGCAAGCCATCATAAACTGAGAGTCGTGGTACATCCCTAAAATCTCAGCACTCAAGAGCGGCTGAGGTGGGACAATTGCTACAAAACCTTTGACCCTTCATCTGCAAATTGGATATTCTGCTTCCATGAATACACAAGTCTCCATCTGCAGAGTAGATGTCTGCTCCCATGCATATGTTCAACTCTGGCCATAGAGAACATCTATTTTTGTCTGTTGATGCAAAAACGTTATTTTTGCCTTAAAGAGACAAGACATAGTTTATTCTGAAGCCAACTATGAATGACCCAGGCCTGTGAACATGAATTTAGGCTTCCCCAAATAGCATGCTCCAATGAGCAGCAGTTACATAAAGCATTTACAGTTACAGAACAGAAGAAAGTCACTGGTGGAAGTATCAGAAGGTGGATCACCCTGAAGGGGGAAACTTTTGTTATAGGCCTCAGACGTTACCTAAGGACATTCTTAGCTCTCAGGTTGGATGAAAACTACAAGTTTCACTTTACATCTTAAAGGAGTTATTTGGTTTATCACAGGATATTAAGTCAGTTGCAAGGGGGAAAGACAACAGATATAGCCATGAAAAATGCCAAGATAGCCCCTGATAATAGGGCCTGAAAACATCCCGTCCTCTCCTCAAGTCCTTGGGAGTCCAAGTAGCTGATCCACAGGAGACTCATTGTGAAGGAGGCTGTTTCCTGACTTTGGTATCACATCTAAAGAAGGTCCACACTTTCGAATTTTGCACACCACTCCTATCACCTCAGAGGGCCCACACTGTGTGTACTTTTGAATTTTTGTCTAATGTAATTTTCCCAAGCCTCTTATTGACTAGTCCTGAAAACTCTGCTTCTGCAATGTGAATCAGAAAACCTATTTGATAGGTAAGTGGACCTGGGTTCTCTTGTCTGTTTTTAGAATCATTGGAACTCTGTACCATGACTCACCTACTCACCTACCCAACCCTGGGGGAAGTGCTGTCCCTCCAAAGGACGTGGAGCTGGTCCCAGAGGACTTCCTGAAAGAGGAAGATTTGAGAAACACACATGTGGTGACCATGAAGTCTGCCCAATTTGAAGTTAGTGACTTCCTGTAGGCTGAAACCTCAGATTAGGTCCAGAAGAGCTGTTGGGAACAAGAACCTCCTTCTGTTACCAGGCAATATTTGTTTTGTTTGTTTGATTGATTGATTGACTGATTGGTTTTGGTTTTTGAGACAAGGTCTCCTTTGTACTCCAGGGTGACCCTAAATTCACTATTGTTATGCCCAGATCTCATAATCCCCAAAGACCTCCAGGAGACACACATAAAAGCAAGGAGCCTTTATTTTAGGTCTCAGACTTCACCAATGCAGTGGATCTGTGCCAAGAGCCTCCCGCCAGCTGCAAAGCAGGGTTTTTATGGGGTAGGGGAGGGGTGGTTACAGTGAGCACGGCACAGGTGTAGCGCATGACCACAAGCACCAATTACAGTCACAAAGCATGAGAATCAGGAGAGTTTAAAAGGCCCACGTGGGGTATAAACTGAAACTCAGGCCTATTAATTTTTCTAAGGGCCTGAAGCCTGTAGTTTGTTTAGCCTGAGTCTTTTAACTGTGTAGCCCATGCTGGCTTCACAACAATCCTCTTGCCTCAGCCTCCCAAGTACCAGGATTACAGGCATGTGCCACCACACCCAGCTTAATCTAACTCAGAGCCTTGGGCTAGCTAGGCGAGCACTTTAGCCGTGGAGCTATGCCCCCAATCCCCTGCTACCAGCCAACTAAAGCCGAATCTTAACCAAGGGCTCATTGCCCACCACCTGGGCCCAACTCACCAGGCTACACATTTTGGTAATAAGGAAAACAAGCCCTTTGGAAAAGGGCTTATTGAGAATCAGTGTCAGCTTTGAAGACGTTTAGTCATTTTTCTGAAAAACTTGCCTCTATAAACCAGGATATTTAAGAAATGACAGGAAAGAGAAGGAAATCGCAGATTGTAGGTTTCAGAGTAGGTTTCCCAGGCCATTGTGGCTGGCAGTTTTCCTGGTTGCCTGATGTTTGCATAGCTTCTGTCTCTTAGTGCTTTACTCTGCCTGTAGACTTGGCGGGGTGGAGTCCTTGAAAAGAAACTGCTTTTCCCTTCCACAGGCGTTTACTTATCTAGGCCAATGCTCTCTCTGTTGCTTATTAGGAAAGAACAGGTAAGGGACACCTACAAACTGCTCTTCTTTCTCTACTCCTGAGAATATATAACTTAATTTTTAATATCCTGCCAGTTTCAGTTCTACTCTTTCTGTTTTCTTAACTTTTTTAGAAATTTGGCTACAGGCTACTGAGGCGGCTGGTTGGCTTGGAAGACATTTTCCACACCCCTCGCCTCAGGGACCCGCGGCTGAGACCAAACTAGGAGAGAACCAGGTAAGGCCACTTCGGAGGTGGCAGATAGGCCTCTGGGACAACCTCCCCCGCCCCGCACCTCTGGCTGGCTAGCAGCAGGCCAGGCTGCTCCTAAGGCGGCTGGTCGGATTTGTGGACATTCTCTGCGCCCCTCGCCTCAGGGATCTACGGCTGAGGTTGGGCTCAGAGGACCAGCCCAGGCCATTCCTAAGGTGGCTGGTTGGCTTGGGGGACATTTTCCACGCCCCTTGCCTTGGGGAACCGCAGCTAATCCCAGGCTCAGTGAGAACCACGCCAGGCCACTCCAGAGGCATCTGATTGGCTTTGCGGACGTTTTCCAACTCCTTGCCTCAGGCTTAGCGGCTGAGGCCCGGCTTGGAGAGAACTAGGCTGGGATATCCCCACCACCCCTAGTGATGACTGTGTTCTCCCAGTGCTGGACACAACCGTACTGGGGAGAAACACATAGGGGAATCCAGGGACAGACAACCAGAGACAACCAAAGACAACAGAACCATGAGGAAATGTGGAAATAAATCTCCTTCAGAAAGTCTCAAAATACCAGAAGAGCATTCCAGGAGTTCTGAAAATGCAGAACCTAAAGATGAAAATGGCACAAAGGATGGTAACTTCTGGGCCCAGAAATACATTGAATTAAAGCAGAAATTACAGCAAGAAATGATGCAGGAAATGAAAATCATAGATCAAGAGCGATGCCAAGATCTATCTAAGCTAAAAGCAAGCTTGGAGAAGCAAGTAGAGGAGATCAAAGGAGAAATGAACCGGAAGATAATGGAGACCATACAAGAAATAAGAGAAGGACACAACAGAGACATTAAAAAAAAAAATAAATGCAGATATACAGAAAGTGAAAAACACACAGGTCATAATAAGCAATGATATTGAACAATTTCAAAATAGAGTATCAGACATAGAAGACAAAATGATGGAGCAGAAGAAGAAAGACCATAAAGACCACAAAGTAAAAAAAGAAGAAAGTGAATAATTACAACAGCTGATAGACGATTCAAAAAGAAACAACTTGAGAATTATGGGAATTCAAGAGAAGACCAAGGTTGAAACAAAAGGATTAAAAGTCATATTCAAGGAAATTATGGAAGAAAATTTCCCAAATGTAGGAAGAGAAATGAATATCAAACTACTACAGGCATTTAGAACAGCAAACAATATTGATGAGAAGAGAACTTCATCCTGACACATTATAATTAAAGTAATATAAACCCAACACAAAGAGAGAATAATGAAAGTGGTAAGAGAAAAACAGGTGACCTACAACGGTAAGCCCATCAGGATAACTGCAGATTCTCAACTGAGACTCTAAAAGCCAGGAGATCATGGAGCAATATCATTCAAACACTAAAAGAACACAAATTTCAACCAAGACTACTATATCCAGCAAAACTACCTTTTAAACTAGAGGGAGAAATTAAAATCCTCCATGATATAGAAAGTTTAAAGAAACTTGCAGCCACTAAGCCATCACTGCAGAGAGTTCTCAAAGAAAACTTGGAGAGTGAAAGAGAAGCCAACGACACAAGAGACCCCAGAGAAAAAAATGAAAAAGACAAAAGCCAGAGGAGAATGAGCTGAGAAAAAAGAAAAGGCAGTAAACAACATGGAAAAAGTACAACGATGGCAGGACACACCAAACATACCTCAATAATTACCCTAAACGGGAACAGCCTCAACTCACCTATCAAAAGACAAAGACTAGCTGACTGGATCAAAAAACAGAAACCCACAGTTTGCTGCCTACAAGAGACACACTTCACCCACAAGGAAACTAATACACTGAAAATAGAAGGCTGAAATTCAGTATTTCACGCAACAGGTCCCAGAAAACAAGCAGGGGTACCTATATTAATCCAAGACTCATCCGATTTCAAAAGAAAACAGGTGAAGAGAAACAAAGATGGACACTCCATACTGGTTAAAGGAACATTAGAACAGGAAGAAATCACAATTATCAATATATATGCTCCCAAGTCTGGAGCACCCAATTATGTAATCTGAAAATTATTAGACCTGAAAGGACACATAGGCCCCAACACAATTACAGTAGGGGACTTTAATATTCCACTAGCACAAAGAGATAGATCAGCCAAACAAAAAATCCACAAAGATATACAACTGCTGAAAGACACTATAGAACACTTGGACATAACAGACATTTACAGAGTCTTCCACTGAACATCAACTGACTACACATTCTTCTCGGCAGCACATGGAACATTTTCTAAAATAGACCATGTCCTAGGACATAAGTCATGCTTAAACAAGTACAAAGGGATAGAAATAGTTCCCTGCATACTCTCAGACCATAGTGGAACAAGACTGGAACTTAACAGCAGCAGGAACAGAAGAAAATACACACATACACGGAGACTTAATACATTACTACTGACCGAACAATGGGTCGCGGAAGAAATCAGAGAAGAAATCAAAAACTTCATAGAATTAAATGACGATGGAAGCATATCATATAAAAATCTGTGCGACACAATGAAAGCAGTCCTCAGAGGAAAATTCATAGCCATAAATGCACACATCAAAAGAACAGAACAGTCACAAATAAATTCACTAATGATGCACCTTAAAGACCTAGAGAAAGAAGAACAACTCAATCCAAAAGGCAGTAGAAAAGAAGAAATTATAAAGATCAGATCTGAAATAAATGAGATCAAAATTAAAAAGACAATAAAAAAGATTAATGAGTCAAAGAGTTGGTTCTTTGAAAAAATTAATAAAATCAACAAACCTCTTGCCAACCTTATCAAGAAAAAGAAAGAAAAGGCACAGATTAGCACACTTAGTAATGAAAAGGGTGAAGTTACAACAGACTATGCAGAAATCCAGAATATTATAAGAAATTACTTTGAACACCTATATTCTAATAAACTTGAGAACTGGGAGGAAATAGACGAGTTCCTAGATACATATAAAATACCAAAATTAAGTGAAGATTTAAAAACCTTGAACAACCCCATCACACACACAGAAATTGAAACAGTAATAAAATCTCTACCTACAAACAAAAGTCCAGGCCCGGATGGATTCACAGCAGAATTTTTTCAGAACTTTAGGGAAGAACTGACTCCAATCCTCCTCAGACTATTTCATAAAATAGAAAGGGAAGGAGCGCTACCAAACTCATTTCTTGAGGCTAGCATCACACTAGTCCCAAAACCAGACAAAGACTTAAGTAGGAAGGAAAATTACAGACCAATATCCTTAATGAATATAGATGCAAAAATCCTCAATAAGATCCTGGCAAACAGAATCCAACAAGTAATCAGAAAGATCATACACCATGATCAAGTGGGCTTCATTCCTGAGATGCAAGGCTGGTTCAACATACGTAAATCAATCAATGTAATACACCATATCAACAAAAGCGAAATCAAAAACCACATGATCATCTCTATTGATGCAGAAAAAGCCTTTGACAAAATCCAGCAACCCTACATGATAAAAACACTGAGAAGAATAGGTATAGAAGGGCCCTACCTAAAACTCACAGAAGCCATATATGGTAAACCTACTGCAAATATCATAGTAAATGGAGAAAAGTTGAAATCGTTCCCTCTCAAATCAGGAACAAGACAAGGATGCCCACTCTCACCACTTCTATTCAACATAGTTCTTGAAACACTCACCATTGCAATCAGACAAGAACATGAAATAAAGGGAATCTGCATACCCTAAAAACTCCACTGTGAATCTCCTGGAAATAATAAAAAAAGGTTTAGTCAAGACACAGGCTACAAAATTAACACTAAAAAAATCAATGGCTTTTCTCTACACTAACAATGAACTTGTTGAGCAAGAACTCAGGAAAATAACTCCATTCTCAATAGCTCAGCAAAAAATTAAATACATAGGTGTATACCTAACCAAGGAAGTGAAAGACCTATATAAAGAAAACTACATTACATTGAAGAAAGAAGTTATAGGACACTCTAGATAATGGAAAGGTATCCCCTGCTCTTGGATAGGCAAAATAAATATAGTCAAAATGACTGTACTACTGAAACTGATATGTAGATTCAATGCAATTCCTATCAAAATACCTACAAGCTTCTTCAAAGAACTTGAAACAACAATCCTTAAATTCATATGGAACCAAAAGAGACCAAGAATAACCAAAGCAATTCTGAGCAATAAGACCAAAGCAGGAGGCATTACAGTTCCAGACATCCGGCTATCCCATAAAGCCATAGTTGTAAAAACAATTTGGTTCTGGCACAAAAATAGACAGATAGACCAGTGGAACAGAACTGAAGACACAGAGACAAATCCAAATATCCTCAATTACTTAATCTTCGACAAAGGGGCCACAGGCATACAATGGAAAAAGGATTATGCTATTCAGGCTATGTGTTGGCTGTGTGAATTAGAGTTTACTGTATAAGTTAAAATTTATAAGTCAGTTTGCTGTGAGTTCGTCTTGTGAGGGCCCACCTGACTCACCTTGGAGCCTTGCTTGGGTACTTATCAGGTTGGCTCTGGGATCTTGTGATAAGCACAGAGGCTTAACTTTTCCCCCTCCCTTGCCTCCATGGCAGCCTGCTGAGAGTCATGGATTTCATGAAAATCATGTTTTTTGCAAGAGTTACATATTTCATGCCAGGGACAGTCAGCCAAAAATGATAGCTAGGTGTCAGGTTATGATTGGTCACTATGTATGATGTATTAATGATGTAAAATCCTCTATCTAATCTTTGTGTAAAACTTGCTCACGGCTGCTCTCTGAAGACTCACCCAGAGTCCAGAAGACAATCCGGCCCCTGGTTGTGACAACATCTTGGCTATTAAAGATTCTTACCTTGCCTTAATTGATGTATGGTGAGTTTTCAAATTGACATTTGATGGTCTCTTAATTCTGACCTACAACAGAGAGGGCTTAGAGCAGAGAAAAGAGAAGGCTTGGGGATACAGAATCTCCTTCCATTTACCAGTGCACTGACTAAAGTTATAAAGCTCATGGATAATATTAAGGTTGTATGTTCCATTGTCCAGGATCCCCTGAGGTCAGGAGACAGTGGAGAAGAAAATCAGCCACTGGGGTTGCAGATCTGAAACCAGGTGAAGCGGTTTCGAATTAACTAAGAGGTACCCTAAAGGAGTTTCAGGGGGAATTTTTTCCCACAGTGCTGAAAAAGAGAAGAGAGAAAAGAGGAAGAACACAAGTAATGGAGAGCAGAACATCCCTAAGTTTCATGTTCTTATAGAGAAGGGCCAGTGACAATTCTTCCAGAGAGGATTGTAACTGTCTCTAGGAGCTGTGTGATTGTTCCTACATTTTCAGAATCTGATTCTGAGAGAACAATCAATCAGAGGACAATACCAGGACCTAGCATCAGGATTTTGGGCTGATTAAAGACAATGTCTTGCTGAGAGAACGGGGTAAAGGAGAGGGAAGAAGTCACCATGGGAACCAAAACCCTATGAAGATGGAAGACCAGTGTTGGATGTCAAGAATGCCACAGGTATAGAGAAAGAGAAAGCCTATCTGTGAGCAGGTTTCAGAGATTGGGGATCTGCCAACGCAGCTTGGATCCCCAAAGGGAGAGCAAGGTCAATGGCAGGGGAACCTGATCCAAGTCACGTAAGACAGGCAGAGATCCCTCTTAGGGTAGATGTCCCAGCAATTACGTGGAAAAACACCACTGAGCCATATGAGGGGAAAGTCTGGACCTCAGTGCTGTTAGGCAGGGGACAAATTCATCTCTGGAGTAATCTTCAGATGAACTACTGCTGACCATTGTTTCCAGGGTTGTAAGAGAAAAATGCCCTCACTCACCTATCCAAGTCATGGCACCAAAATGTTAGAGTTGGATGCCACAAAGCCCATGGGAGACATAACCTCAGTCCAAGAGAGGTTTATTGGCAGTGAATGCTGTCAGGCTGCCCTCTGGGAGAGATGCAGCAGCCTGACTGACAGGGGTGAGGCCTTATATAAGAAGTTGTTAGTCATTGGCTGTGTATGTGACAGGAGAAAAGGTAAGGGGATGGCAGAGGGGGTTGTCTAGCAGGTTGGCTTCTCCCATAAGTGACAAAATGATGACTAAGCTTTTGAGATGACTGTGCTAATTTTAAGGTCTAACAACATGCACCACCAACACCCTGTGCCCAGTTTACAGGGTACCAGAGAATTGAACTCAGGGCCTTGTGCTTGTGAGGCAAGTGCTCTAACTGCTGCACTATTCCTCCAGCCCCAGGGTAGTTTTATTTCTTAACTATCCTTATTTTCTGTCACTTCTTTAGTTCTTAAGCAATTAAATCATTCCATGTTGACATAAAAGGGCTCTCTGTAAGAAAAGGCTAAATCACCTCAAATTTTATCAGAGTAGGTGACTCTTGCTCTAGAAACAAAGAACCTGTAACTTTCACACACATCCCTGAATCACAGCTCCCAAAAGACTGGGTGAAATGAGACAATCCAGAAAGTGAATTCTAGGGCCTTTTCCCCATTTGTCTTTTCTTATAAAGTCATTTTCTGGCACCTTAGCACTGTAATTTTATTTGAATAAATTTTTCTCTTTTATATTCTTTACTTATTGTTGTATTCTTTACTACCTACCCCTAACCTTAACATAATCTGGTATGATATGCTAATTTCTATCTTCACCCTACTCCCTATTTGCTTAGAGACCATCCTTGTATAATTAGCTTTATCCACAAGGTCAACTGCCAGTGAGTTTTGTCAATGCAAAATCATCACTTTTGCTGTAAAGAGAAAGTGATAGTTTATTCTGAAGCCATGTAGCTTTGCCTGGGCTCTTGATGGGAGGTGCGGGTAAGCCACCTTGCCAAACTAGATTGCTGTCAACACACATGTTTGATGTGAGATAAATTAGTCCACCAATTGGAAATGTCTGATAACTACTGCTGATTACATTTCTGATTTCCAACCTTATATTACACTTATTTATGGGTCAAATATTTCTTTTTGCTGAAAGCTTACACATTCCCTCCGGTGGGTGGGGGGGAAGAGTTTTGACAGACTGTTCTCTCTTTGTGTGTGAACATGTAATTTCTGTGCTAGAATACCACTTTCTTCCCCAGGCAGTGTCCCTCTAAACAACTCTAATGTTATCTCTTTACAATGTCTTTCCCTGTTCCCTCCAGGCAAAATTAGAAAGCTATTTCCATGGCTCCTACAGAGCCTTGCCTGTTGACAGCTTATCATACCATCTTATAATTTGTTGCTTATACTTTCTTCTTCTGTGTGTGTTTGTGAGCTCCTCAAGGCCACTGTTCCTATTTTTCATTATTCAAGCCTGAATTTTCTACCATTAATCTAATTTATGAATGCTAATAATTGCTTGTCATTCTCAAAATTAGATTAAATTCTATTTCAAATTAAAACAATGCTCACTAGACTTCACACATGATTTTTAAATGCTTTGCAGACATCTTCTAATTTGGTACTTATAACCGTGCATTGAGGTTGAGGTTATAACTATCTGTGTTTCATAGATGAGGGAACCAAGGCGTAGACAGTGAAATGACATCAAAAACATAGATCTACAAAGTTGTGCGTCCTAGCTTAGAACCTCGACAAGGATGTGTTGTTTGAAATGTAATCACATTTCAGAAGCAATTAAGAAATAATCTCTTTCACCTACAAGGAGATACAATACGTAATATACAGAGACATAGTGAGAATGAGTGTTAGAAAGTTAACTGGTGTACGAGATAAATTTTAGTTAAGGTGCCCTGGTTTATAGATTAATGTTGTTTCATTGGTTTCCTCAAACTAGCTTTGTACCAAAATTCCATGAGATTCATTCAAATATCTTTATTTAGCTGTCAAATATCTCTTAAAACTCTCCAAGATTTAGTTATTTAGACAGACATATAGTGTGTGTGTGTGTGTGTGTGTGTGTGTGTGTGTGTGTGTGTGTGTGCATCAATTTATATTGTAAACTCTATGTATATAATATGTATCAATCCAGGCCAGAAAAATAGAATCACTATAAGTGTCATAAAAATAAGATAGTTAATACAGGCATGAGGATTTATATGAGAAGCTACAATAATAATATTCTGAAAAAGTGCAATCAGAGAAAGAAACGGTCAGATACAGTGGAGTTTGTAAAGCCAGCGGAGTTTGTGTGGAAGTCTGGGAAGTTGTTCTGACGAAGTAGTGTGAGAGCTTTTGAATAGATCTGTAGGTCTCAACATCTGTGTGTCACAACTTTCTTAGAATGGTGGCTTTAGTTTCACTTCCACATGAATAACAGGTGCACGCACCGTGGTCCTTACATTCTGATGTTCATATCCTTGTGTAATACCCTCCCATCAAGTACATTCAAGACGTATGGATTTCTTCTGATTAAATATGACAAGGTCTTTGGGAGCTGTGCACTCCATTTACATGGATGGCGCCTGTCTTGTTGAAATCTTTCTTTTATTGGCTTTGGAAATTAAGCTGCTGTGAATTGCACAGCTGCAAGCAATGAGTGCAGCAAAAAACCATGTAAGAGACCAAGACGTTTTTGTTTTTTTCTTCTAGCTGAACTTCCAGATGAACTCCCAGCTCTAGCCAACACTTTTAATTGTAATTTCATGAAATACTTTCAGATCTCAGACTCTCAAAAATGCTAAGAAAGTAAGTGTGTGCTGCTTTAAAACATTATATTTGTTGGAATCTCTTATACAATATTAGAACTGCCTATTCATTCCATTTAGGGTCTTTGATTTTGAGGGGCTTACTTATCTTCAGTTTCCTGCATTTTCTGGTTACAATATAACACACAAATTGGTAGAGTAGCACCCAAAACAGAATTGTTCAAACTACTAAAACCCAAAGTATGGGACAGTGGCTTTGAGAACAAGGAGTGGACCAAATGGAATTTTAAGTGGACATGAAAATAACGATGTGCTATTTTAGAAAATGGCGAAATATTTGGCCAAATGAGACTGTTTTTACTTAACCTGGGAGGTGGAATATAGATGTAATAACTTTGGTTTTGTTGCTACTTTGAAAGCATTGAAAATGTAAAATAATTGCAACTAACTGCATTTGTTCTGGATTTTTTTCCATTTTATTGAAACATATAAGCGCAAAATTTAGAGTTTACATTGATCTTGAGAAACTTGTGCACATACATATCTTGGCAAGGTTACAAGACCTTCCTCTCTCTCCTTTCGACCTTACCCTTACCCACACCCCACCACTCCCCTAGTTTTTATCGTATTCCACTTTAAGTTCCATGAGATAATTGTGATCTGGGTTTCTCATATCAGAGAAACCATTCCATGTTTCACCTTATGCTTCTGACTCACATCACCAAGCATGGTGGTCCCAAGTTTCCTCCATTTGCTTACAAAATCCCCCAACCTGACTTTATAGATGCACAGTATTCCATTGTGTATAAATGCCTCAAGTTGTGTAGCATTGGCCTGTTAATGAGTATTTTGGTGTCTTCCATATTTTAGCTATTGCTAGTAGTGCTGCTATGAACATGAGTATACATGTATCTCTGTTATGTGTTGCTTTTAACTCTTTTGGGAATGTTCCCAGGAGAGGTATTGCTGGATCTAAGGGGATATTTATTTCCAATCTTTTGAGATACTTCCATACTGCTTTTCATAGTGGTTGTACCAATTTACATTCCCACCAGCAGTGCAGGAGGGTTCCATTTTCCCCATAGTCTCTCCAGCACTGATTGCTGTTTGAGTTGTTGATATAGACCGATCTCTCTGGAGTTAGATGGTATGTTAGTGATGTTTGATTTGCATTTCTCTTATGGCTAGTGATGTTGAACATCTTTTCATGTATTTATTGGCCATTTGAATATCTTCACCAGTGAACTGCCTCTTCATTTCACTTGCCTATTTTTCAATTGGTTCTTGATTTTGAGGGGCTTACTCTTCTTTAGTTCCTTGTATATTCTGGTTGTGAGCCTTCTGGTGGCAAAAAATTTTCCCCAATCTGTGGGTTCCTTTTTACAGTGTTGATAATTTCCTGTGCAGAGACTTTTTAATATGACATGGTCCCATTTATTGATAATGAGGATAATTTCTTTTGCTTTTGGTGTCTTATTACATTCAGATGGAACCAAAAGAGACCAAGAATAGCCAAAGCAATCCTGATTAACAAGACCAAGGCGGGAGGTATTACAATATCAGACATCAGGCTGTACTATAAAGCAGTAGTAGTAAAAACAATTTTGTAGTGGCATAAAAACAGATAGACCAGTGGAACAGAATTGAGCATACAGAGAAAAACTCAAATTTCCTCAACTACCTAATCTTCAATAAAGGAGCCAAAAACATACACTGGAAAAAGGAGATCCTCTTCAACAAATGGTGCTGGGAAAACTGGACATCCATGTGCAAAAGAATGAACCTAGACACACACCTGTCACCATGCATCAAAATCAAATCAAAGTGAATCAAAGACCTAGATACTGAACCTTGTAGAAGACAAATTAGGCAAATATCTAAAAGACATAGGTATAGGCCTCTAACTGCATTTATAAAGGTGCTTAATAAAGAAATAAGCTCAGGGAAGAAACAAATTCTTTACAAGTAGACTTTAGAAGCAATACAGATATTTAGAAACTGATGTAATAAACTATTTTTTCATTTTTCATGTAAGTGCAATACATGAAGTTTACATTGATCTTGAGAATTTTGTGCACATACATGTTGTGGCAAAGTTATAGATCCTTCCCTCCTCTCTTTTCAAACCTCCCTCTACCTCCCGCCACCCCTGCAGTTCCCATTATTCCCCACATTAAGTTATATTAAATAATTCTGATCTGAGTTTCTCATATAAGAGAAATCATTTGATATTTCACCTTCTGCTTCTGATTCACTTCACTAAGCATGATGGTCTCAAGTTGCCTCCATTTACCTATCTGTCTTTATAGATGAGTAGTATTCCATTGTGTATAAATACCACTATTTATGCATCCATTGGTCTGTTGATGGGTATTTTGTTGTTTTCCACATTTCAGCTATTGTTAATTGTGCTGCTATGAACATGGGTATACATGTATTTCTGTTATGTGTTGTTTTTTAACTCTTTTGGGAAAATACTCAGAAGAAGTATTGCTGGATCTAAGGGGATATTTATTTCCAATCTTTTGAGAGGCTTCCAAACTGCTTTCCATAGAGGCTGTACCATTTTACATTCCCACCAGCAGTGCAGGAGGGTTCCTTTTCCCCCACAGCCTGGCCAGCACTGATTGCTGTTTGTGGTCTCGATATATGACAATCTCTCTGGAGCTAGATGGTTTTTATCTTAGTGATACTTTGCTTTGCATTTCTCTTATGACTAAGGATGTTAAACATCTTTTCACATATTTATTGGCCATTTGAACTTTTTCCTCTGTGAACTGCCTATTCATTTCTTTTGCCCATTTTTCAAGAGAGTCCTTGACTTTGAGGGGCTTACTTTTCTTCAGTTCCCTGTATATTCCGGTTATGAGCCTATCTGAGGTATTAGTGGTGAATATTTTTTTCCAGTCTCTCAGTTCTCTTTTTACACTCTTGGTAATTTCCTTTGCCATGCAGAAACTTTTTAATTTGACGTAATTCCATTTTTTAATAGTGGTGGCTATTTCTTTTGCTTTTGTTGTCTTACTACAAAGCAATTGTTGTAAGAACAATATGGTAGTGGCACAAAATCAAGTCAACCAGTGGAACAGAATTGAGGATGCAGAGACAAACTTATACATCCCCAACTACCTAATCTTCAATAAAGGAGCCAAGAGCAAACAGTGGATAAAGGATAGCCTTTTCAACAAATGGTTCCCAGAAAATTGGACATCCACATGCAGAAGAATGAATATCGACACACACCACTCACCATTCACCAAAATTAAATCAAAATTGATGAAAGATCTGGATATTAAAACTGAATCACTGAACCTTCTGGAAGACAAATTAAGCAAATATCTAAAAGACATAGGTGTAGGCAAAGATTTTTTAATAAGGCACCAATAAACTGTTTCTTATCCAGCCCAAAGTATAGCCATCATAGCATAGCTTCAATTAAAAAAAAAAACCAACTGATCAAGCCTATGGCTGAAACATCTTTTGTAAAGATTTGTAATAAATAAATAAATAAATAAATAAAAAGGCTGCAGAGATATCACGATGATTAAAGTTCTGCCTAGCAAGCGTGTTGTCCTGCATTTGACTCCTGGCACCACGTAAGCTGGGTGTACTGGTACATACATGTAATCCCAGTGCTAAGAAGGCTGAGACAGAAGTATTTCCATGAGTCCAAGGCCAGCCCAGATTACATAGTGAGTTCAGGATCATTCTGATTATGGAGAGAACCTGTATCAAAAAACAAAACAACAACAACAACAACAACAAACTTTGGAAAATAATTTTCTAAAAATTCACAGCCTCATAAAAAGTCCAATGATATCAAAGTACACATAATTAGGTCTATAGAAAAAAAATGTGTCAAAACAACTGAGTATACATTATGATGCAGAGAATTGATTAGAAACAAATATACAGGCAAGTGTTGTGTTTGACATTAATGTATCTGAGAGAGCTGTGTTAACAAAATTTTTTGCTAGACAGAAAAAAATTAAAAAGAGCAGAAGTCCCAAAACAAATATACATTGAGATCCAAAGCAATCTCTTAGTCTCAGCAGGAAGTATTTTTTCTCTACACTGTCTTCAGAAGTACGTGCCTAAGATGACACAAAGGGAGAGATCTTTAGAAAACACAGTAAAGAGCTGTGGTCAACAAAGGACTGGGGAGCAGTTCTTGGTAGTGTAGTTGTAATCTAAGCAAGGAAAATCACTTGTTCAGAGTAGAACAAACTTGCATCATTTGTCCAGTTGTGATTTGGAATTGTCTGGGAGCGCTGACAGCTAAGTCCCTGTATGCTTCTTCAAAGGAGGTCAGCACAGTTATTCAGCCTTTGTTCCACCATTGTGTTTTGTGAAGGTGAGGGGTACAACTTGTTTTTTGCTTACGTGTGTTTAGAGCAACAATGTTTTGTTAAACAATGAACTGCACGCACCACACTGGTCCCATTATATTTTTCTACCTAATGAAATTCTATCAGTCATCTCAGCTTGTGAAAGTACACTGTATGTCCAGGGGTTCCTATTATCATTTTATATATATATATATATCATTAAGTATGGGGTGTCTGGTAATTCAATACAGAACTCAGACCATAATATCCCTTAACTGGAGCATAATCAAAAAATTGAAACATGCCATGTTGAGTAACTTCGTTTGGATAACTGTCAGTGTCTGTATACATATATCTGTATGTATGTATCCCACCCAGAAAACTGGACTTAAAATCTGATGTCACAATCTGATGCAACATTTGGAATGTCTTTATTGCGAGTGCTCTTTTACAAGGGGAAGAAGAAATATAACAACATAGCAAGAGTTTTGAAGTGGAAGATAAAAATTCAGGGAATACATGTATTATAGTACTTGGCACAACTTAAAAGGGTCATCGTCTCCACAGAGGCTGGGATAAGTAAACATGTATGCACTGAATTTGCTCTGATTTCTGTTGTTAATGTGGCTGGTGTACTTCCTGAACAGAGGGAGGAAGTCGCTCTCTCCTCTCATCATGTTGACAGCTTCTGCTACAGAAATAGCTACTTATGTAGGCAGCAGCCAAGGTGTGAATTTCCCCCAAGCATTCTAATTGGATGCTAGGCTTAGAAGAGTGGGACTGAGCATGTACATGGTAAGCATGCCCATCACGGAGAGTCTAGGTATCCACTTTAAGTAAGTGAAGTGGGCACTGCATCTTTAAAAGTGGGACCGGCTTTGTTGTCCGTAAGTACGTAGCTCCTAGGTTCCAAAAACAGCCCTGCAAGGAGGTATTTTGTGATATATACAAAATTCACATTTCCTGACACTTGTTTTCCTCTACAATTACCCTTGATATGGACAGGTAGGGAAAAAAATTTGCACATCAAGTATTCTGCAAAAGAGACAGAGTTCTTTCATTTGTTTTTCCCTGGAAGTCCTTTTGCTTCCTTTTGGATACTTGTAAAATATTAATTGATCCAGTTTTATTCATTTACCAGGTGTGTGCTTGGTGCTTGCCATGTTCCCAGCTCTGAGATTATAATGATAAAAGCATAGAAATGGTCACTGCTATTCTGAAGCTCATTTTTGAAAAAACAATAAATTAGAAAAACTGGAAATGTGTGAAAGAATTCTAAATTTTGACGTTTTCTAGAAATAAAAGAATGAGACAGAAGCCTAGGAAGTCCTTTCAGAAAAGGTGAAGTGTAAAACAAATCTTAAAAGAGGAGAAAAATCACCTATGTGTATATGAAGGGAAAAGTATTCCATAAAAAAGACCAACATATGCAAAGGATTGGCAAGGAAGGTGATGAGAAAGACCCAGGAAGAAAGTTGACATGAGATAAGCGTTAGGGACTAGGTAGGGGCTAAGTCAAATGAAATCCTATAGGCATTAATAAGAGTTTTACTCAATTGGCAGTCCATGAAATGTTGGTTGGTGAAAGTATTTATTTGCATTTTAAGATATTCTTGGCCAGTACATGGAAAGTGGAGTGGAGGGCAAAAATGGAACTAAGGAGTCCCATTAGGAGACAACTATAGTTTTCTAGATGAAGGCAAATGGCTTAAAATAGATAAAAGAAAACAGAAGGAGACAGTGGATGCTCAGCTTGGAGAAGATCTGATAGACACATTAATATCGCTAATTTATCAAGAGGAAATGGTAGAGAAGGTAATTGAAAATTTCTCATGGGTATTTTGCTTGAAAAATGTGCTGAAATGGAAATTATAATAGGTGGAGAAGGAGAGTCCTTTTAAAAGATACCTGTGAAGTACGTAATGATTAAAAGCAAGTAGTAGGATGTACTACTGGGTATTCCAAGGAGAAGACTGGTCTCAAGATGTATTAGAAATATGGTTGATATTAGTGTATGTGTATGTTTAAAAGCCATGGGCTTGTAGAGATAGTTGAGAGGGTAGAGAAAAAATAAAGACCATGATCAGTCCCTGAAGAACCAGAACATTAAACATTTGATGATAGGATAAGAAACTATCAACGGAGAAATCGTGACTGGTCTAGGAGAAGAGACGTGTGGTGTGATCAAACATATATGATCCTTTAACTGAAGAACGAACCCAGGACCAGGAAGAAAGGTCCTGCATTTACAAAGCCGACAAAAGAACAAGAAAATTTTCTTCTGAACTCATACGCCAGTCCTGTTCACACGGGGCATGAGTTAAAGATCAAGGAAAGTCATCAGGGCTGCGCAGGAAGCAAAATTCTTGAGATAATGGAGACATGAGTGATAGGTTCTAAAAAACAAGCACATTTTTGAAAACAATGTTACTGTTCTTGGCCCAGGATAATAGGGGACAACTGGGCCAATCCAAGGTTCATCCTGCATTCCTGCTGGTTTACAAGATCTATACATAGCTTATCAGCATAGAACATGTTATGCACTTGACCTTGAGAGGCAACCCTGATTTCAAGGGCGCAACTTGTTTAGGATCCCCATGAGACTGTCAGGTGGACACTTTCAGTTGTCTCTGATGTGATTTGTTGCCCAAGTTGTTTTTGTCCTTCTGTAATTCCTTTCCAAATAAATTAGAGAAGAACTCCAATTAAGGTTGGTGCCTTATTTCTCTCTTCTTGAGACTCCTCAGTGTCACTCCCACGGGTCTCTCATTGCTCCAAATCTCTGGACTCTGATAATATTGTCATTGCCAGTTGCTCTGTGTAAGGTGACACCTGTTCTAGTCCCATTCACTTTGTTTTGGCAATGCTGGAGAATGAACTGAGGCCATCATGTATCACACATTCTATGCAAACATCCTAACAGCAACCCCTCAAAGTAACTTTCTACCGCCTTAGCTTGGAATGCAGTGTTCTTAGCAATCTTGCTGTGACATTTCTCTTTACATCTATGTGCATAATGTTCCATTTATGTCCTTCTGTTCCATTATCTGAGGTATTCATTGTTTAAGAAGCAATGTCAGTTCATACATAGGTTAAACATAAAATTTATGAAACAAATTATGACTCTGAGAATAAAAAGGAAGCTAAAATAATTAAAACAGACATTAACTTAGAATGTTCTGGGAAAATACACATATCTTGTCTATATTGAAATTGAATATTTGCTGCTTCAGCACTTTTTTCATTTACCTTTGTATAGTTCAGCTCTTTTGAGTCTTGCCTCAAACTCTAAGGTTTAGTTTTATTATTCTGTAATATGAAAAATTATTTTAGCACCCTAACTGGACCAGTTATCTCTGAGAATTAACACCATTTCATGTTTCTAAATCTCTTGTTAATGAAGAAATCCAATGTACATATTAAAATCAAAGAGCTTACACACAAACCCATGCTAATCAGAATTTGCTAATTAATGTATTTCCTCTGATGCAACAAAATCTATATTAGGACAATATTCAGGGAAAACGGGTTTTATTCAAGAGATAAGCCTCTGTGGAACATCCAGCCACTGAAAAAGGTAGAAAATAATTTTGATCATCAGAATTTATGCCCATATTTAAACTATAATTTTGCTGCCTATTAAATGTCCTTGAACTTTAGTACTGAATTACATAAAAGTTAGGTGAGGCATTAGAGGTGTGAAATTTATTCTGTAAAAAAAAAAGAGAATGTCTTTCAGCACATCAAAATCAAATTATATTCTTTCCAAGAGAATTGCGTTCTTTGTTTACCACAGAATATTTTTGTACTGAGGGGAAATAGTATCCGTTCCCATGATAAAAGTCCAACCTTCTACAACAGGAGGTAGAGATAATTGCTTTGCCTTTTTCTGTTTTCTTTCGACCAGTAGTGCTCCTGGTTGGCTATTGTCTGTCATTCTTTTATGTGGTACTGACGAATCCCAAAGCTAAGGTTAAAGTCATTAGTCTGGAAGCAACTTGAGCAATTCAGCTCCTTTGTGTTCTAGGAGTTTACTCAGAATCCTTTCTTGTTAACTTTTTTTTCCCATTTTGACCGATTTTACTTTTTGAAACATCTGACATTTTCTTTAATTTTTGTTTTATTCTCTACTCATAGTGGGGTTTTCTTCCCATTCAGGTGTGAAATGTTCTTAAAGTTCAGGAAGGAAAAAAAAATACAATAAGGCCTCCATAGTTAAAAGTCTTTGGGCTTCAATGATGATAGTTTAGATTGAAGTAAATCTACAGCTATTAAGCTTTGGATGTAGGATTGTATACTGGCACGTGGCAAAAAATTTTGTGTCTGGTGACAATCTTGTAGACCACGTGCTAAGAGATGAGACAACGCACTATTATTTGTTCATTATCACGAACTTTCCGAAAGAAGTCTAAAAAATTAATGTGCCAGGAAACCAGTAGAAGTGATTATGGAGATTTAAAGATCAGGAGAAAACTTTTTAATGATTCTCTTTGTCACTGAGGTCCATTCTGATCCTCACTGGAACATCTATCCTTGGGTGGAGTAAGAAAATGCATTAAAGCCCTGTCAGCTGTCCACTGGTTCCTTTCTGCCTCTTTGCTGTTGGTCTGATGTAACAGCTGGAGCCATTACAACCAGGGATGTACTATTAGAAAGAAAGCCCATAAATCAAAAAAGCTGACACTAAATTTTTTAATAAGTATGGTGAAAATTCAGCTTAAGTAATGTGCTAGTACCTAAAGAGCTCACTAAGAAAACTGAGCTACTTAATTTTGAAAAGCAAAAAAGCTAGAATTTTGGGAAATATACATTTCCACTGGAATATGTCTAAATAATGCTGTGGTTAGAAGTTTAATGGAGAAGTTTAAAACCAGCCAAAAGCCTGTATAGAGTCAGTTCTGGAGCACAATGCAGGCAAGCCCCTTTTCTCAATAAAATCCAAAGAATAAATCTATTTTTATAAAAAAGAATTAGATAAAAACTTAATGATAAGTATAGAAGTAGACCAAAAGTTGAAAGAATGAATTACAAATTTCATTTTTAGAAAAATACATCCTCACCCTAAGCCAAAAGCACATGGTTGAGGGCTGAGTTCAGAGGTTAAAAACAAAAACAAAAACAGAAAAACCTCTTGAAACTATTACTAGAGCAGAGGTTGTAGATGTTATCAAATTCTCAAAAAGTCTTCAGGAAAAGGTTTGAAGTCTATTTGAGTCTTATAATGCACATATTTATAAAAAATTTGACACCTTTATTAATGGCATTTAGAGGAAGGATCTTTTGTTTCTATAATTTTGCCTTAAACACAACTTAATTTAGAGATAGAGCTCCTATTGTTCCACTTTTGAATGGGTATGTTAATTAAGTTATACTGTAAGTACATAAATATGTCAGTTACAATTAACTTTGGATGAAGAAAGAAAATTAATACCTTTTTGCAACTGACTCAGATGATTCATTGAACCACGCCGTCAGATTTCTTTCCAGTGTAAGTATCCCCTGAATAATTCCCTCTTATTCGCTCTTCCTGGATGACAACAAAAGCAAAAACTACATATCTCCTTGCAGTTTGTCTTTCTTATATTAATATATGACGAGTTATTGGAATATATAACCAACCTGCAATGATATTGAAGCCATATTTTGGGCATAAGCTAATGTTTTCTCTGGGAAACCTAACTGATTAAGAATATAACCTGCCCCTTGTGCCTTATTTTCCCAACCCACAATGCCTTCAAGATGACCTTTTATCCATTAGTCATTTATGTTCTCATGCTTAGGAGATTTTTCTGAAGGGAGAACTGCATTGCTGTTTCACTCTGTCACATGTTATGGTACAAATACATTTGTTTTATAGACGTTTATTAAAACTGTCAGTTACTTGAGATTGAAAATGGCATTTCTATTCTTTACTCTTTGGTGACTCACAGAAATTTATCCTTTGACTCATCCTTACACTAAAATGTTTTCACACATTGAAAAAAATTCTAGAAATAAAAATGTAGGCTATTTGCAATCTTTCCAAAACTAGTCTGAGAAATAGGTATGACGACTGGCCAAGAACGGTCCCAGTGCTCCCCACATGGTAGGAGAAAACCAGGGCAGGGCCACGTGCTCTTCTGCCTCTGTAGATTGATGATGGACATTGATTTGATGGCTAGAGATACCTCACTACCTTGTAATATGTACGGAGAGAAGAATTAAATAATATTGGAGTGAATCACCTTTTATTTTGACAAATATTTCAAATTTTCTGCCTTCAGGGCAAACTCTTGATGATCACTTGCTGAAATTGTTTCCTATAGGGACACAAATCCTGCACTTTATTGTCCAATAGTCTCTTCAGACTTATAGTACATCGGGCTGTTTTTCAGAAGACTAAACAGGATTAGAGTGACCTTTTTAAAAATAAAAATAAAATAACATCACACTATTGCTTAAATCTGTGCACAGGCTTCTATAATCTATTCTTCACATAAATTTTGATATCTGACTGAACTAAATGACTCCTAATCATGTGGCACCTAATTAGCTCAAATAGTAACTTTTATATCTTTTTTGTGGCAAAGACTGTGTAGATATTCAGTCTTTCTGAATATGAGAAAGATCATTTTTCACTCACCCTAACAACTAAGATAAAACAAATGAAAACTTTTTCAATAGAATGTGAGTGGGTGGGATATATCCCACTTGTATTTTTCTTTTCTTTTTTTTTTTTTTTTTGAGACAGGGACTTAATCTACAGCTCAGGCTGGTCCTGAACTCATTATGGAGTCCAGACTGACCTTGAACTCATAGCAATCCTCTTGTCTCAGTTCCCCAAGTGCTGGGATTACAGGTGTGCACCACCACGCCCAGTTTATGTGGTGCTGGGGAATTGAACTCGGGTAGTTAGCATTTGACTTAGCGCTTTTTAAGTAACCACCTTAACCACTGAGCCATTCCTCCAGCTCCCCCGACTTGTATTCTTAACACGTGAACTTCTACTCTCACTTGGAAGACAGAGATTCTAAAAGGCCAAAGTTACCTAATACAAAGTGTCTGCATGACTGAGTCACCCTCTGGGGGACAAACCACCCAGAAAGAACACCTGATCCTCTTTTGATATTCTATAAAACTCCAGGAAATAAATTTGCATTGTTTTAAGTTATTGATAGTTACTATAGTATTGGAAATTTTTAAAAATTTTAGCTAAAATAGCCTTATATTTTTGTGCCTTAATCCCAAGATTTTAAAATTTAGTGATTTTTTTTATCATATCAAGTTCTTGCCTGTGATAGACTCTTTGCATTCCTTCTCCTTGTCACCAGCGTGCTCCTTTGTCTCTACCATTTACCTGATCAATTCCTGCCCATTGGCCAGTTATCTGTGTGAAACAGAAGCTTTGAGGGATTTTCCTAATATACTTAAAGAAATCCAATTTTTATAACACAGATTAAATTTGTATTATATTGAAATAGGAAAATATAAGCCCTATTTTATTTGGATTAGCCCAATTTAATAAAGATTCTATGGATATTCAAGTTTGCAACTTTGAATTAGTGGGGTTCACACAATCATCGATTCAGCTACTTGGGGATGCAAGAATCAAAGATAAAGAAACATTCACAGTTGATAACAATGAAAGCTGAAATCTCCCAGGACCCCTTGCCTTAGGATTTAAGATTAATGCAAATTTACTTGTGTTGTGTAAAGGCTACATCATGTCAGATGGACTTTTAAGATGTCCATTAAGATATTCATATATATACATTCAATGTCACTTTCTGTGAATTAACAGAACACATTAGTTATCTTAGAAAAATATTTGTACTTCAGCAACCAACACCATTTTCAGATAGACAAACAACTTTAGGCTCTTCATTATGGGAAAAATATAGATTTTTATCTAAGAATTTTCAGGTTTGATAATAATAAGCTAGGCTATTCAACAACTTTTTCTCTTAAGAACAATATAAATGTGACAGTTGTTTTGTTCAGCTATTCCTTTGTCATGGGTGAAAAGAACAGGGTCAATTCTTCTTCAGCTAAAAATTTTCCGGTAAGGAGACTGCCAAGTTCACACAGTTTCCACGGAAAGATCTGCTCTCCTGTTGATCTCCTGGGGAGGGAGGACTGTGTCAGTTGGAGCCTATTTAGCCATGGGATTGTTTGAAGAAAGAAAATACAAATTTACTTTTGTTTTCTATAATGAAATGAAGAAATTGGTTGATCTTTCTGACATAGCTGTTTTCCTTTTATCAACTGAGGCTCTATTGTGAGTCGGAGTTTACATGATGGATTCAGTGGGGGTGTGGGAAGTGTTTCTGTGTTGGGTGGGTTCAGGTGTAAAGCTGCATCTCAAAGTAAGAGTAGTTTTTATGTCTGAACTACTGATCTGAATTTTCAGATAACCTCCATGTGCGCATATCTATTTTAAAGATAGGTATATAGGAGACGACATTCTTTCTGGCTAGACTAGAAGAATCTGAATGTGGGCAGAACTTTCTTTGGTATATTTAGAGGCACACAAGTTGGAGTCAATTCACAAAACTTCCAGAGGTAGGATATTCATGTAAGAGAATAATTACTCTTTAAAAGCTAACTCTGAATTATGTCCTAGAGAACATCATAGTTTGCCAAGCAGAGATGATAGCATGGACTTCTAACCATTATTCATTCATTCATTCATTCATTCACTCATTTAAGAACTAGGTACTGAGCGACTCCAAGTATTGCA
Source organism: Ctenodactylus gundi (assembly GCA_004027205.1). Taxonomy (NCBI): domain Eukaryota; kingdom Metazoa; phylum Chordata; class Mammalia; order Rodentia; family Ctenodactylidae; genus Ctenodactylus; species Ctenodactylus gundi. Next base: position 207,796 of record PVKB01003022.1, read on the forward strand.
TTAGTTATTACAGACACCAAATTGCCTCAAAAAGATCCCCCCAAACCCTGAGTTTCTGGATCTAGTAGCCTAGTAGCAGAAGAAGTAGAGCAAGACCAAAATAAATAAAAAATTAAAATTAGTAAATGTCCTATTATGTTAGAAGGGAATGCGAGGAATAGCTAACCTACAGTGAGCAGAGGTAGAACTTTGTTGGGAGAATCACGTGTGGAATTTTACATATCATGACCAGAGCAAGTCACATTGAAAGATATCATACAAATAGGGCTTGATAGAGGTGAGGGAGGTAGAAGCCTCTCTGTAAAGACAAGTCAGGTCACAGGGCATCGCGTGGTTTAGGGAAAGCAGCATGCCCAGTTAACTCCGGGTAATGCATTCATCCAGAGTACAGGCTATAACGATGCACGGGAAGTTAATGGAACCCTTACAGGAATATAACCTGAAATGAGTTAGTAATCTTCTGAAATATGGAAGAAGAGGAAAATGGAATAAAACTCCGAACCACCACTCTACCTCGGTGCTGCCCCTAACGCTGGCCTAGATCCTGCTCCGTTGTGTAAAACGCTCAGGATATTCCGGGGATAGAAACTCTGGAGTGGAAGCTGTTTTGGGGCTCACTGTGTCCCTGCCAACCGCAGTGCAGGGTGAACCCACTGGCATTCCTCTGTGTCCGTAGGGGGCCCAGAGACTGAGACACTGTTAATAAAGGACGGTGTTCCTCATTTTGGGTGCTATGGGAATCGCAAGTCAGAGATAGTACAGAGGACTGTGTGGAGATAAGTCTTTATGCTCCACACAGACAGCTTGGTTTGGGCTCGAGTCCCTGTGACATGGGGCACTGGGGCAGCTGGACTCAGCCCGAGGCTGGCAGAAGCAGTGAGCACATGAATGGTGAGAGAGAGATGGTCGCAATGGCCCTGACTCGGGCTTTTTCTCTCCCTCTTTCTCAGCATCAGGTGTGGTAGGAACCAGAGCCCTGGAGAATACGGACAACAGGGACCACCGGCTTGGACCGGCCGAGGTGCAGATGGATCACTGAATCAGTGACAATTGGGGCTGTCCCTGGGCCTGCCTCTTTCCAGATCCCCAGATGTCACTGGGATTGTGGGTAGGAGGAGAACCGCACCATTACTTGGAGAACAGCACCTTAGCCTGGAACACAGAAAGAGCCAAAGACTGAAGATGAAACAAGGGTGGGGCTTTCCGCAGAGGCTGAGGCAGGCATCTGCCTTGGGAACGCGGAACAGAGACCAGCTGGAGAGAGGGAGAGAGGGCACAGAGACAGTCGTAGAGACTATGATAGGGGCGCAGACTGGGATCCTAGAGCCGAGGCACCTCACAGAATGACTCCAACTTCAGTCCACGGTCCCTGGAAGCACTACAAACTCCTGAACACCTGGTCTGAAGACAGTATAAGAGGCAAAGTGCACAGGGATGTTTATCCTAACAGAGTAGAGCAATGGCAGCATCACAATCCTCTTCTCACTCTTTAACTCTCTCTCTTTCTCTCTCCTGCTTTTTCTTTTCTTTGGAGGCTGTTTTTAAAAAAATCTCTCCAAGTTGCTGGCTGCTCAGGTGGGGATCTATCTTGTGCTCCTCCTGCCCGTGCCTCCCAGAGTGCTGAGATGACAGGCTTGTGCCTCTGAGCCTAGCTGGTTTCCAGGTGTATGGGTGTCTGTGTGTAGCTACTTGCATTAGTTTTTTCTGTTGGTACTGTACGATGCTAAGTTGTTTGGCCTACAATATCATATTTCTTTTCTTGACTTTCTTTAGAATACTGATATAGTAGACACCTACAAAATCTCAATTACCTGATAAGTGCTAGAAATGAAAATCTCAAGTGAAAGTTTTGACTATGACCAAAATTAATTAGACATTAAAAATATTAGCCCTTGGGAACAAAATTGACGTAGTAAAATATGCTCCGTAATAACAAAACATAATGCAAAACTATACCAAACAAAACAAAAGATCTGCTTGTTAAAGGCATTTCCTCCTCATCAGGAGAGCTTCTTATCCCACTGTTCTATATACTTCAGTACAAAGACACAAAGATTATGAGAAAACCAGGCAAACAGATGCCCTCAAAAATTCATAAGTTCCCCCAAACTGATCTCATAGGCACTAAAGTGATGATCTTTTCAGACAACGCAAAAAGAATAGTGAAAAAATTCAAAGAAAAGACAAATAACTGACTGAATTAATTACTAAGATGATCAACAAAGTTAAAGAAGATAGAAATAAGCAGGTGAAAGAACTAAGGATATAAAGGCCATTTCATTAAAGAATTAAAGACAATATAAATAAACCAGGCATAAGTGCTAGAAATAAAAATCTCAAGTGAAAGTTTTGACAATGGACAAGATCAATTAGAAGTTAAAATATCAGCCCTTGGGAAGAAAATTGATGTAGCAAAATATACTCAGTAATTACAAAGCAAAAACTGAAACAAAACAAACCAAAATTCTGTTCTAGGTCATTTTGGAGCAGTGGCTAAAGGAGTCACTTGTCACTATGAATTACTTCCATTCTTTCTGCTTCATTGTCATTTTCTCTCATGTTCTTTGTCTTGAGATTTCAACCCCTAAATTAACCATTGGTATTAAGGCCCTATTTTAAAATCAAGATTAAGATCATTACACAGAGGCAGCAATTAGGACCGTGGAGTATTATTCGCCAAAACAGTTGTCCTCATAATGGATGAGGTTTTCTATTTGTTTCACATTATCCAACACTGAGAGTTGCTCAATTTTTATAGTTTTGGAAGTTTGAAATTTTATCTCATTAATTTCTGCCTCAGATTTTGATAACGTAGCAGTGAAAGAGGAAGTCAGTCCGGGAAAGCCTTACGTTCTGTGCCTGGCCTTCGAGAAAAGGCAATGGCTCTTGTTTTCTCAGTCCATTCCTATTAGCGTGTTTTAAGGTGGTGGTTAGAGCTCTGCCTCATTACCGAGACATATTTATCTGGATACTAAGAAAGCGATCCTGACACTCCACAGTGCCAGAAGCAGATTGTCATTAATCACGTGTCCAATGGTGGTCACTTAAATATGCCCACGTTTGTCAACTGCTCTATAGATCCAAAGTAGAGAGCTCATACTTTTTCTTCATATTTCTAATCATATTTCTCATGTTAGTAAATCTTAACCATTAAATTTTATGACGTCTCAACATTTCGCTTCTGTTGTGTTCTTGAAGGGTTTTAAATAGTTGTTTTTTCACACATGTGACATTTCATTGAAATGTCTCGAGAACAAGAACATAATGTTTTAATTTATGTTCTTACTGGGAAAAAAAGGACAGGAAGAGAAGAGCCTAGGTGATCAGTGAGGAAGTGACTTCTTTAAGGGGTACCACCCTGTGACAATAACCTGTAGCTTTTATTCTTCCTACATTTGTCCTTCAGTGACCTTTCAGTCTGATGTGATTTGCAGCCAAACTTAAGAACTACAATAAGGGTATTATTGATAAAGATAACATGAATTTTCTGGGGCACTCAAGGCAATTAGTAGACTTAGTAGAAAATCTATAATAAACATCTTTTTTAAAATGTTAAGTCTGCATATGTTTATTATGTAAAGATTTAATTTTAAATAAAAATATCTAGAACACAGAACATTACTGAACATTGAAAAATAGCATTGTTCTTCTGTTCTCATATTGATAAAGACCTAACATGCAAATTACTTCGCATGAAAACTGTTTTCCTTTGTTGCAATATGTTGCCTAGCTTATTCCTCTGCTTATGTGTTTGTTTATATTGAAGTTCTGTTTCTCATCTAAATTTTGTTTTTCTCTTCATCTAAATTATTTAAACAACATTGTCAGATCCTCAATGATAATCAATAACTCCTACATCATCTTGGATAAGTTTTTTTCCCTCATAAAATAACTCTGGAAGTTTGTTACTTTTCTCTGCTCAATTCAGTTTCAATCATTACTAGAAGTGAAAATTTCTGGATTTCAGTAGCTTGAAAAAGAATAAGCATTTCTTTTTCTTTTGGTGAATGACAGAAGGCGCAAAACAGGCTGCCTTTGTGCAGGTAATTTAAATCACAAACACCTACCCTGTTCAAATTTTGTTGTGAATAGCAGTTCCTATTTTAAAATTATTTATGGCATGCAATTTCATTTCTGGGATTACCACTGTAAATTGATAGACAAAAGTGCCAGAGGAGAAGTGTGTTCAAAAGGGTAAAATATAAGGGAATAATGAAGCTAGGAGAATCAAATGGTTGGATTATTCCATTTCAAACTAAGTAACACCTAAGTCATCAGTCAGTTCTTGATCTTTAGCTATAAATTTCTCATGGTTTCCCTGATAAAGTGACATGCCTTTATCCTGTTGTAAGGCTACTCGTGTGCTTAAGAAAAGAAAAACACTCTTTTTCGCTCTGATTTGATGCATTAGAAACTAACATTATTTCTCTCTCATTTGCTTATTTGGGGAGTCAGAGAAAAGTTTTAGTCACTTTTGGGCTCATTTTCAATTTCCACATGAATTTTTTCAAACCTTCCAATCTGTTATTCTTTAAAAATCTTGGTTGCTTGTCTCTAGACAATTCCTTGGTCCTCTTATATTGATTGTAGCGTAGAAACTGAATTTTATGTAATTCTTTAGAGAAGGAATAATGTATAATACAAAAATGTTACCTAGTTCTCTTGGCTCGAAAGTTCCTAGAATTATCATACCCCATCATTTTTCATTATTTCAATTCTGAAGAGAATCTCAATTATTCACCTAATAAAAACCCTACTTTTAAAATACTGTGGTATTTTATTCAATGCAACTGGAAACACTCTTACAGTTTTTAATATATGTAGACCTAATAATCAGTCATAAGGTCATTGAACAAAAGTTATCCATTTCAACTTAAATGAGGTTAAATGTTCAGCCAACCCATTTAGAAGACCTACTATAAAGTTTTGACTAAAACCTCAGCTTAGCTAAAACCTCAGTTCAAAAACTGGCCTACCAGAACTGAAATATGAATGCAAATCTCTTTGAATTGGTTATTGCACTTATACCTATAGTATATATGTATATATATATATATATATATATGTTTAAGTATAAATAAATATGTAAATATTTATATGTATATATGTTGTATATTCTTATCTAATTTTTGTTTTTCTCCTCATCTAAATTATTTAGACATTGTCAGCTCTTCAATAATAATAAGTAACTTCTACATCATCTTGGATAAATCTTTTTCTCAAAAATGACTTCGAAAGTTTGTTACATTCCTCTGCTCAGTTCAATTTTAATCATTGATAGAAGTGAAGATATATATATGAGAATATATTACTATCTTAAATGTTATGTATTTATATATCCAAGATGTTTATATATTATATATAATACATATTATATAAATACATATTACCTTCAACAAAAGCAGATAAATATATAAATACATGTGCACACATAGACAGGCATATATCCATTAAATATTAAATATATAAAATTTAAATAAGGTATGATTATTAATAAAATTTTTGGATCCTGCTCATTGATCAGATCTATTCTTGATGATGTTAGCAGTTAATTTCATACTTGCTAGATCCTTTGATCTTTGAATACACACATTTCCATAAACTGCACTGAATGGGTATCCAAAGTGATGGTCCACTGTAGTACTTCGTTACTGCGATGGCTTGGATATGGTTTTGGTGGCTCAGGTGTTGAAAACTCAGTTGCCAGTGTTGTAGTACCAGATGGTGTAGCAGCTTTAAGAGGCAGGGCCTAATGGAAAGCCATTGGCTCTCTTTTCCATGGAAGGAATTAAGGTAGCTCTTGTGAGATTTCATGAGTTCTCATTAGATTGAATAGTTTTTAAAGCCTGAGACTGACTTCTGAGTCTGTGTCTATCTCTCTGTTTTGAGGTATGATCCTTTTTCCTACTACATCATTTGCTATGAGATTCTTTCTAGAGCCGGCACTATGCTCTTTGGACTTTCAGCTTGCCAAACTGTCTATTGAACTTCCTTTTACTTATAAAGTTAGCCTGTTATCAGGCATTTTGTTATAGCAATACAAGATGGACCAAAGCAGAGAAATTAAAACCAAAAATGGAGCAGTTACTATTATTATACCAAGAAATGTGGAGGTAGCTTTAGAATTGGTTACTTGAAGGAGGTTGGAAAAGTTCAGAAGAATATATTGGAAAAAGAAAAACAGGAATACCATAAATGGAGCTCTATGGATGAGGTAAGGGTTCAGAAAAAGTCAAAAGGTTAGAGAAGAGCCACTAGATTTCTTAGATTGATCAATAAATTTTTTAACCCTAATGTTGGTAGAAATGTGGACAGTCAAATGCTGATGACATCTCAAGCAGAAATGTGGATTTCAGTGCAAATTGGACTATAATATACCTTTGTTACACTGTGGTAATAAACTTGACGATATTGTATCTGTGCCCTAAGAATTTATGAACAGCCAACTTTAAGAAAGACTGAGTAACTTACTTGACAAAGAAGTTTTCTAAAGAACAAAAGCGTTTAGTCAACAAAGCGTTTTCTAATGAACAAAGCTTTTAGTCAACAAAGTGTTTTAGTCAGATTTGCAGTGATTTAATAGGAGTCACAGGAAACACACTGAAAATATTTGAAAACTTCATACCCTGGTCAAGTGTCCGAAAGGTAAGAGTGTGGTCAAACTGTTTGCTAAAGAGATTGATATAATAAAAGAGAAGCCTGTACTAACAGAAAAGATAAACAGAAAAAGGCCTTGAAGTTGTCTGAGAGGTCTTTGAGGCTACTTCCACCGTTGTATACTGAGGACTTTCAAGACAACATTGTACGCAGGGACCTTGCCTGGGGTACTCTCCAGTGGTTTGGGCTCCCCTATGTTCATCCAGTAAAGCAGTCTACACTTGCATTGCAATCAGCAGACCCAGCTGCAACTCATGCCAGTGATAGACCTTGGAATTCACAAGATGTTAGTTTTGTAGATCTGAAGAATGCAAAATTGCAACCAAGTGTGCTTGCAACCAAATTTAATAATGCAAGATGCTTGCAACCATTAGGCTTGAAAATATTAGGCTTGTATCCAAATTTTAAAAAATGGCTGAACAAGATAGAAGTTTGTCAGTGTTGGAGTCTTTATGGAGGGTATCAAAGTGGTTGATACCTAGAGAAATTGCAAACAGGAAACTTCAGTGGAGACTCTACAAAGTACAGCGGTCCACAGCGTGCTGTGCCTGCTGTGGAAAGCCATTCACATCAGAATATAGTCCAAGAGAGCAAGTATGTGGACTTCAAACAGCAAAATGTTCTCACAACGCTGATAAGCTAGATTAATTTCGCTGCTAAAATAAAATATAAATAGCACTGTATTTTTATTTTCTTGAATGAATGTTCTGTAAGGAATGTTGTATAATTCAGAATTTTTTAAGGATACAAAGAATAAAACATTTCTTTCCAAAATAATAATATTAACAACATAGTAGCTTAGGCAGATTACATGTTTGTTTGTTTGTTTGTTTGTTTCTCACAAAAGAGAAATTTGGAGATCAAAAGATGGGACTGGCAGAGCTCCAGGAAGCCATCAGGAATCCAGGGGAATTCTAACCTCCACAGTCCTGAGGAGGGCCTGCCAGAGGTCTGATCACACTTCCACAGGTCAGTAGTAGTCCAGAAGCATCAGGAAAACTCGAGCACAATCTCATTTGCTTGGTTCCCTCCTGGCGTCTTTCTCCCTTTTCTGTGGTTTGGTTCTGGAGAGTTTTCCCCCAAACCCGGTGTGTTTGGATGTTGTAAAATAACTATGTTCTGTTAAGAGGTGGGGCCTGGTCACAGGGGCGGAGCACTGGGGCCTGACCCCGAAGGGCGGGTCACTGGGGCAGGATCTGGTAGGGCAGCTCTGACCTTCTTTCCTCAGGTGCCTTGATATCCACCATGCCACGAAAGGCGCTCTACTTCTGCCTCTGCCATGTGCTTCTGCTGTTGCTGGCCTCCATGAATGAACTGAGAGCTTCTGAAATGGTAATCTAAAGTAAATCTTTCTTCCCTTTATTTGCAAAAGTTGGGTATTCTGTCTCAGCAACAAGAAAGTAACTAAAACACCCTCTAACATGTCTTTTTATTATTTTTGGTCTATATCTAGTTCCAGGAAAAGATAAGGAAGTCACTCTTGTGGGTGTATATGTTAGTGGTCTGAATAAGACTGACAAAATCTCAGTGGAAGGAGAGGAACATGACTGTCCAGTAGTCATAAATTTGCTGATGTAATCAGCTATTGTCCTGTAATCAGAAATAGGTGACATACAGGTCTGTGTAAGTAAAACAAAACCAGGGTAAAGCAAGTATCATGTTGAAATCTTGCAACTTGCTGCTAATTAATTTTCTTGAAGTATCTATTTAGCTTAAAGTAGAATTTCCAAGGAAATACTACCTGATATTTGGGAAAAAAACTCTTCTTGTGATACTTGTTCTGGGGAGCAGTACAGGTTTTGAATATATTTCCTTGTATTTCTGGGGAAAACGTGAAGAAAAAGATGATGTTGAGATTAACGGTAATTTTTTTTAAATTTCTGCAACGATTTTGAATGTTTGAAGGACCAACAATCATTTTTTTCTTACTGGTTTATTAGAAAGTCACTAAGCAAAAGAAGCACTTAGCTTAAGGTAGAATCTTACAGAGTCCTTGGAATTGGGATGGGGAGGAGAGATCCCCAGGAACCTGGTGTGATGGGAAGAGCAGTCGCTACTTGTTAGTTTCAATTTTAACATGTATTTTAAGTATTTAATGTTTTTAATATGATTTGTTGAATTGTGCCTCTTGAAATCGTATGTAGCATCCTTTGAAGTAAGGTCCTTTGGGAGGCAATTGTCATCTATTTCTGGATGTTTTGTCACCAGAGGCGCTAGCTGCCTTTATTTTTTTTTCTGCTTGAACTATTTTTCCAAGAATGTTTGTCCAGTGAACAGTTTTGGAACAGCAAGAAATCAAAGTTCACATTTGTTTACTTTCCAATGCAATCAAATAATGTCACTCTCTGAGGAGAAATTTAGGCAGGTTTATGACTCATTTAAAAAGCTCAAAATTCCCTAAAGTTGGAATATCTTCTGTTTTGGTCCCATCTTTCCCGCTTCCTTTTGCCCTGTGAGAATTACATCTTGGTTAACAGGCCAAAGATGAACATATTCTGGCTATAGTTGTGAGCAATAAATTATTGCTGTAAACAATAAAATGTCCATTGGTTTGGATCCAGGAACCTCATGTTTTAAACTATGCTTGGGGCTGAAGGAACAGCACAATGTTTAGAGTGCTTGCCTAGCAAGAACAAGGCCCTAAGTTCAAAGCCCCCAGAATCACATAAACTGGGTGTGGTGGTGCATGGCCTGTAGTCCCAGCAATTGGCAGGCCTATGCAGGAGGATTGCCATGAGTTCATGGTCAGCCTGGGGTACATAGCCATTTCAAGACAAGCCTGGACTACAGAGTGTGACTGTCTAAATAAATAAATACATACATACATACACACGAACTGGGCTGGCATCAAGGACACTGTGGCAATCTAATATGTTTGCTGCAAGTACGGTAAGATGTCAGCTTTTTTACAGTGTTTGACAGAGCCTGCACAGATGGAATGGCAAGGCTTGCTGGGTTTTCAGTGCTTACGGCACCCATATTCTTTCTGAGGGGATTTAACAATTTAACTTTCCCTTTGTGATGATGGTTGTTTGAAGCAGGTATGGATTTATGCCCACAAAAAAGAAATGTACCACTCACGGACCAATAGGTCAGATTATGACGGGGTGTGGGAGAGTTACCCAACTTTCAGAATCTTACTAACCTAATACAGCAAGCTCCTGGGGCATGACTTTTAGCTCATTAAGGGACAGATATGGAGCGAAAACCAACAGCTAAATGGCTAAGCATTCGATCGAGGACGCACAGTGGTGTGGGCTGAAGAGTCAGGTTTTTCACTGAATCAGCTCCTTCGCCGTAGCCATTCTTGGACATCTGCGAAAACTTTTTACTTCCTGCCAGTAAAATATGTTTTCAGTACATGTGATTTTCTTTATTTCTGCACAGAGGAGAGAGATGTTAACCTCCTTCAGTGAAGCCTGGATGCAAATTTATCTCATACAAGATTTAGCCAAATTCTATTTCTAGTATTTCCTGGATAAAAGGATTTAGAAATCCTTATCTGACAGTCAGGTATTGAATCTGCTAGCAACAGATGCTACTGGAACATGAATGTAAACAGCTTATTTGTGTTGGTACAACACTAGGATAGTTTCAGAATAACTGATCATAATGTGCTGTGGAATTTCTACCCGTGGTACTGCAGCACCTGTCTCTGAGAGTTAAAAGTTGTGTTCATGAATATTAGTTTGGTAGAAAGAAGCAGCATCTGAAGTGTTAAAAGAGATGTGCAGGAAAGAAAAAAAAATGTTCTATGGTTTGTCTGACCACTTTTCTTTTAAAAAAACAAAGAATCAAAATATAAGGGTACTAGCTGTAGCTTCTGCTTTGGTCATATAGATTGTATTGAAATAAATTTACTCAGACAAAACTATAGTACAAATAAATAAGTGATGGTCATGGTCTTTAGTGAGAAACAATCCCACAGCAATGATGCACTGTGTTAAACACTGTAATAAAGCTGATTGAGAACTTAGCCTCTTGCCTAGACCAGCCAAGTGCTGGGATTACAAGCGTGCACCACCACATCCCGTTTATGTGATGCTGGAGGCATTGAATTTTGGGTCTTGTGCTTGCAAAGCAAGTGCTGTAACCATTGTGCTTAGCTAGTGGCTTAACAGGACTAATATTGGTTCAAGCTTTAGAGCATATTGGTATAACTGAGAGTGCGGAGACAGTCCCACAGAGGCAGCATGCCTGAGGCGGGAAAGAACTTCATTGACTCTCTAGCATAGATTGGCTATCTGATGCAGATTGCAAAAATAAAAACTTCATTAATTTTTATCAAAATATTAATGAGAAATTATAAAGTACCTCAAAGAATATACAGGTGTGTGTGTGTGTGTGTGTGTGTGTGTGGGTGGGTGTGGGTGTGGGTGTGGGTGTGGGTGTGTTCATACCTACTCTAAATATACACCTTCTGACTTTATGTTTAAAAATCACATAGATCCTTTGTGTTGAGCAAGATCCTTTTTCTCAAAAAAATGTTTTGCATAACTTTGTCTATGCTAAATGTTCCATATAAATTTGTTTGGGCTTAGTACGTTGCAAAATTTGACACCATATAATGGGTTCTCATAGATTTTACAATTCTGATGGCTCTATTTAAGTTTTTAAAAATCTCTGTGATTTGAAAATCTGGTTTTTTTAAAGTTCAGTATTTTACAATCATATATAGAAAGGAGCTTTTTGAATAATATTCATTGATACAGAGAACTAGTATTCTATAAATACTCTTTAAACGGAAATGTGCAAACAATATCTCCAATTTTTACATTATAACTCTTTAATCTTCACTCAATCTCTAAGCCTTGTAGGGAAGTGGGATGTCATGGGATCAGGATGAGAAATTTTTCAAGTGCCATTTCATTCTCATCTCAGACTGCTTAGGCTCCAAACCACTTGTGACGCATGTAGACGTTTTGGTAAATACAAGTTCGGAGGCTTTTCTTTTTGCCGTCAACTCTAATTGGATTCTGACCATGAGAATTAGAGCTAGGGATTATGCCATTGAATCCATAAATTGTACTAACCTGTAAGCCTGAGCTCTTCCTTGAGAGTCTATCCACTATCTAGTATGCTAGAATTTGCTGCTGGCATCTTTACTGGTGACATCATTACTTATCCTAGGAGTGTGGTTAAGATCCATGATGACCTAGCCTTGTCTTCCAAACACTGAGGACTTCCAGGTCTTAGACAGTATCTACCTCTGATAATGGGCTTGGTATGCTAACCTTGTAGTCGTGTCACTCTGTATCAGACAATCACATGGCTTTTGTCCAAACTCCTCTCAAATCAGGTGTCTCTTTATTACCCTCTAGGTAGGCAAGAATTTCTGGACCAATTCCATGCCATGAAGCACAACTAGTGCTTGTCTATTTCCAAACTCCAGTGACGCTATTTATATAATACTTTGGCTGCCCAGGAAAGCACAAGGTTATCTTTTTAAAATTTCCTCCCAGATTCCCAAATATGGAGCCAAACTTATAAACCCTTTCTTCTTCATAAATCTGAGACATCTGTACTTGCACTAGTGTAACTACCTCGGTGTCCTGAGTAAATTCACAATTTTTGTCATTCATGGTATTTTTTAATTTGAGATGGAGTCAAAGACTCAAGGTGCATGAAATTGTAAATACAGTAGATGAAGACATACTGTATTTTGATAAGTTGTCTCTGTTGAATGGCACTCAACAGCAGTATTCAATGTGGTTTTTTTTTTTTACCACAGCCCCTAAAAATACACTTTAAGACTTGTAGAATTACTTTAGAAAGTAACAAGAATGAGGAGATAAGTGAGTTTGAAGCAAGGAAAGGAATTTTGAAGGGGACTAATGGAAATGTATCTGCTACTGTAATAAGTATTTTTTAAAATTAAACATTCATTGGACATGTCACTTATTCTGTGTATTTTTATGATATTTTTCTTCTTTTTCTATTGTTTTATCTTTTATGACAGTACTAGATATGCAATCCTGGGCCTACACATAGTCTTCTTAGAATAATTTTATTATTTTGAGACAGAATCTCATTAATTGGCTAAATTGACCAGGTTGTGATTGAATTTATAATTCTCTTGTGTGAGTGGCGCAAGGATTATATTATAGGTGTATGTCACCAAACCAAATTCTGTACTTCTTGAATTGACTTTTAACATTGTGGAGGTGAGGTTAAGAGAAATTATACAAAACTTTATGAGGAAAAGCAGATATGGTAATGTGGAGTATCAACAACACTAGCTACAGACTCCCAGTTCTTGAGCTCAGAAGTTGAGTAAATTATATAAACTCTCCTCTTTAGTTTTCATATTGCCATGTCTTTAGGTAGAAGATGGTTTCAGAAAGTTGTAAAGATTGAATAAGACAACATAAATTAAGTGTTTGAATAGTGCCTGGCCAATGAAGCAGCTCCGTGCAAGTTACCTATTGATACTATTTTTCTTCCTAATTCTTCTCTCCATGTTCTATTTCTGTTTGAATAAGGACATAGCTTCATAGTGTATAGAATTCTCTTTAAAGATTCTGTATGGCAAACCTCTATAACAGGCTGTCCTGACTTAGAAATTAGGGCCATCATGCTTATTTGGGTGAAAAACCCAAATTCTTATTATTTGAGATTCAAAAATGACCATTATGTTTAATGTCATGCCTCATATCTTCCTTTCCCCTGAAACCATAAAGAATCATTGATCTCATCATCAATAAGCACTTAATATTATGATTTAAGTGAAATTAAAAAGGCATGAGTTAATATTAATCAGTTAACTAGATATATGTGTCTATATAAGTGGAAGATATATTAGGAAATGTTGAATTTAACAAAAATTTAAATATGTTAAGTACAAAGTTATATCTTCTCTATTCTACTTTCTTTTTGTCTTTGGGGAGGAAACTTGCCCTTACCTCTGATGTCTCTGTTCATGCATATTTTCAGTTTCCCCACAATATTGGTTAGGGTTCTGAGAGACACAGAACTAATAAAATCATCCAAATATATATATATAATTACCCTCTAGATAGGCAAGAGTTTCTGGACCAATTCCATGCCATGAAGCATAACTAGTGTTTGGGCTATGAATATATATGCATAATTTTGTGCTATGACTATTTACTGGTTTGAAGAGAGAGCCCAAAATGGCAGGGTGCACATGAGAGAGTGGGCCCAGTGCCCTCCCAGATGTGCAATAGAAGGACAAGAGTCCAAAAGAGACTACAGGACTGTGAGGGATGGGTTTTCTGTCCATAGACAGGGTCTCAGGGGGGTGAGTGTGCTGTCCGCCCGCTCCGCAGCCTTTCAAACTCCGAGAGACAATCAGATGCGACAGGGAGTCTAGTCAAGCAGGAACTCACTTTATTCAGGAAGTACAGAAACTTATATAGGATAGGGGAGGATATCGTAAGAAGGAGGGGACAAGTAATTTGACGTGGCACTCATATGAGTGAGACTTTGGCCAATTAACCACTTATTAACGCCAGCATGTACTGGGCTTAAACAGCAACGACATTATGATCATGCACTGTCCACGAGGGTGGAAAACATTTTGTACAGTCTTTCTCTTATACCCCAGTTGTTTACCAGCTTCGTGACTCCCGTATCAGAGCCACCAAGGACAAGGAACAGTCGTCATTGTTTAAGCAAAACTCCATCTGAGTTAAAGTACAAACAGTAACAAATTCTTCTGAGCCAAGCATAACTCAAACACTTCTTTGTTGAAGAAACTCGGCCAAGGTCAGTGATGCTGAGCCTCTCGGGCCCCAACACAGGACAGCAAGTGAGGATCTGTGCTGCAGACTGATGTCCACAGGTGATGGCGAAGATCTGAAGACTGGAATGAGTCTGAAATGGAGACTGGAGATGCTGAGACAGCAATGGGTCAATGTTTAGCAATAATGGTCAGGTAGGAGCTCTCCCAGAAGAAGAAGCTGTGACAATCTTCCTTCTTCCTTCCTTCTTATTTATTTCAAACTGTCAGTCTATTGATTGGGCCACCCATGCCCAGGGAGGGTGTTCTACTCTCTGTTGCTGGCCCACAGGTCAATCACACAGACTAAAAGCTTTGCTCGGGGCATTTTTGAATCCCACCAACTTGACATAATCACTCCAAAAAGTTATTAGTTTAGTACTTGGGCCACATTATATCAGTGAGATGGGATACTGTGCCTTATACATCCATACTAAATTCTCGGTGTAAAATATACCCTTCAAATTCTATAGGAACTGAATTCATCTATAATTGCCAACTGGGAACACCTGGCCTTCTACAAACAAGGTCTGTCTTACCTGGGAGTATTGCAAGATCTCTGCTTGTGATTTGTAACTAGAAAAGTCCTGCCATATCTAGTCATGAAAAGTTCAGAAAGGAGATGCAGAGTCTGATCATCACACAGCTTTCCACTTTTGTGTGTGTAGCCAGGCTAGTGCTGGTACAAGGAAGCCACCATTAGCAGAAGCGTGGAGTCTGGAAGCCAAGAGCCGTGCAAGAAAAGAAAGGAAACGTACGTGCGTGTCAGGGCTTCTTTGCCTTCATTTGTCACCAAGTGAGGATTTTTTTTTCAAATATTAGGAGTCAAATTCAGACCCTTTGCACTCAGTTACATCCTCAGTCTTCCTCCCTCTATTTATTTATTTGTTCGTGTGTTTATTCGTTTGAGACATGTTCTCTCTAAGTTGCTATTATCCAGGTTGGGCTCAAATTCGCAGTCCTCCTGCCTCAGCCTCTATAGTCCTGGGGTTTTAAGTACATGCACTACCAAACCTGCTGAGAGTCTTAATATAAAGCCTTATTACTGGATGTGACAGACTCCTGGCTTCTAGAAATTTAAAATCCTGAAAATTTTAAATTGAGATGGTTTTGCCAGTGAGGCACTGAGTCCAAGATGATTGCTTAGAAAGGGTAACCTGCTCATAGCAGGTGAAAACATCCATAAAAATGTAAGAGATTTTTATATTTGAGATATCGAAAGTAATTTCTTTTATTATTTTTTTTCTCCAAAGCTGTGATTTCTTAGCCAACCTGAAGGTGAATGGTAATGGTACATTTGACCTAATGCCAAGTTCAAGAGAACAGCCAGTGAATTCTGTCTTCTTAGGAAGTCAGCATGCTCTCATATTTTGGCATAATTTATGAAAATGTTGGTAATGTAGTCATTCATTTTTTAAAAGTCTTATTGTAATTATACATCCATACTAAATTCTCAGTGTAAAATATACCCTTCAAATTCTAGCAAAAATCTTGTAATAAAAACTATATTCTCAAACAATTAGTTTGTTACTATAATTGCTTTGAAAGAGCCTGACTCCCAGGTACTCTGTAACAGGTCAGAAATCACACTAGAAGATGTGCCTGATTTCTTATACCTACTTGTCCAGTTTCAGCATTTAGACTAGAAAGGGAAAAAAATAAGATTGATGCTAGTTTACCTTGGCAACACTTTTTCTCCTAAAAGCTTTTTAAAATACCTTTCAATAAAACAGAATTACTTTATTCAATATAGAATGACAAGCAATTTTGAGGAGAAAAATGGTCAGCTTCTTCCTTTAGCTGTGTTGCCCTCTTTCTGTTGAGGAGACATCACGGGCTGCTTGATATTAAACTCTGTTAAACTTTATTTAAGAAATTAGCATCATGAACTTGATGCTGTCAACCCTTGTATTGTGGTAAAATCATAAAGTTACTCTGTCAAATAACCAGTTGGCCAAATTTGTATAATGCCATACAATAAAGGTTCTTGCTTCTAGTCACTTGAAGGTGACGTTATAAGATCTTTTGTAAAATTTCTATTGTCAAATTTCCATTTTCATGGAAAATAGTGGTGACTGCGAACATTCTTTGTGCTCAGCACAAAAAGAGAATCATGCAGATGCTGATGATGGGCAGTGTTTTTGTGGAAAAAGCACAAGAGAGGTCTGCGAGGATGAAGCTCTCATGGGTCAGTTTGAATGAAACAGTAGAAACGGTGAGAAAGGAAAGAGCCAAGAGGAGCCCAGAGCAAAGGAAAATCCCTTCCCTCCTTCAACCCTGTCCTCCAGCCCTGGTCCCCTCCTGCACCTTACTCTTCTCTCTGTTGTCATCCCTGAGCCACGTCCTCCCCTGCAGAATTTTCTGAGTTTCATAGTTCACTCTCTGCAAACTCTCTAAGTTTTTAAAAATTTTCTAACTTTTCTAAATTTGATATCTCACGCTCCATGAGATAATTGTAGCTCAAGTTGGGAAAGCTCTCTGGAGGTAGATAGTTTATCTCATGTAACATGTGTCCCAAAAGCAAAGAATAGTATTTATTAAATATGTAGGAGCTCACCAATTGGCTTGAATGGATATGAATCACTTATGATGGAGAGGAACTTAGGGTAAATCTCAAAGAATAAAATAATGAGAACTCTCATGCTACCGTCAATCTTTCTTGCTTGCTATTAGTGTTGTGATAATGAATCAAACAAAATGCCTAAGAACATTCAAGCAGAACTATTGAAGGGTATAAATATTGTTTTATTCTTCCTTTCCATACAATAAATTTGATAGCTATCCTTAAACACAGATATAACTCGCATAACTCCCTCTAAAGCCTACATTGAATGTTTCATGATTTCTTATTTGCTGTTCTTATGATTAATATTTGTTTGGTTAAAATAAGTCACAAATAGCGTGCTCATGGAATTTGATACAATTCCTTGGTTAAAATAAGGTTAAAATAAGTCATCACAAATAGTGTGCTTGGTTAAAATAAGTCATCACAAGTAGTGTGCTCATGGCATTCAATACAATTAAAATATGTTCACATTTCTAAGAAATCTCAACAATTTCATAATGAAAATTCTTTTTGCAGCACTAGCAGATATGAAGTCAAACACATCTACCACTATGTTAACTTTGGTCATTCATAACATCTGTTATTATTAAAACAAGATGGTGTCGCTTAAGTCAAATAATTAATCATAGTCAATTATTTAACAGACTTGTACTAGTTTTTCCATTGATAATAGATTAATTTAGGAAAACAAGGAAAAATGCATAGATTCTGATAACTGAATCAGGTGGAGTCAATGAACACATATTTTTCCTTTCTAGTTCAATATCGTTTAGATTTGGTTCTGGCATGTGAACACTAGTAAAATATCAAACAATTGGGAGAACTCATGTGTGAAATAGTGTGTCTGAGTATAAAATTGTGTTTAGCTATGAGCAGGATTTAAACACATTGCAAGATTATTTCTAAGGTAACAGAAGAACCAAAAATAAATCATTGGGAACTAATGTGGGCATTTTATTTTCATCTCACACTATTTTATTATCAACCAGAACTAGTTCATATGTAAATTATGAGTAGGAATAAAGAGTTATTAGTCCCCTTCAATGTAGCAGTGTGGACCTCTTCAAATAATTATCACCGTCTTAACCTATTAAAGCCACACCTTAATTTGGAGTCTGCATTTTTATTAAAATGCTTTTCACAGTAGTAATAAAATGCATACTTGAGGGAGCTCACCTTCTTTATGGATGACTTACACATTGTACATCACTAATCAATGTGCTTTTAATTATTTACCTTTAAAAGTATAAAGTTCATGCTTGTTGATAATTTCCCTTGAATGAATATTTAGAGTTTTAAGTTTCTTCAATCCTGATGTTTCTAAGAGTTTGAGTTTTGCTTTGTTTTTGTGTGTGTTTCATTTTCCATAGTTCTGTTAATGTTGATAAGAGTGATTTGCAAAGAAGAAAGAAGAAAATGAACTTAATTTAAAAGAAACTATTTCTATGTTTTTCTTTTTTGCATGTATTCTTTTTGAAATTGTTATTAAGTTGTCATCAATTTCTATATTGATTGGAATCAGTCAAAGACATTCGCCAAGAAACAATCATAGACAGATCAGTACTTCTTTCTGGCTTCAAATCATAGTACCAAATGAATTTTTATAGTTTCTGGATCTTTCTTATATTTAACTAATTTTACTTGTACTATAAATTAAGTAACTTCCCCCATTTTGCAGATGAAAAGCTTGAGAGAGAGAAAACATGCCTGTCCCCCGCTGGTCATCCCTAACGGGAATTTTTCAGATTTAATTTTGTTTTATTTCCTAGGACACCATAGGTCTTCATTAGAACATAATCTCTTTGTGTATGAACTGACATCTTGGAATAACTAGATAGAGCAAGGGGCAGAAAGCAAACTTTTTTGTTTTTTAAATTCCATGTCATTATGCTATTGATTCTCACACTCATCACTGGAAACACGTTGGATATTACATAGTCTTCCCTTTAATGTTTAGACAAATTAAACCTCAATTTCAGATATTAAAAATCCATCACAGTTCATCATCAAGGGTTTGATGTATGAGTTCAAAGCTTTTCCTTTTTTCCACTTGGTGCTTGCCTCTTCAGAAGGCTACATTTATAGCCATTTATAGCGCAGCAAGGGAAATTTTACTCAAAAAAAAAAAATTAGTTACAAGACAAGAATATACCGGGTGTAGAACGTATTTTAGAAATGTAAACAGAGGTCCTATGGTTGAGTAAGGAACCTACATCCAACGTCCATGTTATGGAGAAAGGTAACTGAGCCAACTAAGAATGTAAATACCCTGCAAGGTTGTGGGTGAGCACTAGGCTCTGGAATCAATTGTGTGGTCTTGGGAGGTTTTGTAAAGATATTCATATGTGATGAAAGCCTTGGGTGATGTCAGGGACTTAGCCGTGTCAGAAGGGCAGAGGATTCTAGGCAGCAGGAGCAATGAGTGGGCTGGTGTAGTCATGGCCAGATGAGTTGGTCAGTAAGTGTCCCTCAGACTGAGTTAAGTGGGCAGTTGCTGGAGACAAGGTCAAAGTACCACAAAGGACCAGAGCATGATGAGCCTTGGTCACTTTTTCTCCAGTAAGCAAATGCTGAGTTTAAGTTCGGAGCACAAAAGTTTACTGAGAGGCAAAAACCTACAAAAGAAAAGTAAAAGAAGTAGCAGAACTGGGTAAGGAAGGCTTTCAGATTTGCAAATCTATTAATTGTGAAAGATGTAAGGGAAGGAGGCAGAAAGAGGCAGTTTTTAATCTTAACAGTGATGCTTATCTGACCTACTTTCAGCCAAACTAGTGGTTCAGAGCAAAGATTACTTACAGGTGTCTTGTATTGGGCAAGCATAGCCTTGTCCTAACAATTCTTAAATGAGAAATTAAGAAGACACCCATTAAGCAACGTGTGATTAACCAGAAGATTAATTATCTATCATCAAGAGCTAACCGGATGCAAAATAGTTAACTTTTTGGTCACAACGGTGCAATTTAGAATCGTATATAAAAAGTAAATGTTTCCCTTTTACAAAATGTTCTTCCTCCTGCGCTGCTGGTGGGAATGTAAATTTGTACAACCCCTTTGGAACGTAGTAGGGAGAGCTCTCAAAAGACTAGGAGTAAATATCCTTTTCGATCCAGTGACACCCCTCCTGGGAATATATCCAAAAGAGGTCAAAACAACACACAACAGAGATATTTGTATATCCATGTTCATAGCAGCACAACTAACAATAGCTAAAATATGGAAGTCACCAAAATACCTGTCAACAGACCAGTGGATGTACAAATTGTGGTTTTTATACACAATGGAATACTATGCATCTACAAAGTCCAACAACGTGGAGTCCTTTGCGGGCAAATGGAAGAAACTTGAGACCATCATGCTTAGTGGAGTGAGTCAGAAGCAGAAGATGACACATCGAATGGTGTCTCTCCTATGGAATTCCTATGGAACTTAAAACGAAAAACGAAGGGAAACATGGGAGTCGGGTGGGGGAAGAGGGAGGGGGAGGGTAGAGGGAGGGACAAAAGGAGAGTGGGAAAACCCTTGTCACCTTGACAAGATACATATGTGCATAAAAGGCTCAATTCCATTGTAAACCTTAAATTTTGCACGTATACATATCAATAAAATGGGGGAAAAAACAAAACGTTCTTTCAGTGTGGACAGTGAGTTCCTCTAGTCATTATTTTTCTCACAAGAATATATTCAAATAATTTTAAATATTATAAGTGTAGCAGTGTGGTAGAATCAGTAATATTCTTAAAATTGGCTAAATGATTCAGGAAAGCATGAGAGGCACAGTATCCTAGCAAAATTTGGTGAAATACTAAGTGTTTGCACATGATCCTTTTATGACATAAATTTTGTTAAGACACAGATTAATACAGGTTTTGTTAAGATACATGTGATGTTTTCAGTTGCAGATCTAGGCTGTCTTGACTTAATGTATTTACAGTCTGATGTGCTGTGACATCTCGACATTGTGATAGCACTTTCAGAAGCTTGCTGACTACTGTCCTGTCAAGCTGAAGAATGATTTCTATAGTATTTCGTATTTGTCATCATCTAGGTCCTAAGTGTAAACTTAATACATCAATAAAGACTAATCACAATGATTTGATACATAAAAAATTTAAAACTCTTAGATAAAATTATTTTTAATGTAGACTGACATTACATAATTTACTTACTGGAACTTACTTCTGTCTTTTGAAACCAGACCCAGAAGAAATTATAAATTTAAACTGATTATTTTTTTTGAGTCAGGGTCTTGGTCTATAGTTCAGGCTGGACCTTATGTCACTATGTAGCCCGGGTTGGCCTTGAACTCATGACAATCCTTTTGCCTCAGCATGCCAAGTACTAAGATTACAGGCATACTCCACCATACCTAGCATATGTGGTGCTGAGGAATAGAACCAAGGGCCTAGTTCTTGGTAGGCAAGCACTTTAATTGCTGAGTTATCCCTCTAGATCACTCTTCTAATTGAATGTAGCCATCATATTCTTCTAGAATATTTTCTTTTCCAAACTCTATTTTGTTATTGTATTTATCCATTGCTATAGGCTAGTGTATGGAACTATAATGAACAAAAATTAAATAATTATTTTTATCTTTAAACTTAATTCTATCACAAATACACTTTCATTCAAGTGATAAAAAACTGTCTTTTTACCAAGTCATCATCTCCCTTCTGGGTTTTGGGTTTTGTTTCTTTGCTTGCTTGTCGTGTGTGTGTGTGTGTGTGTGTGTGTGTGTGTGTGTGTGTGTGTGTGTGAGCGTGCATACTACCATTTGCCCTGGATTCATGTGGGCAATGGTGAATCATTGCAATCATACTGCTTTCTTTAACTCTATGCCCCCAAAAGAGATAGAGGTCATTTATGTCTGGATTCTGAATGATTTTAATGATCTTCAGAAACTCAACATTGTTGCTCTTTATTCATATATTATCTGTTCAGTCTTATATTCTTTAGATGATGTGAGCAGGACATTGCGATCTTTTATTGCGATCTATATTTTTCTATCTGGAGAGCTATGAATTGTATTTTCTCTCATCCTATACATTTCTTGTTTTAACAGAAATATCTTAGTCTAGTCAAATTTGACAAATGAATAGAGCTTCCCAAGTAAAGACCAAGAAGTAATTTTGACCTTAATTAACTTACTGCATCTATTTCTGAGTTTTTAAGCAATAATGAACCTTTTTTGTATTATTTTCTTCAGATAAATGTAATGTAGTTTCCACAACAATGGTAATTCATCTGTTCATTTTTTGTAATCTTTTCTCTAATCAGTTTTTCCTTACCTATAAATTTTAGTTCAAGTTTCTCTTTATAGAACACGTCAAGTATGTATTTCCAATTATCTGAAGGACCTTTTAGTTTCTTGCCAGGAATTTGTCCAACAGCATTTTCCTTTCAAAATTAGAAAAGCTTTTAGAATGGCAATTTTTCTCCGAATATATATTGGAATGATTATACAGATATTTCTATTTCAGATTGTTTATATTCTGTATAACCCTTGAAAACTAATGTATATATACCTAATAATATTTTTCAAGAAAATCTTATGACCTTAGTTTAGAAACCAAAGTCCTCTCTCATCAATGCAGCCATCTGTTTCCTACTGCTGTCTTCTTTGTTTTTGTCATGACTTTTATTTGCATTTCCAGAGTCTTTAATGTCTTACCTAAAAAATAGAATATCCACTAAAAGTCATTCATTCACCTTTCATTCAGTTATCTCTTTATAGGTCATGTGTACACATGAAGGACATGGTAACCACTAACGTGCAGATTCTGAGAGGAATCCTAAGTATATGATTATAATCACATTAAATATGTGGACTAAATGTATCCAGGCTGAAGGGGTGAGTGGTGTCAAAAGTAACTTGTAGGAGTTCACATCTCAGCTAAGTCTGGGAATTAATACAAATTATTAAGCGGCCACCTAATGAGAATTACTGCAGTGGAAGATTCAGGAAAAAATGAGTAAGTTGAGCAAAGGTAAATAAGGGCTAATAGCAGAAAAAAAATAAACTGAATTTTGTTACAGAGTAGGTTTTAAAGTAAAAGATATGGGAGACGTGGGGAGCAGATCATGAACACCTTTGTGGGCCAGGCCAAGCTTTACACTCCTTGTAAACCCTAGGGAGCCCTCGGTAGAATTACTGCTAGTGGAATGTTG
>PVKB01003023.1:0-196254 GCA_004027205.1 Ctenodactylus gundi
GCGTACGGCAGACTAGACACTCCAAGCTGTGCTAACCACTGCGTCAGCTGACCGGCTCTGTGCACAAGGTGGTGCACATTCTACATACTTGAAACACATTCTTGTGATGATGTCTAACTAATGATAAAATGTGCATCTTTGAATACCTGCTGGCAAATGGCACTGTAAAATTGGTAAGCAAAATTAAATATGACATGGAAAAAATACAAAGGATGCTTAAGGAAGATAAATGCAATTATCCTCATTAGAAAATTAGAAAAATCACTCCTAATCTGAAATAATATCATAAGTTTGCTGTTACCTGATACTGAGCCCTCTTCTCTTCTCCTCCCTTCATGAGAATTGAGAAGGAGGGGCATAAGGTTGCCAGAAGACAGGACCATGGGATTCCTTGCTGTCAGCAGAAGATGGCTATGTTCAGACCCTGTGTTAGGTGCTTAGCTTGAAGGTCACCTGGAGAGGTGAAGATTGTAGACCTTAAAGGAAAGCAGCCAAAACTGAGTCATGTGCCAGGCTATGTGGTTCAAACCAAATTAGCAGCCAGGCGTGGTACAGCATGCCTGGAGTTTCCTCCTACTTAGGAGAATGAGGCAGAAGAATCACTTGAGCCTAGGAGTTTGAAGTCAGCTTGAGCAACATCAGGAGATCTGATTTCAAAACAAAACAAAACAAAACAAAACAAAAAACCTGATAGTGATAGGATCGGGTACAAAGACAGGACTAACTTCCCCTAGTGACAAGTGGTCAAAAATTCTCCTTGCAAGTGAGTTTGAATTTTCTGATATGATCTATGTTCCTCTTCTTCCTCCTCCTCCTCCTCCTCTCTTCCTCCTTCTCATTCTTTTTTCTTTTTTCCCCCGGATTTCTTGGGTCAGGCTTCAAAAAGCAGAGGAAGTAACATTTCAAACCTCCTTCTGGTATCAGCTCCCCTACAAGAATAGAAGACTCTACGTTGGTGCTCTTCTGGACATGAAATGGGGAAGAAAGGAGGACTTCCTCCAGCTTTATCCTTTAAGGATCAGAGCTTTCAAGAAACACAGTATCTCATTAAAGTAGACACTGGCCAAAAAATCTTCATCCAGAATTTAAAGAATAGGTGTGTACCAGTGAATAGTTTTCAAATGATTTATCCCGGGAAGACGAAACTTCTTAGGGCGAGCTGATAGCTTAATCCTGGGATTAGGATGGAACCCAGGCTTTCAGGTCTCAGCCAAGGCTCCTTAAGATTCCTGTTGCATAACACTACACACAGAGGAAACAACAGATAGATGTGAGTCCAGAAATTTCTGGAAAACAAGAAATGGAGTCTTAATCAACCCCAGTTCGCTAATATATGGAGACAGGGAGCTAATAAAGTGGGCCAGGACAGCCCTGAAATTAAATTAACTCTAGAATAGTGGAGGCATTAACTAGTGAACCAGACTTGAGACACGGACCCTGATGCATTAAGCACACATATCCTGCCAACGTCAATGGCACCTCCTGGCCAGCCACCCCTTGTGATCCAAGAAAAAGAGGTGCATATGAGATTGTGAAAGGAAGGAAACCCAAGCATGGAGAAGCTTCAGCAAGGCCCGAAACTGAGGGATGGAATTTTCCACCTGCCCTCACTAAACTGAGGTGCCAAGCGTTACACCAGAGGCCCAATTTCTCAATAGACTGCCATGAGCTGTATGTACTTCTCAACTTACCATCCACACAGAATATTCTAGAAGAATGGACAGGTGATATGTGCACGGTGAGATTTGGGGTACAGTAAAAGTCAAAAGCAATATATATTACTAGTGAAAATTCAGCAAATGCCATTTCTGACTTCAGAAGTATCACCACAGTTTGACTTTTTATTTAAATAACTCATAAAAGGGACATGGAAAAATGTTCTACTAAACTTCATATTAACCTGGCAGCTGAGACTCTCTAAATATCTTAAACTCAACACAAAAATTTAAAGTAATAAGACTAATTGTACTTCAATTTATAGAATTGTATATCTAGGTACACAAACAGCATATTCTTTATTCACAACAGTATCAGTCATGTTGATTTAGTGGTTAAGGGCACAGACTTGGAGGTCAGACCATGAGAAACTAAGTTCTAGTTCTGCCCACTTACTTGAGAAATAATTCCAGGACATAGCAGAGAGGAAATAAAGAAAAGGAAGGTAAGAAAGGATGTGGCATTGGCTCAGCTAACACAGGATACAACTGCAGGGTAGCAGCGGTGCTGAAAAGCTCTGGGAGACAAGAAGAGAGACACCTGGGAATTGTCCCCACCAAGGGCTAGGAAGCAAGGCACCGGTCCACCAACATTCTGCCCACCGGTGCCTCAGGGCTTCCCCCTGGACTCTCTGGCTTGCCACAGAGGCTGCTAAGGATACTCCCAGGACCAGCACAAAGTGCTTAGGCAGAGAACCTTGGGTGTTCAGGATAAGTAAGCCTGAGTAGGCAGAGAGGGTATGATGGTGGCTACTGATCGCACAGGGTGACTGTCACCATGAGTAACTTACAAATAACTTTCAGAGACATTCGCACACTTACCTTCACTACAAAAGACTTACTAACTCCATTATATAAGTCATGAAACTGAGGATACAAGACATTAGATGGCATCCCCAAAGGCACACGCTCAATCAGCACAGCAAGAACTTAAGTCCATATTTTCCATTTCCAAATGTCATTTTTTTAAAAAACATGGCAAGCTGTCTTATCAGTTGAACTTAAAAATGATGAACAGTTATTTGCCAGTGACAACATCCAGGCTGTCTCCAGG
Source organism: Ctenodactylus gundi (assembly GCA_004027205.1). Lineage (NCBI taxonomy): Eukaryota > Metazoa > Chordata > Mammalia > Rodentia > Ctenodactylidae > Ctenodactylus > Ctenodactylus gundi. The sequence goes on from PVKB01003023.1 coordinate 2,770, forward strand.
CCTAGTGGCATAGGGCTATGGAAAGAACCATTCTTGGAGAGCTGCTGAATGCGTAGGAGCCACCAAAAAAAGGGGGGCAGGGGGGACAGACCATAGATAGGTAGGCAGGCAGATAGACAGATAGATAGATAGACAGATAGATAGATAGACAGACAGACAGACAACATGCTCAGCAATAGCTCTGGCTCCACTAGAAGAAATTGAAGAAGTTAAGAGCCTGAGCTGATATTATTAGCAAATCTTATGAAAATGGACCTTAAATTCCAGAAAGAATAGTAGGAGGGTTTTAGGAGTTGGGGGGCGGGGATTACTTAAAGAAAGGGACTAAGCGGGGATTCGTCGAGCCGTACCCAACTCAGATTTGCCTCCTGTCCTGTCACCCTGCTCCTCCGTGTCTCCTCCGGCCACATCGTCTGCCTTGCTCATCTCTGGCAAGTCCAGGTGCTCTCTCTGTGTGAGGCCTTCCACTGGCTGTTCCCTCGGTCTGGATTGTTTTTTCCTCAGATAACTACCTGAATGAAACCCTCTCTAAGGTCCTTGTTGAAATCCCTCCTCAAGAAAGTCACTCAGCCTATTTACTCATCCTTCCACTCTATTTAATATTATATCTTGAACATACACCTAACCTCATACTCCTCACCCCCTGCTCCAATTTTTCTTTTTTTCTTCTGATTTTCTTCCCACCCCTAACACTTATCCCCTTTTGACCTCCTAACCTGTTATTTATTGCAAATACCATATGCTTCTCCTTGCTAGGATGCAAGCTTCCCATGGGCAGAGACATCTTTGTCTTTTCAGGGATGGATCCCAAGCACTTAGAACAGTGCCTGCTGGTGGTGAGTGCTCAATGAGCACTTGTCTTATGATCAATGAGCGGAAGCCAAGCACTCATAAGCCACAAAGGAAGCATCCATGCGCCACTCCACACTGCACAGTAACCCAATGCCTCAAGCTTCAAGAAGAGACTTTATTTTCTCAATTTCCTCGATGCCAAGCTTCATGCATTCCCTGCTTTCTTAGCCTGGGCTTGCCCTCGCGCTTTGTCTAGCAACCGGAACTCCTGAACTTGTGAAAGTGGGTACTTTCTTCTCCATTTGCCCTTAAATAGTAGGGCTTCTGTTTACCTGAGAAGCAGATGGTAACAGTTTATGTAATAAGTGAACTGTCTCCTTCCTTTTTTATGACATAGTCGATACCATGAGTTACATGTTGCCAATGGCTGTGTTTGTCAAACAGAAATAGGATTTGTTATAACGTCAGCATGAGGTCAGGCCACTACCCTTGTATCATCAACACTCTGTTTACTTTGACATATTTACAAAGCCTGAAAATATATGAGATAGATGCAACAGTCAAGGTTAAGAGAAAAGGATCTAAGTGAATGGATAAGAACAGAAACTGGCTCATCAGTCAGATGCCAGGGAAAGGACTGAGCTGTAGGCAGGAGAGCAACACAATTTCAGGTGAAATCAGTAGTTTTTCTTTAAAAAATGCCTTTACACTTAAAGTTACAATCAGGATAAATGTAAGATGTGCAGCCACATTTTTCTTTCTATTAAAGCATCTTGGACCAATGAAAAATGTGTGTTTAAATAATGGCAACCAATAAGAAGAGCTAAACTCTGAAGTGTACTGCTGCTGGGAACTCTGGAAGGCAGTACACAGCATACCTCAGACCTGTGCCAGTCAAGGGCAATGGCAAAGAGCCCGGGGCATCATCCACCAACCCGCAGGCCATGATTCATTTAAGCCCATTCTGGAGACATTAACTGAGTTTTATGAGGCAACATTTAAAATCTTGATTCAACTTGATGAATAGTTTGGTGTTAACCAATGACTTAACTAAGACCTAAAACTATAAGCAATTAACTATATGAAGAACATAAAAAATGAAATATAAGCCAGTTGTGGTACTGCATATCTGTAATTCCTGCTCTAGTATGCTGAGACGGGATCACAGTGAGTTCAAAGCCAGCCTGGGCTACAGAGCAAGATCCTGTTAGAAAGAAAGAAAGAAAGAAAGAAAGAAAGAAAGAAAGAAAGAAAGAAAGAAAGAAAGAAAAAAAAAAGAAAAGAAAAGAAAGCAAGCAAGTGAGCCTATGGCTGGCCATACCACCCTGAAGGGGATATAAACCAGCAGGGCTGTATGTATCTCAGTGATTAGAATGCTTTCCTAGAAAGCATAAGACCTTAGGTTTAGTTCCTAAGTACCAGATAAACTGGACCTGGTGGCTTGTAATCCCAGCACTCAGGAGGCTGAGGCAGAAGGACTGTTGTGACTTCAAGGCCAGCCTGGGCTTCATAAATGAGTTCATAGCAGCCTGACCCTGTCTCAAAAAATTATATATATATATACATATATATATATATATATATATGAGAAAATATACAGTGGAGAAAAATCCTCAATTAACTTTCATTCATAAAAATACTAATCAGGGAGGAGAGAGAGGCTAAGTGATTCCACAAGACACGAGGAATTTTGGGAAGAGCAGTGCCAGCCAGCTAACACATGGGCAAACCACACAGCTAAGGAGAAAGATTGTCATGCCTTGTTCTTCAAGTCAATAAACAAGCTGAGTAAAGGCCAACGTCAACTATTGCCCTCCCCTATCCATCCGTCTATCCATCCATCCATCCATCCATCTGTCCATCCATCCATCCATATACCCCAAAAGTAGGGTGCCTACAAAAGGCCCTGAAAGTGAACTCACTAGAAAAAGGCAGCTCTCATGCAAAGAGTTCCCAATGATACAGAAAAAATTGGCTAGGGTAAATTTCACTGAAATGCAGCCTGAACAGAAAGGCAAAAAAGCTGAATGTTCTCACTGATTTTTGAACAGCAGAGCAGCAGATCACATAGAAGAAGAGAGCAGGACAGAAGGGACTAGATGCTTACATGGGCCAAAGGTGGGAGCAATAGGGACTTAGACATCTTTAGAACTAGGAAGGAAGTGTCCCAACGCAAAGCAGCACAGAAGGAAGACAACCATCCACAATCACACACTTCAAAACAAATAGAAAATCTGAAGGTACCAAGACTTCAAAGTAAAAACAGTACACATCAACTTGAAACTAAAAGCAGAATAGAATGACGCCAGGGCTGAGAATCTCTGGCTTGTTGCACAACACCAGAGTCAAAGCAAATGAATGTGAATCCAACAGTCAATATTCCTTGGCACCCTTGCTTCGTCAGCTCTATTTACTTCCAGAGCATTCATATTTACCTATTTAGATGAATCAAATGACTCCTCTTTGGATTAGTTTGCCACTATTGGTACAATAAAAGAGGATGTTGTACCTTTTTTTTCTTTAATTCCACTGTCTTAGTCACTTTTTCACTGCTAGCACACAATGCTCGACATTCACAGCTTAGGGGAGGAAAGTTTAATTTTAGCTAACAATTTCAAGAGGTCTCAAATTCACTCATGGTTGGCTGGCAGTAGCAAAAGGGAGTGGCAAAAGGCCTAGCTGAAGGAAAGAGCAAACAGGAAATAGAGTGCAAGAAGAAGGGCGGAGCTCGCATACACCCTTCCAGGACATGCCCCAACGATCTGCCCCTTCCAACCAGGTCCCACTTCTTAACAGCACAGAAAATCAGTAGATTAACTCCCACAATGGAATCACTTTCCAAACATGAGATTCTGGGAGGCTGTTCCAGATCCAAACCAGCATCCCTGAAGAAATCAGGGTATCCATCCTTGGGTCTGAACTGCAAGAGTACTAAAAAAAAAATACAAGAAATGATTTCATTAGTTAAATCTCACCTTTTAGAGGTGAGAGAACTTATGTCTAGAAGCTTGTTTAACACCAGAGACAACTGGCAGGAATTTAACCTTTATAATCTTACTTAATCCAGAGAAATTTCAGGGAATTTCCACATCTTTGCAGTATTCTGGGAATCTGTGACATATTAAACCATTAAAATGACTCAGTCTGACCCTGTCTATAAGGTACCAAGCATGGTAAGAAGCTTATGGGCACATGCGGGAGGGATCAAAGTGTCAAGGAAAGTGCAGTGATTGGAAAGTCCTAGTTAAAGATGCAAGGAAGTTGGTAGACAGTATTTGAGCTAGTTAATGTATACTAAAAACAGGACCAAGTACCTTTCTCCTACAAAATCTAAAATCAGGTAAAAGGAAGCATTATGACATTGCTTCAACCAAGGTTGCCCCTTAGTTAGAGTTAAACTGCCTAGAAATAACTGGAAAATAGAAACTTGATTGTATTACCACATTTCAAATGTGTAACTAAATACACTTATTTAGGATTTGCAATAAAATTCACCTCCTTATTATGATGGACTCTGTAACTCTTGATTGCACAACAGGTTCACGAGTTGTTAGTACCATCTTCCTCATTAGTCTCTGGCAATACACGGGGCTTCTGGTTTCTTCATTGCAACAAGTATTGGCCCACTTGCTGGGGTGTAGTAGGAGCACTCTGAGGATGCTATTTCTTGATCTCAGCATTAGCAATATTTGGGGCCTGGGAATTCTTTGCCATGGGGCAACTGTCTTATGCACTATAGGGCTTTTAGCAGTCTCTATAGCCTCTGTCTGGATCAAGTCGGTCTCTCATACTCCAATGAAGACTGCACCGCAAGTCCTTCATTAGCCCTCACACGTGCAATCAGATGCTTAGTTAAAACTGGTCAAAGAGGAATAGTACACTAATATTCCAGAGACCTGTATTTGGTTTCTTTTACATTCAATATTCTTAGATCAACACAAACCTATGAAAAGGGTAAATAATATTATAGTGCATATAAGGAATAACTTTTTGTGGTTGTAGCATTTGCTTAATGTGCTTATGGAAGGCAATTTTGATAAAGAATTAAGCAGTTCTTATACTTTGGATTCAGATCAACCTGGATTCAAAGCCCAGTTGTGTCACTTGCCAGCCTGAGTTAATCATTTAACTTCATTGACCTATAGGTATCTGTTCTACAAAATAGGTGTGATAAAACCTGCTTCAACAAAGCAGTGGGAAGGAGAATGGGTGTTCTTAAAAGATGTTTATAAGGTCCACCCCCTAGAAATTGTTCAACAAACAACCAGTATCATGAAATAATTTTCCCAGTCACGATAATACCTTAAACCTGTCAATTTGCTACCAACCCAGCCACACTCAGTCATCGCCATCAGCCTCCATGTGGCAGGTTATGTCTCAAGGGCCAAGCCAGGGATTCATCCCCACAAGTGGGCAGTGCCTGCAGTCCACTTCCTGCCTAACCTACTATGCAATGCTCCCAATTGAGTCATGAGCCCAACAAGAGGTGATCTGTCCCTCACCCAGCCATTTTTGTTCAATCTTTGTAAGTTGGCTTTTGCCCAGACTCTCTGAATTACACCCTCACTCTCTCTCCAGGACACACTTTCCCCTAGCATACACTCATCTGAGTGGTTTCACTCTTAAGTTATTTCTGATCCACTCCCATATGCCAATAGCCATAGTCAATCCAACAATACAGACCAACCCAAATCACTGAAGTAAACCTAATACTAAAAATCCTAGAAACTCTGATGCTGCCCCCTACCCAGCAGTCAAACCAACTGGTCTGATCCAAGCAGATTTCCCTGGAAGGGAGTATGGCTCTGGGCAAGGCACTGTCTGAGCTGGGATGACTTGAAGCCAAGGCAAATGAGTCATACAGAGAGAGAAGGAAGGGCAGGGTGTGTGGCTGCAAACGGACCCAGCACAGCCCCCATCCACTCCAGTCTGTCCTCTCCCTCTGTCCGCTCCAAAGGTTCCAGCCAAGAGAGGTGGCAGGAACTTCCAGGATGTCTTCAAAACACACCCTGACAGCTATAAAGTGTTAACTACAGCCAGAATTACTGGCTACATTTTCTGCATTTTGGTTCATCTCATGATTGAGTAACAAGAGGAGTAACCACCTGATGGGCACAGTGTTTCAGCAAACTGTTCCTGTTTCATTTTAGCAGGTGGGGCCAACATGACTTAGTAAAAGTTTAAACCCTTTTCTGATTGAGCGACTAGAGACACTCATAAAAAGAACCTGTTGGTACATCTGGCTTACCAGGTATTCTAGTGCAGTTTGTACTAATGTAATAGAATACCAAAGACTAAGTAATTTATTATTTTTTTGAACCCAGAAATTTCTTACAGTTCTGGAGATTGGAGCTTCCAAGGTCAAGGGGTCCCACATATGGTAAGAATTGCCTCTTTTTCTTCCTTTTTTGTGGCACTTAGGAACTACATTCAAGTCCTTGGCTTCTCTTTCTTTTTTCATGATTTTGAAACAGAGTCTTGCTAAATTGCCCAGGTAGTCTCACCTCACTGCCTTCCTGCCTTGGCCCCACAATAAGGGCACTAATCCACTTGTGAGGCAGAACCCTCATGGGCACATCCCCTTCTCAAAGACCCTCCTCCTCAACACTGTGGCTTTGGGAATGAAGTTGTCAACTCACACACTTTGGGGGATGTTTCCATTCAGGGAGTGCTTTAGTAAGTGCGTTCAATGTGTACTTACTAAGACTTGGCTCTTACAAACAGTGCTGCTATAAACGTGGGTGTGCATGTGTCACTGTAGTATGATGTTTTTAATTCTCATACCCATCAACAAATATGTGGATAAAGAAAAAAGTGGTAATATATATATATATATATATATATATATATACACACACACACACACACACACACACACACACACACGGTGGAGTACTACTCAGTCGTAAAAAGAATTTATTTGAGTTACCCATTGGAAAACAAATACACCTTCTGAATATAATGCTAAGGAATAAACCCAAATTCACACGATTTCTCTTGTATGAGAAATCCAAAATGTAAATAATTTAGAGAGCAAAAAATAAAAAAAAGAGAGAGAGAGAGAAATAGACAATAGAAAACAAAAGAAGTAGACTGTGGAAATAAGAGAAAGACCAAAATATAAGATGTGATACGTGTCAACTCCCTAAACTGATTGTAGCTGTTAAGTATTGTAAACACATAAGATTAAAAATTTTTAAACGTGGGCTTTCAAGGTATAATTACCATGCTTTACTATTATGCTAATTTCCCAGATGGGTAAAAGAAACACGTGCTTCTGAATTAGTGGGAGCTGACAATCCACATAACAATCTGGACAAGTCCGGCTGCTGAATGAAGAAGTTCATAACTAACAGAGCAATGAACGACTTGTGGCCTGCAGCACTCCTGAAGCTAGCAACCCTCCTGTGCTCAGCTACTGGTTATTAGAGCCCTGATTAAAACAGCAATAGCAAGATCAAAAGCAAGTAAGACCCCTGGGGGGAAGGTGTGTGCGCTCTGTTCCCTTCCCAACCTTATCAGGAAAGGCCAGTGGTCTCACCAAGCACTGTCTAACCGTGTAGTACGTTGTACTGCAATTGGGCACATAGTTCCAGCACCCAGAGGGCCCTCTGCAAGCTGGACTTACTAAGTTCAGTTTCCTTAACCGCTTGTCCAGCATGTGCAAGGCCGTAAGCTCAGTTCCCCAGCATCACATAAAGATCAGCCAGGTATGAAGTGGATAATTGTAATCCCAACACTCATGAGACTGAGGCAGGAGGATTGTTAAGAGTTCGAAACCATTTTGACCTATAGAATGAGTTCAGAATGAGCCTGGACTACTGAGCAAGATCCTGCCTCAAAAAAAAAAAAAAAAAAAAAAAGATGGAGTTACTTTGGCAAGGGTTTGTGTGATCATTCTCACTGCACTTTCTTAGCTCTCCTGATCTGTACCCCTTCAGGTCACCTGCCTTCTTCCACCTTTTGCCACACTAGCTGTCCAGGATCCTCCGCCTGCCACTTCTTTTCACTCCTTTGTGGGCTCCTCTTTCTTGACCCGTGCTAACGACGCTGCTCCTCAGGGCTCCGTCCTGAGTCTCATCCCTTCTCGCTGCACACGCAGCAAACTCCCCTGTAAGCATGCCTCTGCCTTCAGGAGCCATCTCTGTGCTAACACTGCATAATCTCCCCTGAGCTTTGACCCTTCTGCTGAGTTCCAGGGTCATAATTTTCAATCGTATAATGAATAGTCATCTGGTTGTCCCAGGAGGACCTCCCACTTAACATGCACAAAAACAAACTCATCACCTCCCCACACAACATCCAGGGGCCAGTCTCCTTCCTTCAGTTCTAATCTCCAGCCCACTGAGATGTTTAACCCAATTTTAGAGACACACCACATTATCTTTCATTTATTTCTGTCTCCCACTACTTTAGCCAGAGATCTCACAAAAAGCAAAGACCCAGGTTTGCCTGTAGCTGCTTTATTTGGGAGAAAGATCCCAAGGAACAGAAGTGGGAACCTGGTGGGGTGGGGAGGGAGCCAACCCCTGAGTGACAACCAAGCACCAGCTCTGCTGTGAGAAACAGATCTCTGAGTGTCAGTGTAGAATGCAACTAGGAATTGTTCTACTGAGGAGTAAAGGACATGCACACACAATACCCTGGCTTCTACTTCCCAGGTCACAGAGGGCCCCCTGGAGAACTAGTCTGTTGCATTTCCAACTCATACATGTGTCACAATATCCCAGTGTGTTCCTGGGGACAGCCACACAGCAAGAGCAGGGAACCCGGGAGGACAGAGCTATGAGGCACAGCTAGATGAGGCATTTCCAGGAGACTCAAGCACACACGGCTGCTGTCACAGGTGCAGCACAAAGGTGTCTCCCATACCTACCAATGGTCCCCACCTAGTTTACACATCCTTGGTATGGGCCCTTGCTTATCTTGCAAATTGCACCCCCCTTTTGCAGGCCTAAGGACTGCTATACAGTACTTAATCAATGTTTGGAAAACAGTAAATGTAAGGTGGAGGAGAAATTTCCCTAACCCACCCTTTCCATCAGCCCAGAACATTAGTAATAGTTATACACAAATCTTTCAGAAATATCAGTGATTTTATTTTTATTTATTTATTCCTTTTTTTGAATCAGGGTCTTGGTCTATAGTCCAGGCTGGTCCTGAACTCACTTAGTAGCCCAGGGTAGCCTTGAACACACAGAAATCCTCCTACCTCAGCCTGCTGAGTACTAGGATTATAGACATGTGTCACCATGCCAGGTTATTATGTGGTGCTGGGGACTGAACCTGGGGGCTTGCTCTTATTAGACAACTGCTGTAATTACTATCCCATGATTTTAGTTATATTTTTGAGCACAAAAAGGAATAAAAATAAAGAAGTATTTTTCAGAGTAAGAAAACAAAAACAAAAGAGTTACAAACAATGAAGAGTCACCACACAGTTGCAGTTGTGAGCTTGTCTTTTACAAAACTACAGGGAATTATTAGCTGGTAGGCAGGTGCTCAGCTGTCACCTGTCTTGGGGCCTGGGAGCAGGGGGCAAGGAGCTGCTGTGCCTTTAAAGGATTGTTAATGTTTCATTCGAGTTGTTGTTTCAGATAAGGCCCTGCAGAGAAACAAGGAACCAACCAACTGCTGAGTCACTGGCTCACTCTTTTTAAGGGACTGCTTTTGTGGAAGGCAATTTTCCACAAACCAGGGATGGAGAGAGTGGTTTCAGAGTGCCTCGAGTGCATTACAATTATTGTGCCCTTTATTTCTATTATGATTATAATATATAATAAAATAACTGTAAACTCACCATAATGCATAATGATGGGGGTGGGGAGTGAGCTTTTCTGCTGTCTTCCTGCAACTAGACAGTTCCATCTGGAGCTATGAGAGACAGCAACGCGGGAGTCTGCTGTTTATACCCAGCCCACACTCTGATGTTGGCGTGGTTGCCCTCTCCGCAGAGAGCCCTGCTTCACAAAGGTGGGATGCTGGGAATGAAGAGTGCTTGACCGTGCTTCTGCAGCAATCTTGGCATATTTCATCTTGACTTTAGTTCAGAAAGTATAAAGATTTGACGTTGTCTCAAATATACTTTTAAGGCGGTGTCCTTTGTGGTCTCAAGCAGCTGACCCTCTTCTAGCACAAAGCCAACTGACCTGACTTATTTATAAAAGGATTGCACATTTGTTCCTTCCCAGCCTGGGGGGCTTTCTTAGCTGGGAAACAACATCCATACTCTTTTGAGCTGAGACGGGACCATGCACCAGGTGGAAGGAAAATGCTTTGTCTCTTTCAGGACCTCTGCTAGAGTTTGAAACACATCAAGACTCCGAGTGTCTCCTCATCACCCCATAATTCACAGTTTGGCTTTGAATGTGGCCACTTTATCAGCTGACTTGAGCACAGCTGTCATTCTTCCTGGAAGTGGCAGATTAGATTACTGAGGAGACCGGATAAGAGAGTTTCACGGTCTATTCTACATCACGGAAACCTGCTGCCAGTGTAACTGTTTTTCTAAAGAAACCTCTGGTGCTGCTCTCATAACTCAAAAACCCTAGCCAGTGACTGGCCTCTAGAAATGCACCTCATTTCTGTGCATAAAAGTGGACATCTGAGCTCTACGTCCATCTCATAGCTGCACGAGCAGGTATGAAGTCTGGGCTTGTCCTTTAATGTGCTTGGTCATTTTCACTGCGTTGTGCTAAATGATATAAGCTCAGGCGACATTTTTCAGCTGGCCAGCACTTCTAGCTGACACAATGTAGGATATGTCAGACACAGTGACACAAAGTATAGACTTGCACTCAGAAACGACTTCTTGGAGTAGTAAAATCAGAAAGCCAATCAGCGACAGCAGCTGAGCCACATGGCCACACACCAACACAAGCCATGCAAAGATTTGAACAGTTCCACAGCTTAGCGTCGGCTGGCAGCAAAAGTGCATGTAACACATCCTCAGTACATCGTTGTGAAAAACAGATGGTATGTTAACAAGCAGCAACGCCTGGCTGCTGACTCGTCAGCCTGGATTTTGTACCACGGTGCTGACTCATGAATCCTTTCTAACAACTGTGACTCAACATCCTTTGCTCTTTTATCAATTCATATAGATATAGTGCTGGCCGAAAGACCATGTGCCACTTGTGAACTGTAGCCTCTCCTAAACGTTCATACTAGTGTTCTTAGAAGAAGGCAGGATCTATTCTCCACCAATAGCAAAGGGCTCCTCAAATTTAGCAACGTGGTGAGCCACTAAGAGTGGTGGTCCTGGAGCAGACACCTTAGATGCAGTGATGACTGTCATTAACTGCTTCTATTCTTCATGGCTGTTAGGTCAAAGAAGGACCCAGGCAAAAACCAGAAATATGACCAGCAGCCACAGAATTTAAAGTGAAACTTATTGTTCCATGACACAAGTTCAGGTGAAAGGCCCTGATTTTGGGGTGAATTCATTTTTTATTTAGTACAGATGGTTAGGCAGCATGCAGGTTAGGGGTTAGACTATTTTGCTGGGATGTGTGTTGGGGATTGGACAGGAAAGAACAAAGCAGGGTAGCCTTTTAGGATGAGAGAGTAGCTATAGGTTCATGGGATATTGGTGCCCCTGGAAGTTAGAGGTATCATCATTAGTTAGACAACTTTCCAGGAAAGTTGTTATGTCAGGGACAGAGAAGATTGCTAGGGCTGGGAAGATTACCATGGCCAGGAAGCAATGAGGGAGTAGCTGTCTCTAAGCCAAGGTCACACACAGAGTCAAGCTCTGTGTATGGGAATGGCCGAGAAATTCAGCTCACGAGTTACAGCACAGGAACCCCACAATGTCCACTTCTTCCCTAAGTCCGAAGGGCTGGCTTTCAATGCAAGTGGCCTGGTCTCCATGTGGTAAGGCAGCTTTGAAGAATTCCTGGCTTCTCTCAATAGCCAGTCAACACATATTATACAAAGTAGGCTTGGAGAATGTGAATCATTGGTTGTAATGAACCCATAATTTAAGTAGGACCATTGGTATCCTTTTTTTTTCTTGACCCAAGGTCTTGCTCTCTAGTCCAGGTTTGTCCTGAACTCACTATGTAGCCCAGGATGTCCTTGAACTCAGAGCACTCCTGCCTCAGTCTCCCAAATGCTAGGATTATAAGTGTGTGCCACCACACCAGGCTCATTACTGAGGGACCAAATCCAAGACCTTGCGCACTTTAGGCAAGCATTCTAGCCACCTTCCGCCCCTTGATTTTTTTTTCTTTTTTAATGCAGCTTTCTTCAGGGATCCAACCCAGGTCCTTCACACTGAGCTGCATCCCCAGCCTGTTTTTTATTATTGACTTTTTGTTTGAGATAGGGTCTTGCTGAGTTGCCTCAACTGAGCTCAAACTCGTGCACCTCCTGCCTCAGGTCTCCGTGTGCTGGGATTATAGGCCTGCATTCGTAGGCCCAAAATTGATCTCTTTTGTTGGTGGTCTTAGAGTCTTCTGTCACATCATTGGATCTTTCTCCCTTTTTCAAAGAAGTTCTTCAGTGATACTTGTTTTTCACTAATTTCAGCCACAGTTACCTTGTGGGCTTACCAAAACCATAATGCAGGAAAGTGGTAAATAAATTAAAGGATGAGCCACATGTAAATTAAAATAAGTGTCCCATTCTGACTTCCGGCCTGCCACCAGATGCAGCGGTATCACTGAAGTACACATCAATCCACCTGTCTCTCTGAAACCTGCCACTAGATGCATCTGTCACTTGCCATTCACTGGGAGGGTTTGATATGAGTCTGCAAGCTATTTATTTATTAAAACTTCTGTGCAGTCAAACCTCTCTACTAATATTAATCTGTATTTGCAGCAGCTCACCTCAGCTACACACAGATAGATCATCGGTCATTGGACCCTCATAGGGAGTACACTACCAAGGTCCATTATGTGAAGAGCTCACAGTAGCGTTTGCACTCCCTGAGAATCTAAAGCTGTCACTGAGCTGACGGGAGATGGCACTCAGGCAGCAGTGCACATGATGGGGAGAGGCTGCAAACACAGAGGAAGCTTCACTTGCCCCACCACTCACCCACCACTCAACTGTTGTGCAACCGGGTACCTAATAGGCCAGGAACCAGTCCTAGGAGTTGGAGATCCCTGACGAGTAATTTTGCTCATAATAATACTGATTTCTCTATCCAAAAGTATTCCTGTTCACGATTTTTTGAACATGTAATTTATGAATTTATGACCTTGAACTGGGCATGCTCAGGAATGTGCTTGCTGCTGTATGTGAAGACAAGTCTTTTCTATACGAATGTGTGTCCTCAATGCAGTCCCTTGCTCTGTGCGCCTGGGCAGGAGCTGCTTTAAGGATTTCCTCCAGTGCTCTTCTTACTTGCTCTAAGTAATAAGCCTGTGCTCTTTCATCTCCTGGTCGGGCTTACAGACTTTCCATGTACCAGGAGGTGCACTGATTGTATTCAGTCACAAAATTAAAAAATTTTGCAGAGTATACTAGACAGCCTGAGGTCGGTAAACACTAAACGAACAGTGGAGATTGAAATTTCTATCAGAGTAGAAAAATACTTTTAAGAAAATCTGAGAATTTAGAAAATCAACATTTGAGTCTCACCAAGGCTATATCTATGAAGACATAAAGCAAAGGATTCTGTGCTTTTCTTCAGGATTACAATTTGTAGTTTAATAAATTAGATGTAGACCTCCCAAAAATAGAAGTAAAAATCCAGCTCTAATTAGCCAATGTAAATGAAAATAACCATTTATTATCTAAAATAAAATAGCTAAAATATAATTAACACTTCAATAATTTCATAAGTGAAATATGTAAATTTATTTGCCTCAATAATGAATAACTTAAACATAACTTTCATCTTTATTTAAATTCAATGCAGTGCCTACTTACTGAGCAGTATTAGGTGGCAGGGACTGTGGTAATTGCTGAAGATTTGAAGATGAGTAACTCCCCTGTGGTCCTCCCTCCCTGAGTGAAGCAGACAATTTAGGAAACACTACTGAGGAATCCCTGGAGCTGCCTGAAAGGGGCTCTTCCAGCTCGACCACCTGGGAGACTCCTCAGAGCATGAGTCTGTAAGCAACATCCTGAGAGAATACAGGCCGGCAGGGCAAAGACAGGAAGAACAGGGTAGCACCAAAGTGTTTTAAGTTCCAGTCACTTGATAAAGAAACAAATCAGCTATTTGGTGAGCAAGGACCAGAAATAAGTGTTGGATAATAAAGCCAGCATGGAGCATTCTCTTAAATTATGAGCCACGCAAATATTTTCACATAGGGAAGCAGAGAGCCGCTAAAGGGTTTTAACACAAGGGAAGCACACAACCGGTTTTGCACTCCAGGAAGGTCATTCTGACCATCATAGAGAAAACAGAGTGAAGGGTGCTAGGGGCCAATCAGAAAGCTGTTCATCACAGAGAAAGAGATGAGATGACAGCATGGCTTTTGGACCTGGGGAAGACAGCAGAGTGCAGACGCAGGTGGAAATGGCAGGGTTTACCAGAGAACTATGGTTGGGTATAACTGAGGGACTTGAGTAACTGACAATGGCAACCAAAGAAGTGGAGAAATTAAGTATGGCACATGGCTCTCTCTTGGGTAACCATACAGACAGCAGTGTTGGCACTGCAGCTGACAACCAAAAGAAGCAAGAGGATGGGGGAGGTAGAAAGCAGTGTGCAGATGAGGGAAGGGAGGGACAAATTCAGCCTTCATTTGGGGGCATCCTGAGGGTCTAGTAGGTACCTGAGGGAGACTTAAGAGAAGCTCTTCAGTAGATGGCTGGATTTCTGGTGTTTAGGACAGATATTTGAGCTGAATACATTATGTTGAAAGAGATGAACACAGTCAAGATACCTGAAGCGATGCAGAGGATAAGATTGCCCAGGAAGGACGTGCAGAGTAAGGCTAGGAGGAGTGTCGGTGTGTAAAGGACAGGAGACACTGAGGAGCCTCAAAGGCACCTGCAGGGCAACAGAGTCATCAGAAGAAAAAACAGAAGGTGTAGCACAATACCAACAGAATCAGAGGGCAGTATACTCCTTGAGAAGAGATTAATTGCCAGGCAAAACAGCACAGCCCTGTGATGCTAGCACTTTGGGAGACTGAGAAAGCAGGATCACAAGTTTGGGCCCAAGCGTTTGCTGGGCAACTTAGCAAGGCCCTGTCTTGAAATCAAAAATAAATAAGGGCTGAGAATATAGCACAGTGCAAAGGCCCTGGTCTCAATCCCCAGCACCATACACAGACAACAGAGGAGATTAATTGACAGTTTTATATGAGACTGAGAGGAAAGCGGAACCTAACAGCATCCATTGGGCTTAGCAATAGAGTTCTTTGTGACCTTGGTAAGGAGCAGGTCACTGGCACAGCAGAGGAGGCACCAGGGGATTGAGAAGACAGCAGAGTCACCCACTGTTCCCACTAGGCACCGAGCCAAGGACTAGAGTTATCACAGCCGAGAAGGCATCTCTCGAAGGCACGTCAAGTGACGAAGCAATACGTGAGAAGTGGGTGCAACTCCGGATACTAATTTTCATATTTATAAAGTAGTTTTTTAGTTGAACTGACAAGCACTACATACTGACCACTCCTTCCCCCTCTCTTTACTCAGTGCTGGGGATTGAGCCTAAGGCCTCATACATGCTACGCAAGAGCTCTCTACCACTGAGCTACGTCCTCAGTCTGTTTTTTGTTTGGTTGGTTGGTTTTTGTGGGTTTTTTAAAGACAAGTTCTTCCTAAATTGGCCAGGTGACCTTGAACTTGCCATCCTTCTGCCTTAGCCTCATGAGCAGATGGAACTACAAGCATGCAATACATACTAACCACTTTCAGAAAATGTTGACTGAGAGTGTATTAGGCTATTGTGGATTGGATCTGGAATGTCCCTAAAAGCCTCATGTATTTGGATGTTGTGAATTATCTATGGATTTCATGTACCATTAGAATGTGGGGCCAGATCACTGGGGCTTGACTCAGAAGAGGCAGATCATTGCACACACTAGCTCTGCCCTACCTCTCTCATTCTGCTCCCTGTTGCAATGCTACGAACAGCTTCTTTCCTGCTAGACCTCTGCCAGGTGTTTGTACTGTTGCCAACTGCCCATAGATGAGCTAAGACCTTGTGAAACTGTGAGTGAAAATAAGCCTTTCTTCCCTTAAATTATGGGTACTGTTATTGGGTCCCAGCAATAAAAAGTAACTAAGGCATAGGTATAGCCAGAGTAAACACTCAGACACTCAGCTGTTCTCTCGTCCAGCTCCTAACTGGAAATACTACTTCCCAAAAGCTTCAGCTTCAAGCCTTGCACTAGAAATAATAAAATGAAGAATTCTCCCAGTTAATTCATTTTAATTCCTCATATAAAAATGTCCATAGAACAGATAGACAGCCTTAAGAAATATTTTTACTTTCTGAACTCACTTTCATCCTGTAGTTGTAGCAGGATAAATTAAGCTTTAAATGTTTTAAGAGATTTAGCCAAGAGCAATGGTGTAAGCATGTAGTTAGTCCCAGCTAGGAGGGTGGCTGAAGAAGAAGGGCCTCTTGAGCCTGGGAGTTCAAGGGCAGCCTGGGTCAACATAGGAAAATCCTATCATAAGAGAAAAAACCTAAGAGATTTAAACATACTATGGGAGCATTTATCTTTTGTATGAACCAATATTTTTCCGTGATTCTGTGGGTTGGAAGACTGTAACACACATTTTCCAACAAGCAGTTCTCGTGGCCTGGGCTGCTGGGAGGATGGCTGCTGGCTCACGCCCACAGCTACAGGGCGCTGGTTCAGCTGGGGTCAAAGGGCCCAGGATGGCCTCAGTCTTACCTTTGGTGCGTGGTAAATGCTAGCTGGAGTGACAGGACTAACACAATCAGGTATATCTCTTCATCTAGCAGCCTCATTCACAGGGTTATCTCAGGACTCTCCCAGCAGCAAGTTCTAACACAGCCCTTATCACACCTCCTCTTACAGCACATTTGATAATGTCCCATTGGCCTGTCAGTCCCCTGGCCATGCCCAGATTCACAGAGTGAATAAACAGGAACACTTCACAATGGGAAGACTGGAAATTTACATGGCAAAATAAGTGTCTGTACAAAGATGAAATAATCATGACCACAGTATTTCGGGAATTTGTCACAATTACATTTTGCCTAAAATACTTATTCTAGGAAATGTCTCCTCACTTAGGTGGAAGCAAAAACATAATAAGTCATATACTTATCACATACTCACAAAGCAAAACTTTTGCTTTTCTTGAAAAATAATACTGAATCAAGATAAAGAAAAGACACTCTGAGTGTTGTGAGTTTCTTAAGGGACATAAGGCCCGTGTCTTCTTTTCTACATCTCCAACAGTTCAGTGACTTTATTTGAACAAATGATTACTTTAAATATTTTCTACATTGTTTTTAGAAAAATATAAATATAATAGAAAAAGGGAAGGAAAATTAAGCTAGTGCTTTTATTTTTCCAAATTTCTATATATCAGAGATACATATATTTGTAAAAAAAATATTCATTATATACTGATATTTGCCAGGCTTTCACTGACAGAGCTGAAGGCAGCAGGAATTGGGGACAGCAGAAACTTGACCTTTACGGAATGCATTCCACACCAGAATCTTCCTTAACAGCTCTTCCTTTGTATCACCCATGAGCATCAAGTGACAGTAGGCTAGTGAGTTCGTCACACATGTGCCTTTGATATCAGTTGCTGCAATACAATTGCTCAGTATACTTGTAAATGATCCTCATTCATTATGTTCATCAACTATTCATCTTTGATACTGAAACCAAAGGAAACCCTAAATAAACCCTTTGGCTTCACTCAGTTACTAGCTTGGAGTGGCTTCAGATATCACCAACTTTGAAGGTCACACAGCTGAGCAATGGACTATAGTCTCCCACTACCTCTGTGTAGACAACACCACTACATGTGTGAGTCACAGTGATGATAGTTTTCTAGGTTACTTTCCAGGGCCTTGACGCCACCATCGTTAAAACCACTGGTTCGTCATCTGGGCCTGTGTAGGTGTCTGACGGGTGTCCTATTTGGTGTCAGGGTAGAGAAAACTCCACTGTCAGGTCTTTCTAGTTTCACCATTTTCTAAATATGCATTTTATGAAGAGCTATTAAGATTTATTGCGCTGCTGAGCAAGGCAGCACACGCCTGCAATCCTAGTGATGTAGTCAGAGACCACCTTAGGGATGAAAAACAAGCTGAATCCTAGGTCCTCACCTAGTACTCATTAAAAGAATGTTTTATATTTTCTTTTGGGACAATCAGGGACTCAGTCATTTTTTGCCATAAGTTATGACTCTTCATTTGAGCCTACAGATGCCCAAAGAATACAGACAGAAATTTGACCTTCTTTATGTACTTTTGTCACTGTAAATCTATATCAAAAGTCTTCTCAGCTCTGTATATGGGTGTGTTGATTATTTAGAGAGTATCTACCTAGGAGCTAGCTGGACAGCATCTATTAGCCCTAAAGTCATATTATCTCATCCCCCTTCAGGGCTGAGGACAGTAAGAAAAGAGTATCACAGGGACATTCAACTATGCCCAGATGTCTCCAGCCATTTTCTCAAATCTGTGATCGCCCCAATTCTAGGAAAAGAAGAGCCCACCATGCCTAGAACCACCATAACAGAGATAATCCTTCTCTGGAAATGAAAGCACTCCTTAAGCAGGAAGATTCCAGAGCTATGAAACTAAGACTCAGATAAAAATGTCTGGACCTAGCCAACCAGCTAATCCTTAAAACTGGTCTCCTGCTTGTGCAGGTCGGCCAGTCTTAGACCCTTCATCAGAATGTTTCCCCACCCCAGCTACTCATGCTGGGGTCCTTCCCCATTCTTCTAATCCCCTGTGTGAAGGCACACCAGAATATTATATGCCACTCAAAGGCCATATGTCTGCAGTCCTCTAGTAATTATCAGTTCAAATCACAGGAGGCTATTGATTATAGTAAAAAACACTTATTTAAAGCTAGATTTGAGGATGGTGACAGGGAATATTTCTCCAGAAGACTACCGCCCTTTCTTTGCTAGATGAGAGTACGGGTGAAATCACAGGGAAACAAACGTGCATCTTCAAAAATGGCTATTGAGTTTACAAACAACCTGCCAAGGAGGTTAAAAGTCACAGTCTATTGATGGCTGGGGCATGTCTGTCAGAACCTTCGGAAGGAAGTCCTTAACCCAACATTTGCATACCTCCCGGTTTCTTGCTGCCTGGGCCTGGAGTTCTCACAACCCTGGACAAAAGTCATGCCCAATAAATCCAGATGCCAGGTACAGAACCTTGGTGGGATAGTAGAACAGCTTTTTCACCTTGAGCAGTCTTTGGGAAAATCTGACTTTTAGTTTTAAATGCTGCCCTGTCTGTATCATGATCTCTGTTAACTCCCCAAGCAAAAGTCCCTTACCATTTCCTCTTACTTTCTAACTAAAGCTTTTTTCAGTAACTTTGTCTTTTAGTTTTAATTTCCATTATTACAAAAATCAAGAAGTCAGGCTAGTAGGCAATACCAGCACCTCAGGCTGATTCAGGAGGGTCGCATGTTCAAGCCCAGACTGGGCAACTTAGTGAGACCTTTTCTAAAAATGAAGAGGAACTGAAAATGTAGCTTGGTATGAAAGTCCTGGGTTTAATCCCCAGTACCACAAAAAAGACGTATTACATATATACATATATACACATTACATATCTATACCCACAGACCACTGACTTAACATTTCCTTGCTTCCTGTCACCAGAAACCATGCCTTAACCCACTTGGCTTCTTTACCCGTAAACATCCCTAAGCCCAACCCTGGGGAGGCAGGTCTGGAGCTCCCCATCACCCCCTCCCGGCCGCCAGCTCATAAGCAGACTGCTTTGCAAAACCTATTGCTTATGTGACTGGCATGTAGCACACCAGACAAAATGGGCTGGTTGGTAACATTATCACTTGTTTTAATGTACTCATTTAGTAGGAAGAAGCCAAAGGGGAGAATAAAAGGCATCTAACTTTGTTGAAATACTGATTTGTCCCTGTTGATTTCCATGTCACTGGCATATACGGATCCTAGCTTCA
This sequence comes from Ctenodactylus gundi, assembly GCA_004027205.1. Lineage (NCBI taxonomy): Eukaryota > Metazoa > Chordata > Mammalia > Rodentia > Ctenodactylidae > Ctenodactylus > Ctenodactylus gundi. Next base: position 22,638 of record PVKB01003023.1, read on the forward strand.
GTAAATAGAAATTACAACTAAAGCAAGAATTTCCAGGAAAAGGTTTTAATTGTAAAGTAAGAGAAAATGGCAAGGGACTTCAGCTTGAGGAGCTGACAAAGATCAGGCTGGCCCTTACCAAAGTTGAGTAAGAAAGAGTAGAAAGAGGACTCCAGATTAAGGTGGCATATTCTGATGAAAAGCTTCAAATCGAGGGCCAGCAAGGGCAGGACGCCAGCTTTGAGGGACTGATTAGCTGAGGTGGGCTAGGACCTAGGTGACCTTTATCCAAGTCCTGATTTCACAGCTCTGGAGGAATCTTCATGATTTGGGGGTGGGGAATGGGAACAATTTTAGCACCATGAAATGATTGTCTCTGTGGTGGCTTCAGTCATGTGAGGCTGTTTTGCCTGAGACCCAGGTAACTACTGGCTCAGACCTTTAAGCATCCAGGAAGGCATATAGAACTGGATGGCCCTGTGAATCTCAAAAATCAGTTCAGCTACTCTTATCTTGGTGTTTTCCACCTTGAAGGGGATGAGATAGGCCAAGTAAAAGTTGGGCCGATAAATTTTGTTCTGCTGACCTTTACATAGATTAATATGTCCAAATGACAATATGGCTCCATGCGAGCAAAAACAATATGACTCTGAGTTGTACAAATTAAATTTAAGCTTTATTCACTTTTTATTACCTATTGTACATTTGTATGGGCCGAGTAAAGGCTCAGGTTTTAGCAATAATCCCCTTTAAGTCTCTGTGTTTTCCAAAGAAAACACAAATTGGGATTTTAATGAACAACAGGTTAAAAGCTTAGAAGATTGTCCTTTTCCCTATAGTGGACCCTGACTATGTCACCTGGACAATGGACTTCTCATAAGAGACAGTTCTCAGGGGGAAAAAAAAAGACATTGAAAACGGATCTGCCCAAAAGGAAAACAAATGTTACTGAAGAAAGCAGTCACTAGTGAGCCACAACATCCCCCTGTTCTAGTTCATATCACCAGGGTCTTGGAAGAAGTCAATGGACCAAAAAAACACAAGCCCATCTGTGGTGCTGTTAGAGACCGCACTCTGACTTCCTCCTGTTTACTTTTGTATTAGCTCTGGGTGGTGCCACGGAAGAAAACCTGGGTCATAACAGAAGAACTTTCACTGACTCTTTATAAATAAGTTGACTCGGAGAGCACAGAAGTAGTTTATTTTGCTGTGTTCCGAGTTGTTCCTCTGTTCTTTCTGTATTATATTCCAAATTTCCTTAGTGCTAATAAAAAAAGAGTCAGGCCAGCTGAACCTGCTGGCTTCACTGTTGAGGCCGCGAGCACCCGGCCATTTGATCTGGCCTAGCCACGGCCTCACCAAAGGGTAGCTTCAACTGTCATATGAGTGGAGAGTTCATTAAACTTCTTAACCAAATACTGGGAAGTTAATGATTTTAAATGGCCCATGAATGATGTCAGAAATATCCAAATGACCCTTGGCAGAAAAAAGTTTCCTCATCCCTACCTGTCTTCCCATAATGACTCGCCTGGCGTTCAGCTCTTTCCCTCTAATTCTGCTCAGTCTTTCCCGGCCCAGTAAGGCAGGATCACGAGCAGTGTCCTGAGAAGCAGAACCTCGCATCTGAACCCTAGGACTTCAGTGCACTTAATTGCTGACCTCAGCATCTGGCCTTCCCTTGGCTTCTCTTCCTGAAGGTAGCAAAAAAGGTAAACAGCAACAGCACTGAACAGGAATGGGAGACATGAGCTCAGACAGCAGTGAGAACACAGTCTCTGGTAGAGCCTGAATTTTGGTGAGGACTTCAGGCCTTTAGAAGCCATGAAGAAGAAGAAAACCAAATACTGTACCTCAAAGCCAATCCTCTCTAGAAGGTGTCTGTGGGACCTTATTCATTTCATTCTGAATATGTGATGCTTTCAGAACAAGACTGCTGGTAGCCCTTGATGCAAGACCATCCAGTGAAAATGAGATGTGTGGCATGTGAAAGACACACACTTGGATTTTCCTTGTGTTGTAGTTTGAATCTGGAGTGTTCCCAAAAGCCTCAAGTGCCTGTGGATACTGTGTACTGCTGCGAGGTGGGGCCTGGCTGGAAGGGGCAGGTGTGTGGGGCTTGACCTGGAGGTGTGTGTGCTGGTTCTGCCCTTCCTCCCAGACTTGTGTCTGTTCTGCCATGCTGCTGTGAGGATCTCTGTCTCCGGAGCACCAGCTCTGCCTCTGGCTCTAGTTGCAGTCCCACCATATGATTCCACCATTTTCCAGCCAGCCACCCATGAATGGACTGTAACTTTCTAAAAATGGAAGCTAAAAATAAATCTTTCTTCCCTAAAGTTGTAGATATTGGGTATTCTCTCCCAGTTAAAATTTAAAAATGTAACTAAGACACCCTGTTCTTATATGCATCTCATGTTTTGGATGGGAATTTAGAGGATAGCAAAAAATGAAAAAACCCTTCCTCAATCTCCCATAATCTAGAATTGCCACAACATTTGTATACATTCATTTTAGCCCTGAGGTTTTTCAAATTCTGCCACATCTGCCACGCTGACCACCCATTGTTTATTCATGTTATCATTTAGCAAAATGCTTTCTAAGCATCTGTTACCTGCAGGTGCTATTCTGCGTGCTAGGAATACATTCACACAGGGAACAAGACAGATGGACAAATCCCTGAATGTCAGTGACGGTTACATTCTTACATGATCATCTCCTATTTGATTTCTCTCAGGACACTTCAGTTCCCTCATTCTTCCTCCAATCTTGCTAACTACTGTTCTTCCTCTTTGAAAACAGGGCCATTCTTTCTCAATGATATATCTTCCTTTCGCCAAATTCATGCAGTTTCACAGCTCCATTTGCCCCCATGAGCTCCTCTCTAACTCTAACTTCTTTCTTGGGTCCCCGACAATCTTTCTAATGATCATATAAAAAGGTCTAGAAAGTTCTCCGACTCCCTGGAGTGAAGAAAGGGGTTATGCTTTTCACCATCCCACATGAGTGCTATTCAGTCTCACCAGGGGATTTCTTTAACAGGATTATATTCAGACTAAACCTATATGATGACACCTCAGCATTCACCATTAATTAGTTCCAAGAGGTGAAATAACTACCAAAAACATTATACCAAACAAGTTGTTTTGACTGGAAAGGATACTGAGTCATGAGGTGACTGATACCAAAAACGACTGTTTGCTTGTTGAGTACTGAATAAATGAGTAACAGAATGAAGTTCTCATGTCAAAATGCTTCAAGTACCACAGGTGGCAATTATCAATGAGACTAAGTACAAAGATATGACTGAACTTCATAAAAATAGGGTTCTGTACATCTGTGTTTACTCATATGGTGCCCTATTTGTGCTGCAAATTGGTAAGGCTGCACATTCATAGGATTCAACAATCATGCCAATGAGCACCACGCTCATTTGTTCTGGAGACATAGCAACCAGAGTGGATTTAGCCTAAAGAAAAGTCAAATGAGTAGAAACCGGTAAAGAAGAATGAGCCATTGGGCACCACTTTGAAGCAAGGTCAAAACAGGAGCAGAACATCACACTGACAGTGACAATGACAGTTCAGAAAGCATCCAAACACAAGATAAGGTAGCATGCACTAAGAATACAACTTTGAAGATGAAAAAGAAGCCAAAATTTGATGCATAGGAGAAAGCAATAAGTCTTATGAATCCCTGGAGGTAAGGAACAAGGGACTAATGGAAGTCAAAGCTATTAATGAAAGATTTGTAAAACATTCTTATCCTTTGCCCAAAAAATGAACTCTTATTTCAACATTTTTGGAAGGTATCATAAGTATGAATGATTGTGAAGGCCTCATGGCCAATGAAATTTCTAGAAACTGAGATTCTCAAGACAAGTAATGCTGCCATGTGCACTGAGGAAACTTGCTGGGTATTTTTAGAAGTAAAATACAAGATATTATTCTGGCTAGGTAGAGTAGAATACCCAAACCATTCCTACTCCCATGCTAGATAATATCTGAAATAAATCATTAAAAGAAAAAGGACTTAATTTTGATACACTATTTGACATAAAATTTTAACTAGTATTATGCATTAAATTGTGAAGCAGTATATTTTCAGAATCTGAATTTTTTAGTCTAATAATTTTTATTTTATTTATCTTCATTCAATTGCTTGTTATTAATAAAATGTGTTCTTTGCAGGTATCATGAATCAATTTAGTTTAAAATTCCAAGAACACCTTACATCTGTTCTATAGCAGGGTATAACTGCCAATGTGTAATTGATCATTAGATCATTTGATCCTTGCCATGACCCTGTGAGGAAAGTAGATACTCTGATCTCTAGTTTATTTATTTATTTTGGTATTGGAAATGGGCCCTGAAATCTTCACAATGAGCTATATCCCCAGCCAATTTTGATTTCTGATTTTGATAACAGGGTCTCACTATGCCACTAAATTGCCCAGACTGGGTTCAGATTTGCTATCATCCTGCCTCAACATCCCAGAGTGCTGGAGTTAGTGTGGACCTGATCTGTGATCCCTATGCTGCAGGTAAGAAAACTGAGCCTTAGACAATTCAAGTAAATTACATAAAGTCATAAACCTAGTGTTTTGGTTACTTTTTCATTGCTGTGACTCAATACCCGACACCCACAAATTTAGGAAAGGGCAGATTTATTTTAGCTCACAGTCTTGAAGGTGCACAGTCCATTCAGGGGCGGCCGGCAACAATCGAAGTACACGGCAGAGAGAGAGGTGGAGGCAGCTTCCCTGGACCAACAGGAAGACAAGCTGAGGCTAGTTGAGACTAGTCCCAATCCTCCAGGAAGGCAGGTGCCGCTTATGTATCCTTTCAGGTCTCCGCCCAGTAACCAGTCCCTCCTGCATCCAGGTGTGGCCACTACACACCATTAATCCCAACTTAACTGTAATCCACCCCTCCAGACCAGACCCCAACCCACCAACATCACATGGTTCCATTAAAATACATGAGACTTTTGGGGCGCACTCCAGATCCTAACCACAACAGAGTTTCATGACCTTTAGTCTTCTGTTCTTTCCATCTTTTTGCTACAATTCCTACCTCTTTATGTACCCATTTTCTACACAATGGACAGAATAATCATCAGCTGTGGCTTCAATACACCCTTCCTGCTACTCCACCCATACATTCCATTCAAACTGTACTCAGGCCATGGACAAATGCAAAAAGTATGGAAACAAAGCTCTATGAGAAGTGAATAGCAATACTAACAAACAGTCCAGAGTCTGAACATAGATAAATATCAACATCTGTCCTCCTAAACATCTTTAGATTTTTCTCCCAAGTCTACAGCTCTGGGAAGAATTGAATTTCAGAATCATTATGGGCTGCTTTGTGCCTAATGAAAATACAGAAAATAAATCAATGGAAAGGATTAGCATGATCACTTGCTTTCTGGTCCTCTGCCCAAAGGATAAACATTATCAAGACTCTTTGATGTATGTTTCACTATCATGTTGCCAATCATGCTCTGATAGAAACTGACTCTCAGATGAGGCATAAAGCCTGTTCTGAAGGCATATTAAACTTTCACAGTAAAATGTACCCAACAAAACGTAGAGTGTTATCTACTGTTATGGTTTGGTCTGGAATGTCCCACAAAATCCTCATATATTTGAATGTAGTAGGATACCTATGGAGTCATGTGCTGTTAAGAGGTGGGGCCTGGTTAGAAGAGGCAGAACACTGGGACATAACTTGGATGGATATATGCTAGATATGCTCTTCCTTGCTCGCTTGGCTTCCTGTATGTCATGATGTGAACAACTTCCTCCAGCTAGGCCGCTGCCATGTGTTTCCACCATTGCCAGCCTCCCCCAGATGGACTAAAACCTTCTGAAACTGTCACCTATACAAATCTTTCCTCCCTCATGTTGTGTATGCCAGGTACTCTGCCACAGCAAGAGAAAAGTAACTAAGACTTAAATTTTAAGTATAAAATGTGAGGTGTCCAAGAAAGGCAATTTAGGATGCTCAGAAGCATGCCTTTTCCACCTCAAGCCTCCACAGAGAGAGTCACCTCTTACAATAGACTGTTTTTTCCTCAAAAAGAGGATTTCAGTTCACCGAAATAGGTCCTTGAAATTTCATTATTTTACATACAAGATGCATAAGTGTGACACAAATTTCATCAATTTCATGTTATATATACATATGTATGTATATATATATATATATATATATATATATATATATACATATATATGTGTGTATATATATATATATATATTAATCATTTTCTTTTGACTGGAAGAAAACACTCAACACCTTCAACTTAAAGAGAAATAGATTTGTTTTGGCTCGTGTTTCAGAGGCCTCAATCAATGGTATCTTGGCTCCAACACAGAAAGGCATGGCTGAGGGGCATGATAGGGAAAAGGTGCTCAACCCACGGCAGCCAGAAAGGACAGAGAGAGAGAGAGAGAGAGAGAGAGAGAGAGAGAGAGAGAGACCAGGAATAAGAATATACCCTTCCAGCTCATGCCCCAAATGAGTCACTCCCTCCAATCAGGATACACCTCTGAACTGAAACTTTTGGGGGATTGCTTTAGATCTAAACTATAATAATATATAAGATTTTAAATTACATAAAATTATAATTTACTTCTTGGTCAGTAATACATCACCAGTTCTGTACCCAAGTATGACTGTTTAAAATATTATGTGAACTTGAATGGATTAGGAAACGCCCAGCTGATCTGTAGGGCAGGAGTTTGGGTGTGAGTGACTGATGTATAGGCCAGCAAACTGAGAAAGAAACACCCAGCCTGGGTGGGAGTGGCCTCAACCAATAGACTGGTAGATTGAACCACATAAGAAGGCAGGAAGAAGACTTGAGAAGTTCGGCCTTTACCGTCATTTCTAGACACTGGTCCCCAGCACAGACTCATCCTATCTGTGCACTGCTTCTGGACACTGACCTCCAGCACAGACTCCTCCAGTCTTAAGGTTTTCAGCACTGCCTTTGGATATCCATCTATGTAGCACACATTCACACTGGCTGTTCTGGTGAACATCCAGGCCTTCCCTCTCAGACTGGTGTTCTTCCATATTCACATCTGTGCAGCTGCCAGATCCTCCAGCTCTCACATGTGCAGAAAGCCATTTTGGACTTGGACTCTCACTTCAGATCCAGTAAGCTGACCTAGCAATCCCCTCTTAGATAGATAGATAGATAGATAGATAGACAGACAGACAGACAGACAGACAGAGTTTCTATGAACTCTGGTTTCCTAAAAGCTCTAATACACCACATTTAGTGACATCCATCTTCTAAGCGTAGACCTAAATCTTGAATGGTATTCTTGAGGTTGTGGTATTAGGTCACTGAGCTTGGGCTAGAGTAATGGGAGGTAGTAGTTCTTGGAGAGTGGTGCTTCCCACAATGGAAAGGTCCAGAGCAAAACAATGAGATTGAGTGCAGGAGTGAAGGAGCAATGTGGGGAGGGTGAAGATACCGAAGAATAAAGAAGACCGGGAGCTAGGTGATCTTCATGTGGCCGCAAATACTTTCTCAGGTAATGGCAGGAGATAGTGAGTCAGACAGCATCGACCTCAAATGCAAGGAATTTACATAAAGGTTGAGGAGTACATAAATGTCTGGAAGCTGAAGTGAGATGGAAAAAGGACTACATGCAACCTGGCTTCCAGATCCCATAATTCGGGTCATGTGGACAAATTAGCATTGTGTATTTGAAAGTGCTTCAGAGGAAACACTGCCTTGAAGAGTGAGCTAGGTTTCAGGAAAGGCCAGAAGATGAAGAAAAAAATTGGTAGAAAGGGTAAAAGTACAGGAGAGATTATAACTAATCTCTTGGTGAAAAATTCTAGAGGATGTGATAAAGATGGGGAAAAGGAAGAAGAGAGAAGAGTGGCTGGGTCAGAAGAAATTAGGGAGGAATACTAAGAGGAAGAGAGGATAGGTAATGCCTTGCATTTTCATGCTGACCAACAGTGGGCATATCAACTTAAATAAATATATCCTGATGACATTTAACATTGAAGGTCTAAATGGAAAGAGGAACTACATAAAATCCTCTGGATTGTGGATGGAGAGTGAGCATCTGGCAATGTACCTTAACATTTGCTGAAGAGTTTTTAGAAATACAGACATCTGGGCTCCACATCCAAACAAAAAGAACAGAATCAAGGAGAGCCGCCCCAGCACTGGAACACTTTGGCAATGGTACTCTTACAGTAGTGACTCTCAAAGTTGGACCCTGGACTAGCACAGTCACTGTGACCTGGGAACTTGTTAGAAATTCTCAGGGTTTGCTCCAGATTTGCTGAATTAGAAGTTCTAGAGGTGAGGTTCAGTAATTCATGTTTTCTCAAGCTCTCTGGATATTCACATATTATATAAAAAGGCCTGTGGGGCAGTTATAGCTGTCTGTAGGAGTCCTTCATACTTAACAAAAGCTAGCTTCTCATTAGCATTTTATACAAATTTCTTATTGAATCCAACCAAATTCTTTTTACATGTCTGTCTTGGCAGTTTGATAGGAAGGAAAAATCAGATGAACTTTTTTTGTTTTATTTATGACTGAACACTTATCATATGTTTTCAGTTAATATAAGTCTTGCATGTCAAAATTCAAATCGATTTTTTTTGGTTTTAGCCTGAAAGAAAAAATGGAGATCAGCCAGTTATCATTTTTTGGAGAAGGAAGCACTAAACATGTCACAAACATGCCACAAATGTTCCATCCAGGGTACTTGATGGAAAATTACAAGATTAAGGCAGTATTTTAGTTATCCGCTTCCAAGCCAGCAATATAAACATATACAATAATTTTTGTTCATAGTCTCTCTTTTTTAAAAAAGGAAGAAAGGAAATCTCTCTAAAAACAATTAAGGGAAAGAAAATTAAGAAGAGGAAATTCCTCAAACTAAGTAAGTTTACATATTTGTCATTTGCTTATTAAAACACAAAGTAATGTGGTATGTGTTTCCTGAAAATACTGGCTGTTAATAGAAGAGAAGGCATTTCTGTAATTCTTAAACAGAGCTTGCCATGTTCCGGGTGATCCATTAAGTTTTAAATAATAACAATTTGCTCTCCAGTGCTTTTTCACTGTAACATTTCTCCCAGTGTTAGGTTATAATTCACTGCCCAAAAAAAGCAAAAAATACACATACTTAGAAAAAAATCAAAAACAAGTAGCTTGGACTCCACCAAGAAATTATTTGTTCATACAGAAAAACTATCTTTGCGTTTCATTTTACAAACTACTAATCTAGGCCTCTCTTTTTGCTTACCTAGATTACTTACTGGGTTTCCTTCCTCTTTTTTATCGCACTCAGGAGCAAGACTAATTTTCTCATAGCAAACGCAAAAGTTTTCAGTAATCATCCCCACACATACTCGAGAAGCCCAGACAGGACTTCAGTAAGGGCCATAGTTTCCCTGAAAAACTACAGAAGAGTGAAGGATGTGTTAATCTTTAAAACTTGAGAAATCCCAGAGAGGCTAAAGGCCAGAGTCAACCCTGGTTAGGAGACACACTATTCTACAATAGAGCAGTAGGCGAAAACAGTGTTAGGTCCTGCTCTGCCTCTCCTTTGGACCACTGTCCACCCTACAACCAGTATGAATCAGAAGAGAAGGTCACCAGCTCCTTGACCCCTTGCTCTTCCAATCCTCTTCAAGCCTGCAGGCAAGATGGCAGGTCATTTACAAGGTGGCTATCATCTCCCACTCAAACCAGGGGAGGGCCTAACGGATGGGCAACAGACAGGCAGCCCACAATAGGTCTCAGGAGAGCACTCAGTGGGGTTTATATCTTAGGTCTTCAAAAGTCACGAAGAAGCCACACACTAGGGACTGAGCAATTGAATTGCCCTCTGATTCCGGTAACTCCAGGAGAACTGAGCTTCCAGTCTGAAATAACTGAGATCTGAACCTCTATAAAATGAAAGTCACACATTGAGCAACATGTGCCCTAACCAGTGGAGCTACTGAAGAGATTCAGAATTTAAGATAAAGCTGTAGTGACAGGACATGCCTGTAACCCCAACACTCTGGCAAGTTGAGGCAGGGGAATTGCTAGTTTAAGCCCAGCCTGGAAAACTTAGTGAGAACCTGTCTCAAAATAAAAAAATAAAAAATTAAAATGGCTGGGTATGTGGCTCAGTGCAGAGGACCCAGGTTTAATCCAAAGTACAAAATAAAAATAAAAATTAAGGTAAGCACAATCAATGTTATAAAATAGACACTACACTAGGTACAGAAATAGGAAAATTCTCCTGCAAAGAATCAAGAATCACACTGACATTGCATTTCTTAACAGCAATACTACTGATAAATATTTGGGAATTTTTCTAGATATTCATTGTTATTGATTTATAATTCAATTCCACTGTAGTTTAAAAACTCATGTGAATCATTTTGAATTTATTGTGACTTTTCTATATGGTCCCAAATTCCCATTTTTTTCTGTTCTGAGCAGACTCTCCACTAAAGAGGAAAGACAGGGAAGAAATACTACAAAGAACAACGTGACAATGGGCCCAACAACACCAGTCAGCCACTAGGGCACTGAAAGTCAGAGTCACAAGAAAATATTGCCACACACTTACCAAACCAAGCACTGCCAAGAACAGAAGAGGAACTGGAACTCTCAAAAAATGGTTCAATTACTTTTTAAAAAAATAGTTCAGCAGCTTCTTAAAAAGTTGTACATATATCTATCATATGATTTATTGATAGCTGTCTCACTCCGAAGTATCACCCAAGGAAAGAGAAAGCTTGCGTCACTGTAAAAGTTTTACATAAATGTTTATAGTAAATTTACTTACAATAGCCCAAACTGGGAATATCCCCAGTGTCCATTAATAGGTGAATGTAGCTACAGTACACTCGTAACACTCAAACACTGTTCAGCAATAAAAGGGGTGAATGATTGCTGCATGTGACCATCAATATAATTATGCTAAATGAGATCAAAAGATATGTACTCTGATCCATTTACATGAAATTCTAAAACATCTAACTAATCTATAGTGATAGAAAGCAAAGGAATGGAAGGCACAGCTCAGGGTGAGAGTACTCACCTACCACGCACGGCTTTGGATTCGATCCTCCTGCTTCACATAAAGTTAGCCAGGTTTAGCGGTACACTCCTGTGATCTCAACACCTGGGAGGCTGAGGAGGGGGTGGGGGTGGGGGGGGAGCACTGTTGTGAGTTCGAGGCCAGCCTAGGCTACATAGTGAGTTCAGGACCAGCCTGGATTACAGAGTGAGATTCTGTCTCAAAACAAAACAAAACAAAACAAAAAACAAAAACAAAAAGGCAGCAGATCCCTGATTTCCTGGGAAGGGTGAAGGACAAGGAACAGCAGGAGAGCAGGGAGGATACCAACAGCACTGGAGCACAAGGAAACCTGTGGAGGGGACCAGTAGGCTCATCATCTTGTCATTTCGTGAAAGACAGAGAGAGAAAGAGAGAGAGAGTATGTGTGTGTGTGTGTGTGTGTGTGTGTGTGTGTGTGTGTGTGTTCAATGTTACCAATCTGTACACTTTTATATGAATTATACCTCAATAAAGTTTTTAATAATGAAAATAATTGTCAAAAATAACTTTTGCACTTAAAGAAATACAGATCCACCTTATTTGAAAAATGAACAAAAAAGAGACAAAATAAAAAGAATATTTATAATAATCTCTATAACAATATCAATACAGTGTAGAGAGGAATAACTCTTGGACATGAGATGCTATATATCAACAGAAATCCAGCCCAGAGGCAGGATGAGAAAGAGAAACATTACTAGCTCACCAACACTTCTTCTCCCCCATGCTGGCCTTTTGCTCCAGGGGCAACTTCTGACTCCAGTCTGCTGTTGTCTTAGTTACTCTCTCATCATTGGGACACAACAACCAACCCATCCAACTTAAGGGGGGAAAGATTTATTTTAGCTCACAGTTTCAGAAGGTCTTAGCCATTCATGAGCAGTGGGCACGCAGTGGGTAGGGCACGCAGTGGGTAGGGCATGCAGGGGTCAAGCCTGAGAAAACACTGCAATAGGAAGCGGGGTAAGGAGAAGCTCAGAGATAGTGAGGGAGGCATAAGCCCTGGTGGCCCAGCCCTTCCAACCAGGCCCCACCTCCTAATAGCACACGAAACCACCAGTGGATCAACCCACTGATACAATTAACCTCCACAATCCAATCATCTTCTAAATGCATGAGGCTCTGGGGGCACTTCAGATCCAAATTGTAATACCTGTGTTTCCTATATTCCCAGAGTCATCCTCAGTACACTCTTCAAAAAAGCAACAGTCAGGGCAGTAGGCACTTGCTTTATCTATCTCATCTTCTGGAATTATCTAGCCCCTAATACCATCACCTGGGGGTTAGAATTTCAACACAGGAATCTGGTAGGGAAAGCAGAAGGAAAACATGCAGTTCACTGAACCATGTAAATCCAATTCTCTGGTTCCATAATGTACTTCCTGATGGTTCTACTGCCCTAAACTATCCATGCCCAGTAACTACCTGACAACTTTTCACCCTTCCAAGAATAGCCCATGTATCAACCCTTCATGACGCGCTGCTTTCTTGTCTCCCAGTGCAAAGTACTCTATGTACAAAACAAAAGCCAACAGAAAGAATGCATTTTATCAGAATATTGCTTACTCATCCTTTTCTAATTTGTACTGGTTTTTTTAAGTTTATCTTTTGTTCTAAAGATCTTGCTCTTAGCTATGTGCTATGGCTTGGATCTGGAATGCCATATATTTGGATATTGCTGCATATCTGTGGAACCACGTGCTGTTAGGAGGTGGGGCCTGATCAGAAGGGCAGAACACTGAGGCTTGACCAGGAAGGGCCAGAACCCTGGTCCTTGCTCCACAGGGGACAGATCACTGGGACATGACCTGGAAGGATATATACTAGCTCTACCCTTCCTTACTCACTTGGCTTCCTAGACAGAAAGCTGTGAGCATCTTTCCTCTGACTAGGCCTCCACCATGTGCTTCCACCACTGCTGACAGCCCATGTATAGACTGAGGCCTTCTGAAACTACAAACTAATATAAATCTTTCCTCCCTGATGTGGATGCTGGGTATTTTGTCCTAGCAGGGAAAAAGTAAGTAAGACACCATGTTGTATTCTATAAAATATAGATAATTGTATTTATATCTGCATCCCATAATGTCTAGCATTGCCTCAGAGATTTTGAGTATCTCTTTAATGACAAATGGGAGGACAGAAAGAAGGGAGAGAGGGTGCAAGGAAAAAAGACTAGACGAATTAAGGAACTGGATTTGAGTTTACTATTTCCATCAACTAGAAAACTGACAAAATAGTCAACTTATTTAAAAATATAAAAATGATTCATTAAAAATGTCAACTATTTTCTAACTTTTGTTTTCAGCTGCTTAGAGTGTGCTTTTTTAAAGCATTTAAGCTCATGGTATAAAAGAAACATATACACTAAAAGCTGAAATGTAAGTTCAGGAGCCCTTTGGCTGGACACTGCCCCACTTTAATCTTACTGCAACAGCAGCCACAGTGTGGAAGGGATATTTCCACCCACTGCCTTTGGAGGAGAGGGTGTTTTCTCACCCTCTTACTCCTTTTACCTCAGAGGACAGGCCCTGTAAAAGGAAAAAAGAGTCACGAAGACAGAAAAACAAATAAAACAAAACAAAGCCTCCAGAGTCCTTTTTATGGGAGATGAAACAGATCATTTTTTACTGTAATACTCTAAGGCATCAAAGTAAGTTAAGAAATTGGTAACTCACAGACAAAACACAGTAGCTTAAATTATAAGACTATTTCCAATTAGACCTCTTCTCCAAGAGAGAAGCAAGTGTTTAGAGGTGCCCTGTGTTCAGGCTTTTATGGCCCTCTGTTAAAAAACGTTTTTTTACCCCCAAAAACCACCCTCAAAAAATTCCTACATCAGATGTCTGGTGACCCTCTTCATAGATCCCAACTTGTTTCACTTCTCAGGGGACCACGTGGGGCACCCTCAAGCTTCTCCTGGTAATCTTCATACTAGTGCTTCACTGGAAAAAAAAGCCTCTCCATTTGAACCCCAGTTGCCAAATAGACCCCAAACTTTTAAGACTTCAAGACAAACCAACAGTGGAGCTTCTTACTCAGCAGACTGTCAAGCCCTTTGCCCCTGAGAGAGGTGGAGGAGCAGAGGGACCAAAAGAGCCCAGGCCCCCTTCAGTCACAAACATCCAGAAGAGCAACAAATGAGTAGTATGACATTCTGAAGGTTCCAGAACATCAGAAGACGGAGACACATTCAGTTTGTATTAGCTACTTGCTGCCCCCAGTAAAGAAGGAAAAACATCTCAGATGTGGCTTTCAGGAAGGCAGGCAAAATTTTTGCTCATAGCCCCACTAATAACTATTTGGGAGAAGATACAGGTCTCCCCACTGACCGAGGTGGGGCTATAACTCACCAGATAGTGTTATCTCTTAGGCTAAAACAATAGAGGCACTAATTGGGGTAATGAGAAAAGGGATCGCCAAACTTGCCAATTATGTGGTGAGAGAAATTACCCAAGGCAAGGATAAAAATCCTGCCAATTGCTATAGTAGGTTTTAGGAGGACTTTGAAAAATACACTATCACAGATCCTTCCTCTAGGGAAGGTACAGCTCTAATGAGACAACAATTTCATCAGTTAATAGGCCCTGATATTCAAAGAAAGCTCCAAAAGGTCTAATTAGAACCACAAACCAGTCAAAACCAGCTGTTGGATGTAGCCTTTACAGTTTACAACAACAGAGGGACCAGAACACAGAGAATAACAGGCCAGAGTTAGGGCTACTGCAACTGGAAGCTCCCTTGGGAATCCCAAGTCATGTCAGTCATGTCAGGGCAAAACTTGAGGGAACCTAGGAAAAGGGCCTTGCTTTAAATGAAAAAAAAAAAAAAAAAAATTGGGCATTAGGTTAAGGATTGCACCTAATTGTTCCTGGGCCCTGATTCAATTGCCACAAATTTTCCCTGAACCTGGCCTTAGGCACTGGGCGGTTGACTGCTCCTACTGTCATAGAGACTAGGCCAGCCAAAATTCTAGTAGCACTACCAAGGAAAGAGAAATAAAATGGCCTAGGGTCATCTTTGTCACCACTTGCTATGGTTTGGACCTGGAATGTCCCCAAAAGACTTATATATTTGGAACCATGTGCTGTTAAGAGGTAGGGCCTGGTCAGAAGGGGCAGAACATTGGGGTTTGTGCCAGTAGGGACAGATTACGCAGACAGGACCTGGTGACTATATGGCTTAATTCAGGTAACAGATAATGAAAATCCTTAAATTCCATAATTAAGGTATATGTAGAAATACTTAGTTTTAGCTAAATTTTACTTTTTAAAACTACAGAAAGTACTAAAAATAAATTATTTCCTATTATTAACTATAACTTTAATGAAGGCTAACAGTTATATTATTTCTGAACCATCAATAAACAAGTATTTCAGTATTTGGATATAGATTACAAGTATGTCATTTTAAATACCATTTCTTGAGATGAGAATGGTATCTCAGGGTAGAGCACTTGCCTGGCACACTCAAGGTTTTGGGTTAAATCCCTGGTACCAAAAAAAAAAAAAATCTTAGAAAGTCCTTTTCTGAAACACCCTCCCCACTAAAACTACACCTTCCTCCCCTTATTCTTGGTTATAGCATTCCAACTGTCCTACAGTAACATAATTTTAAACTGTACATTAATTCATGTGGCTCTTTGTTTCACCCCAGTCTTCTGCCACCCCAAAGGCTGTGATCTTCATGACATCTGCTTTGCCTTTTGTCCACTACTTTGTCCCAGCAACTAGCAGTGTCTGGCAGTTAATGGATACTTCATATTCGATCCATTCCTACTTCTCAGTCCCATTATGTTACTCCCTTTGTCTTTATATGTATTGAGTTTCTACCCTGCCCACCCCCTCCATAAACTCCTGCAAAGCCTTCAGTGATGACAGGAAGCAAGGGAATGAACAATGTCACTAAGAAGCAGGAGGAGGACTAGGAGAGCTGCGCTCCAAAAGGGCACCACCATCACGGGCTGAGGAGAACCAGGACACTGTCCAGAACTGTCACAGAAAATAGAGACAGGTGGGAAGAGAAGGACCACTCACCCTGTGTCCTCAGACCTTAGGGCACGCTTTGCTGTACTACCATGAGTTGGAGGCCAGCCTGGGCTACCAAGTGAGTTCAGTCCCAGCCTAATTACAGAGCAAGTTGCTATAACCTAAAAAAAAAAAAAAAAAAAGTGATCACAGTAGTGAGGGAAACACATTAAATTTAAGTTTTTAACTAACAGAACACAGTAACCTTAGTTATTACATCCAAATCTGGAAACATTCAAAAGCTTTGCATAAGTAAGAATTGAACAAGATGAAAAATCCCTTAATCCTTTCCTGATGTAGAATGAATCACCTACTCAACATTTCCCAAACAAGATACCATATCTTAAATATGCAAAAGAATAGTTTGTGTCACTACACGATAGGGATTAACCATGGAGACACTGTCCTGTCCTGTGCTCACCTCCAGCACTGAGACGTGACAAGCGTTTTGAGAAGACTACAACGTCACCGGTCTCACCCTCTGTGCCTGGGCGTGAGCCCCCTTGTAGGCTTCCCAAAATACCCCCAATGTAGTTTCAGAAACCAGAGAGGAAATAGCCTGTCTTCCTTTCCCTACTTTTCCTCTCTCATCCTCTTTCTCCTTTTCTTCTTCTAGTAAATTTTCACTATTTCCTCACCTGATTTTTCTTTTTTTGCATTCATCTGGAACTCTGAATGCAATACTAATATGGTCCCTAAAACTACAAGCCTCAGAGAAAGCAAAGTGTAACAGTGCTTGTTCCTGTAGTCTATCAATATTCTGAGTACAGTTAAAAGAAATTCATCTTTCATTAATCATGCAACAACATGTTACCTGAATGGTTAACAGGCTTTACGTGTTGAAGGAAATGTTTGCTGAGTTAGGCAGACATTTCTTTTTGCCTTTTAAATAAATTATCTTATAATCACCCCAATTTATAATAGCCTTGATCTGTATAAACTTGCCATCACTAAAATTTGGAAACCTTAAAACACAGTGCTATAGTTAAAACATAAGGACCCTGAATCTCCTTCCCTCTCTAAAAGTATAAGAATAGACAGGAAACTTTATTGAGAATTCCATTTTCACATAGAAATTATGTTATTTTTTTCAGTGAGAAAAAAGATCCTATCGTACATAAGCAACCTTGAGCATTGCACATGATGTGGATTAAATTATTTCTTATACATTTGACATCGTCAAATGTAGCATGTTTTGGAAAAACAAGACTATTTGTGTTTTTCCACTATTATTTTACATTCAATGTGTCTTCCACTATCCTATGCCAAGAACTTTCTATTAGCAAATGTCTTCCTGCAAAATATTGTGGTGTAGGGGCTGGAGGAATGGCTCAACTAGGCAAGCACTAAGTCAAGAGCTAGGTACCTGAGTTCAATTTCCCAGCCCCACATAAACCGGGCATGGTGGTGCACCTGGCTCCATAGTGAGTTCAGGACCAGCCTGGGCTACAAAGTGAGACCCTGTCTCCAAAAGAGAGAAATATATATATATATATATATATATATATATATATATATATATATACACACACACACACACACACACATATATATATACACACATATGTATATATGTGTGTGTGTGTAATATTATGAAAGGTGTGCTATTGTTTCCATCTAATATAAATTTTGAGAAAAATGAAAAGCATGCTACATATCAAGTCAACTTAAAATATCAAAAGTTCTTTGATATTTTGGCAGTATTTTTGTTTGCTAAATCTCGCATAAATCTTCACACTTTAGAAACTGGTTTTAGAGGTTATGTTTTAAGGATCTGCAGATGCACAACAGAAACTACAGACTACTAAGGTACCTGTCTTCCAGTGGCAACACTGTGATCTCACTTGTGTTTAAGAAGGAAGTTACATGCCTCCCTTGAAGGAAAATGAGAAAGATTTTTGATCTTTTTTTCCACGTCAGTTGTCATATTTTATCCTTAGGTAAGACACAGAAAAATGCTCAAAGAGCTGACAGCACTTTGGGCCAGCAAAGACACAGCATCTACTGCTGAGCCATTAGCAAAACTAACCAGAAATTCTGACATATACATCTTCATAAAAACAATCGGAACTATCCATTAATTTCTTCAAAATGGCATCTAAAATCAAATTTAGCTTATTTTATCTTCATCTGGAAGAAACCTCCATAAGAGAAATGTTGCCCTTCTAGTCATTCACCATCCCCAGCACGGTGTGGACACCAAACAACTACTCAAAAACACAAGCACAGTTTAATGTGAAGACTCTGCCTTAGGTGTACAATTACGCCACTTTACAGGCTTTTCAAACTAAGTTCTTTGTAGCTTAGATCAACAATGGTACTAATTTCACCGCTAATTTATGAGGATATTTAGTCCAAGTGATTAAATATCAAGACCTTGCTGTCTCTCTCTCTCTCTCTCTCTCTCTCTCTCTCTCTCTCTCTTTCAGGGATAAGGATAGAACTCAGGGCCTTGGGCAAGCCCTTTACCACTAAGCTTCACCTCCAACTCTGTAAAAGATTTCTTGATTATTTGCTTTACCTAACAGAAATAAAGATGGTGCCAAACTTAATCACATTCATAATCAACTTTCAAAGGCAACCCCTCACATTCAAGGTTTTAGCTATTGCTATCACCACTGCAATCAAATTATGACTCAGAAGACTCAAATTTCTCCATCGCACATGCCTGCAACTACAGGACTGTGACCCTGACCTTACTGAGGACAGGGTAAACAGTGATTGTTCTCCTGTATGTGGAAACAGACCATGATCTCTCACAAAAGTTACATTTGTTTTCTTTGGACAGAAAAAAAAAAGGTTGCAGAAATCTCTGGGCAGAGAATTTTTTTGACATGATAAATTTTTGTGGGTGATCTTATAAGGTGATATGAAAAAGGAATAGCTTGTTTTACTTTAAGAATGATAATTGACAAGGATTTTTCCTTTAAAAAAATCATTGGGCTGGGAGCACACATCATTGGTTAGAGCACTTTCCTAATAAGTAAAAGGCCCTGAGTCTGACTCCACAACATCACATAAGCTGGATGTGGTGATGGACACCTGTAACCCCAGCACTGTTGAGATTTGCACAAGAGAAATGTGTGAGTTCAAAGCAAGTTGGTGCTACATAGTGAATTCAGGACCAACGTGGACAAAAAAGCAGGACTCTACCTCAAAAAATAAATAAACTAAATTATCACTTACACATTTCTAGCTACATGACCTCCCACCTTACTTTTACCTTTCAAGAAACTTCTGATCAGCCTTTTTGGTCCCTCATCACACACTGTCAATATTATTGTAAAGCCCCCAAATTATGTAAAAAATACAATAAAATCATGCAAAATCATAAAATATTAAATTTATTCAGTCAAAAAACTTTAATCGGGTGATATTTTTATTATTCACTTCTAAACACTTCTCAAAGGACTGAGTTTATTAGGTTTTCTAAGAAGTGAATCAATTCTAAGAAGTAGTAGGATTTACAGAGAAAATTATGAAGTGAAAGATATTTTTAAAGTCAAGGTTGGCTACAATAATCTTATGTATAAGAAATTAAAACTGTTAAGATTGATACCAGAATCTTATTGTGAGTATATGAGAAATGTTCATTCCTTTTCTCTGACTCCTGTCAAAACACTCTGCAAGCCATGAGGCCTACTCGACTTTCAGAGGCAACTCTCTGCAGGATTTTGTTTACTTTCAGCAGTGTAGAGAAAGTGGAATGAACTTGGACTCTGCAGGCTAACAGGCTTGAATCAAATCATAGTTATGCGGTTTACAAGTATGGCCTGTTGGCATGTTTCCTAATCTACAAACTTCAGTTTCTTTCTGTGTAACAAAAAAATGCCTCCTAGGAGATTTTTCTCAGCCTTTTTTGTAATGCTGTGGACCCTGAAAATGAGAATATTTTCATTCATCAAAAGGGTGAGGAGAGAGAGAGGGGACGGTATGGGGAGGGACAAAAGGAGAGTGGGAAAGCACTTGTCACCTTGACAAGATACATATGTGCATAAAAGGCTCAACTCCATTGTAAACCTTAAATTTTCCACATATACATATCAATAACATGGGGGGGGGGGGGGAAGGGTGAAAAGGAATTTGGCATTCTGGTACCTGTACTGTTTGAGGCACATTACTGTTCAGGGACACATTCTTAGGAAATTCTACCTTGTTCAATAGTGGATGGAGAGGAATAAATATTAGTCCTTTTTAGCATAATAGATGTGACCACTGATCAGGCTCTATAACTTGAAATGGGTTAGAAAACAAACAGCTGATCAGTGAGGCAGAATTTTGGGTGTGTCTATATGTGACATGCAAGCCAACAATCTATAGACTGTAGTTAGACATGTGTAGAGCAAGAGCAGAGGGATGGTCAGAGGGAGAGGCTTAAAGTAAAAAAGAATTGGGTGCAAATCTGGAAGGAAACATATGTCATCAATCTTGTCTATAAGTTAATTGAAAAGTATCCCAGTCTTTGTAGGATAATTCTGTTACCCAATCACTTTAACCAACCAAGCACAAAGAAGAACATGTAAAGAAAAAGGAAGTAAAAGACTCCCAAAACAGAGTTAGGGACTTTCCTGTACCCAGCACAGGCACAATAATGCACAGGCACAAAAGTTTATGAATGTTGTTTAAACAGAGTGAATTGTGCGAACACATATGCATAGAGAAGAATAAGTTATATAACTCAGAAACACTGCCCCTGTGGAGAAATGGGAAAGAACTAGAGCACACAGGGAAGTTAAAGGATGATATAAGGATTGAACCTGACTCAACTCACCGTCACCCACACTCTTGTGCAGGCCCGGCCTTCTATGGGTCACATCTGTCCCTCAAAAAAAACTTCACTTGCTTAACTTCCATTTTTCTTGCACATGGTCTGAGTGAGTTCCCATAAGAATCAGGCATTGTCATCCATCACCAACTGGTAAGGGAAGAGGTCACTCACCCTCAAATGTAGCTTGAATAGAATTAAAAGAGAAAGAAGAAAGTCTTTGCTTTGTCGGGAAGAGCTCTAGTCCTCACCCTCACCTCTGGACCTCCATCTGCTGTATAAATTTGCATTCTTTTTTCCATAGTGACCTCCAGACTGTTGACCTTGGGTTGGTTTTCTGCCCTTGATGCCCTCATTGTACAGCTTCCACCTTCTCATCGGGGCAGTTACTTGTTCCTTCAGTTCTCTTATGTACAAATGACCTTTTTAGACTCTCCTCTCTAATTCTACAGATGGCAATTGTGGACATTTCAATCTGACTCCATAAGCTCACCTAATAAATTCTATTAATTTGCTTCTCTAAGCAATAGGTGCACACTGGGAGACAGAGACCAGTACAGCAGGAGCAGGCACAATGGGCATTTGAGCCACTTCTTTGTGTAATTTATTTGTGCCTTCTGGACCCGCTCAGGCCTGACCTCATATATATATATATATATATATATATATATATATATATATATATATGCCATTTCCATTTGATGATGCTCTATTGTTGCACATGACCAACTTTAACTTAAAGGGTCAGACAGCACCCAGTTTATTATAGGCCACTCAGGCTGTATGATAACCTGTTGTCCCATGTTCAAATGTTCAGTTTCCACTAAGGCTCAGTAGCAGGCAGAAGCTATTTCTCAAATGAAGATAATGGCAGGGTCTTGCTCCAAAATCCCAAGGGCCTCTGCTGAGATTCACCTACGGGGACCTCAGCAGCTCCAAACAGCATCCAAGTCTGTCACTGACCCCTCAAGTACCACTGGGTCTGTGGGATCATATGGCCCAAGAGGCAGAGCAGCCTACACAACAGCCTGGACCTGCTGCAGAGCCTTCTCTTATTCTAGGCCCCACTTAAAAGTAGCAGCTTTCTAAGTTAGTTGGTTAATTGGTCACAGTAACACACCCAAGTGAGAAATATGTTGCCTCCAAAATCCTAATAGGCCTACTAGGCATTTTACTTCCTCTTGGATGGTGGAGGGGCCAAATGCACTCATTTACCCTTCACCTTAGAAGGAATATCTCTGCACACCCCACACCGTGGTACTCCTAGGAATTTAACTGAGATGGAGGGCTCTCAAATTTTAGTAGGATTTGTTCCCCAGCCTCTGACATGCAAATGACTCTCCAAAAAAGTCTACAGTAGTTGCCACCTCTCGCCCACTGGGCACAATTCACATAATGTCATCAATATAGTAGACCTGCGTATAATGCTGGTGCAAGAGCAAGACGATATAGATTCCCATGGACTATGTTGTGCCACAGGGCTGGAGAGTTGATATACCCTTGAGGCAGCACAGTAAAAGTACACTGCTGATCTTGCTAGTTGTAAGCAAATTGCTTCTGACGGTCCCTATGGTTGGGTATGGAGAAAAATGTGTTAGCCAATCAATAACTGCATGCCAGGTACCAGAGACATGTTGCTCTGTTCAAGTAAGGGAACCACATCTGGTACCGCAGCTGCAATTGGAGTCATCACCTGAATAAATTCACACTAACCCACTGTCACCCTCCAAGATCCATCTGTCTTCTGCACTGGCCAAACAGGAGAGTTGAATGAGGATGCACCACCACTGCACCCTTCCATTTCTTCATAGTGGCACTAATCTCTGTAATCCTTCCAGGGATGTAACATTATTTCTGATTCACTATTTTTCTAAGTAGAGGCAATTCCAATAGCTTCCATTTGGCCTTTACCACCATAACGGCCTTCATAGTACAGGTTAGAGAACTACCAATATGGGGATGTTGCCAAGTAGTAAGTATATCTATTTGGATTATACATTCTAGAACTGGGAAAATGACTACAGGATGAACTCAGGGACCTATGGGACACACGGTAAGTATGATCTTGGTTAATACTCTAATTGATCACCTGACTTCCATAGGCCCCCACCTTAACTGGAGGTCCACAATGATGTCTTAATCTCTTGGAATTAGTGTTCATTCAGAACCAGTGCCTGGTAGTCCCTGAAATATCTAATCATTTCCCTTTCCCCAATGTACAGTTACTCTGGTGAAGGGCCACAGGTCCCTTTGGGGAAGTGTGTGAGAAATATTGACAGCATAACTCTTTGGTAATGCATCGGAGTCCTTCCTCAAGGGGTGCTCAGACTGTAAATGGGCCTAAATCCAGAAATTGATTGGAGGAATATGCTTCTCCTCTGTTGCTAAGATAACTGTTTGTCCATGTACACTAGAAATCTTCTTTCCTACATAAATCCAACAAAAAAAATTAGTAGGCTTTCTATCTATTTCACTTCTGGGTACACCTTGACTGATGAGCCAATGCCACAGACTCGTGTCAAACCATTTCGATCATTGCTCTGTCTCTGTTATACATTACAATAATTAGTACACCCACCCTGCCTTTGGTGGTTAACTGTTACCATATGGCTCCTACCACTCCAAGATTTAATCAAACCCATAGCATTTAACTGTACTAGTTGGGTGGCTGCCATTCCTGTGGTCAAATATAGCATAGAGAGAAGAGTGATGAGAGAGCACTTCAAAGATGCTGGTGCTTCCCTCACCAATGGGTTTCATAAAGGCATAGTAAAGAGTACCTGTTGTGGGCCTTTCCCATATAGATGAGTTGTTTTCATCTGGCAGATCCACTCCAGCATTCCCATTTCCCTAAGCCTCCAAATACCCTCTTAAACAATAAACTAAGGAACATCAGACATCTCCAGCTTACCCACAGCGGGCCATCTTTTGATCCATATTTCTGCCAACCAACCAAATAAAAAATATGTTTTTTAATTTCATGAGCTGCAACATTAAATCTCTGATCAATGGATCTGTATCAAGAAACTCAGACTGATCCAGGTGTATATTTCTTCCACCATTGTCCCACACTCTTAAAAATCCACTCTCTTACTTACACATTTCTTGTTTGGGTGTATAACTCATCCCATTTTCCCAAGTGATTTGGAAAGGTGCTCATTTTGAGTAAGGCATAAAAAAAAAAGAAGGCTCTGTATCAGATCCGGGTAGCTATTATGGTGGGCCGTATAATCCAGAAGATCCAATTGTACTTGAGATGTCAACAATTGATAGGGATGGTCTTTGGGGTCTTGGGCAAGCCCCTGTAAACAAATGACAGGGGGAGCCCTTAAGATTCAGATGAGCTGAATATTTTTTTTTCTCAAAAGTACCTATTACAATAATGTCTCAGGGTTTAAAAATTAGTGGCAGGATATAGTTTGTGGGAAAATAACTTACAAAAATACAATTTTATTATTCCCTTTTTTGCTTTCATGAACTGATTTTATCTGAGCAAAATTATTCAGCATTGAATCAGCTACCAATCTACAGCAACGTGATTATGGTTAGCATTTTTTTGTGTCATCATCTGTGCGTATGGGTGGTTACTGTGGGACAAAGGTAAATTATTTGGTGTTATCTAACCTAGAAAAATTTACACATATTATGTGAATTTAAATAAGTGAGATGGGAGGAAATGGGTAGAAAATAAGATTAGAAAATTTTAAAGCTCAAAAACATGTTTTAAAGACATTATTCACCTTTTAACAGTTGGTCAACTTTAACAATAATAATTGCTTATGCTAGTCATTATGAAACAGTTTATACTACATGTGACAAACATGGGGTTTTTTTTAAAGTTTCAGGTGCAAAGTCCTATAATAATTTGGAATAAAAAAATTGGAAAATAAATGCCTGTGTCTCCAATTTTAAGATGAAGAACTGAATTCTTTTCAGGAATTAAACTAATGTTCATTCCATCTATCCAGCCCCAGATCTATTGTTGAAGTAATCTTTTACATTTCTTTTTCTTTAAACTTCAGAGATAATAACTACCTGAGTTTCTTCTCTAGTGAGATTTGCATTAAATTAAAACAAGATCAGCCATGTTTTGATACTACAAGTGGATAGCATATATGTGAAGAATTATTTCACCATGATCGTTCTACTTTTGTTTTTGTAACGATCCATAAGAGGAAGTTGTGTTTTCTTTACACTTCAGAGAGTGTGCCATCTCAGCTCAGCCTTTATTCTTCTGTCCCATCACATCATCTTGGCACAGGTAAGTGTAACTTCTTCCTTAGCATATCATAAGAAGACAATGATACTACAGTGAAAAAAAAGGCTCACCAATAACAATGTGTTCTGGATTCCATCAAGTCATATTCCTTGCGAGATCTTTTTTCTGAAAGCTTCTAAAAGATCTTGCTTCCCTATCTTTAGTCTTGTACCCTGTTGATTTCTACCCATTCTCTTTAATTCATCCTTCAGGGCTGAGGGTATAGTTCAGCCATTAAAGTGCCTGCCTAGCAAGCACAAGACTTTGGGTTAGATTCCCCAGCACCACATAAATTGGGTGTGGTGGCACATACCTATAATTCCAGCACTCAGGAGGATGAGGCAGGAGGATTGCTATGCATTCAAGGCAAGCCTGGGCTATGTAGTGAGTTTAGGACAAGCCTGGACTACACAGCAAGACTGTGCTTCAAAAATATGAATAAATGGTTTCACCTGATAATACAGACATTTTATAACTACAAGAAAATAGGCATATCTATTATCTATATGGCTTTAAAACAACAGCTTCTTCACATTTCTTTTTTTCAACTCTGTACTGGGAATCGATGTCTATAGACAATGGCAAAGGGCAGAGCTCTCCTAGAAGCAGCAGCTTCTTCCTTCCTACTTAAAGCCATCAGTCTATTCAGTGGTTTCACTCACATCTGGGCTGGGTCTTCATTCCTCAGTTTGCTGGCCCACATCTGCGTGGAGGGAGGGTACTGGGATCCGGAACTTAGGACCTTCTCACAAAACTATATTCCCAGCCCTTTGTTTTGGTTTTGAGATAGGATCTCACAGGTTGCTTAATTATACAGGCTGGGTTTGAACTTGTAATCTTTCTGTCTCAGCATCCCACAGAGCTGGGATTACAGGCCTATGACATAGACCCAGCTCGTGTTGCATCCTTGATCTTCATGATAAAAATAATTTTCCTTGGATAGATCCAGCAGTTATCCTCACAGCTGGAATTTTAAAACCTGTCTTTAAGCTACTTCCCTTTTATCATAAGGCCCCAAACTCCAGGTATGACTCAACTGTAGGGAGAAAAATCCTTTCTATGTCTTCTGTAACTTACTACCATGTACACAAAAGAGTAACTGTTTCTACCAATTAAGAAAAATAAAAATTTAAAGGCAAAATCTGAAGCACTTCACAGACAGACCTGAGGGCATTGTCAGAGGGAGCCGACTAGGTGAAGATGAAAGAGTTATGGAGCCCTGGAAGCGTCCCTCGGAAGCCAGACATCAGCTTCACCAGGGCTGTGCAGTATAGCAGAAAGCACACAAACCACTAATTCACACTAGAATTTAGATCATTGGATCTCATAACCTCTGCTAGAAAAATCAAAAACCAGGAACGCGCTATGGATTCCAGATGAAACACAGGGCTTGGCACAAAGCAGAAAAGCGTGACAGTAATTTATGGAAACTCACCAGTGACCATCAAGGACAAAACATATATTCAGGCTAAAGCAGAGGTGGGGAAACTTTACTCTGGCAAGGACCGCTTAAACATTTATGACATCATTCACAGGCAATTCAAAACTATCATCTTAAAAATCAGCTTGCCATATTTGGTAAAATGTTTAATTAGCTCACCCCTCAAGCGTCTCTTTGTCTTTGGTCTGGCTCGACCACACGGCACACCAGATGTTCCCCACCACTGAGGAGTACAGGCAGGGGCAGATAACTTCTAATGGCACACGCTTAGGAGTGCCTTCCTCTGAGACCGTTAGGCACTGACTCTCCGCTCCCCTCCAGTTGTCACCTGAAGACACCCAAAGGTCCCCAAGGCAGGCATAGAGAACCTAGGCATGTCCACAGAATAAACTGTCTCCCATCACAGAGAAAGAATTCCCAGGACTAGTTCCTGAGATGCACAGGTAAGATGTAGGAGAAAGGTATACACACTAACAGTGTGGTCCCTCTGATAAAGAGGGGTGCATCACAGTACGTTCCCCCCACCCCAACTTCCTGCTTTGGGGATCTCTGGAGACCCTGTCAGGTGATGCAGTGCCCTAGGAGTAGCCTCTGGCTCCGGAAACTGACGAGATAAATGCTACACACTTCCCTCCTCGCCTGGGGGCTGGCACATCTGAAATGGCTGCTGGGACTCAGACATCAACAGCCAGAGCCAAGAACGACTGACAGAGATTGGCCCCGACCTGCCTCCGCGAACTGACCTCCACGCGAAACCAGGCACAAAATGCTGAGTCACGGTGAGGCGGCACCGCATGGGAGGCGGGGACGCAAGTCACGTGGCGGGAGGTGTACCACAACAACAGCGTGCGTGGAGCGGCTGGGACGCGCCGCCTCCTCCCGCGACAGACCGGCTCCGAGCATGCGCAGCCCGGCCGCGCCGCCGCCGGTCCTCCGGTCCGGAAATCCGTCCTCCGGGTTTTCCAGAGGCCTGGAGGTGGGACCCGCGTGCGCCGGAGGCCTGGGATGCAGGATGCGGTGCGCCAGATCAGTGGCTTGGGTTTTTCCACGAAGAAATAACCGAGGTTCCTTCTTCGGTCGTGGCCTAGAGAACAGCTAATCTGCGAAGTAGTCCATCTTCTTTCTCCCGAATGGGAGTGTCGGCCGACGACTCACCCCAGATAGAAACCCAGCCCTGGGTGCTGTTTACAGGATGAAACAGGAATAAACAGGGGAGCTAGTCTTGAGTTTTCCCTTTTAACAAGCCGCCCCGGAGGTCATGGCTTAAACTTGACACTACTGCCCGATAGTGCCAAAATGCCTTCCCCGTGGTCTTCATGGGACTCATTCGGGATGTTGGTTTGGAATTCAGGAGTAAGGTGAGAAGAGGCCCTTGTATTGAGTGTGAACCAAACCAAATCTGGGGCAGAGGAACTGAGTGCCTTCAACATCGCATAGGGCTTTAGCTAACCAGAGCCTGCTCCTACGAACTGCTCAGATCTGTTTCCTCTTTAAAGCTGACACTCTCCTGGGAGACCTGTTTCCACGCATCACCATGAGGAAAATGGTTGTATGGGAAAGTGTGCTTTGCGAAGTGTAAATAAAGGTCTACTTAGCACTGTTTCGACAAAATGGAGTGTGAGCCCCTTACCTAACCTTAAATTTTCCGTAGCCACTTTTAAGAAATAAAAAGAAACAAGTGAACTAATTTAAATATGCTCCCTCTTAGTTGTCTGAAATAGTCATGTTAACAATATGAAGATTTTTTATGAGTTCACGTTTTTAAGGCTTTGATAGTACATTACAATGAACACGTCTAGACCACTAAAGCATTCAGTGTAGCCACATTTCCAACTCGTTCCAAATTTATTTATAAGTGTTCAATTACTGAACAGTACATCAGTTTTCCAATTTATATTTAGACCACTTAAATGGAGCTAAATATTTAGTTTTACAGTCATGTTGATCACATTTCAGATGCCTAGTAGCAGCCTGTGGTTGCTGGTAATTGCGTTGAGTAACACAGGTCTATGAAAATGTGAGAAAAAGCCATGAGATTCCGAGATCTTTTGGCTGCCTCACCAACGTGTGAAATATTGTCCCTCCCGGCCCCACCACGTGATTTCCACAAGGAAGCTGACATTCGTTAGGCCCACAGGAAGCTAATTAAGCACCTGCTCTACATCGAGCACCCCCACCCCCCGCCCCGCATAGGTACAAAAGGCGTAAATCATACCAACCCCAAAAGAAGTTGGAGATTTTTAAAGACAATTCTATCAAAAAATACAAATAGAAGCATGCACAAATTCAGCCAGAAAGCAGAAAAGGGTAACTAGAACTTAAGGGGTGAACAGGAGTGTGCCAAACAGACA
Source organism: Ctenodactylus gundi (assembly GCA_004027205.1). NCBI lineage: Eukaryota > Metazoa > Chordata > Mammalia > Rodentia > Ctenodactylidae > Ctenodactylus > Ctenodactylus gundi. The sequence goes on from PVKB01003023.1 coordinate 51,561, forward strand.
CAGCAAAAGCCAGGGTCAGATGGATAGGGAGGGCACCAGGATGAGGCAGCCCCTGAGGCTGTTGAGTGGCCTGGGGAAAATTAAAGATTTATCTTGTTACTGATTTGTTATTGTTGTTGTCATTTTTCCTGCACTGGTGAATGATTGAACCGAGAGCCCCAACGTTCAGTGCATGATTTTTATTTTATCTTATCATCTCAGGAGCTCCAAACATCAAGTCCCATGCAGAGACTCACCCCTGAACATATGTCCCACAGTGGAAACCACAGCCAGTCCTCAGTATCTATGTCCCCTGGCTCCATTTGACAAGCATCCCATATGAAGGCTACAGGATAAGACTGTCACATACTCATTCAGCAATTAGTAACTGTTTATTGAATGTTGACTCTAGTTTGAGGAAAGGGGGCATAATTACACTTCCTGTCTTAAGTACTTCTGAGCTAATTAGTTACTGTTACTTTTTCTCTGACCTGCCATGTCATTGCTCTGAGAACTCATATTTATGAAACAAAGGGCCTGCCAAGGCAGGGTCATAACCATTTGTCCCTGATGTCTGTAACACTGTATAAGCGCATGTGCACATCACTGGTGTCAGTTACTGGATGAGTCTTAAGATTTGGACACAGATAAACACGTGGAGGTAGTTCCTTCATATAGTTTATCTGGAGATGTTCACAAAGACCCTTTTGTTGTAATAAATGGTATCCCTGACACTCAGAGAACATGTCATCAGATTAAAGATTATACAAATATGGTAATAGTGGCTGGGGCCTACCTCAATGGTTAGAGCTCTTGCCTAGCACATGCAAGGCCCTGGGTTTGATTAGCCAGCCATGGCGATGGACATGGGGAATCTCAGCACTCAGGAGGCTGAGGCAGCATAGTGTTGAGTTTGAGCCCATCCTGGCAACAGAGACTTGGGATTAGCCTGGACTACAAATTGAGATCTTGTCTAAATTTTTTTTTAAAAAATAAAGGTAGTACACGTTTGTATAAAAGTTTATAGATAAATCAGTTCCTCTTAATAACTAGATTAATGACTGTCGACTATGCAATCTTTACAGCTCATCAGATAGGATTAATCCAATTTTATAGTTAAACGTTCTCTCATGCAGTAAGCGGTAGAGTTTAGAATTGAACGAAGCGTTTCGTCTGACTCCCAAACTAGTAGTTTTTCACAACACGTTCTGCTGCTCTCCCCCTATTTTTTTATAAACCGGGATCCTTTCCACCTAAGCAGTAATCTAGAGGGTTCTTAATTCAAGTAACCACCCTTCTTCTGCAACAGTCTTATCTAATTCGATTGACATAAACGTATTTCTCCACATCGGTGCCTTCATGGAAAGGCCCGCGCCACCTCCCCTCCGTTCACCCCTCTCCTCCCCTCCGGTCTCCCGTCTCCCCGCATTCCCCGCATTCCCCTTCTGGTCTCTCCGCCTCACCCCCGGCACATCCGATCCCCCCGTTCGCCCCGCCCCCGCGGCGCCGCCCCGCCCCCGGCCACGCCCGCTGTAGCCTTGCGCGGCCCCTCGGCGCTCGCGGGCTGCCGGCCACGCCTCCGCTCTCACCGCCCCCTTTCCCCGCCCCCGGCCGCAGCATATAAAACACGGAGCGCCGGATCTTGCGCGGGAGCGGGCGGCCGGCCGGCGGACGCTGGCACTGGGCATGCTCCTCAGCGGCGCAGGTTTGGTCACAAGTAGGAAGCCCGTGCACGACTCCGGCTCTGAGTAGCGGGAGCCGCCCCCGCGCCCCGGCTTCGGGGTCCGCCGCCGCTGCCGCGCAGCGGGCGCGGCCGCCGACGGAAAGCGGCCCCGACCCTTCCGGTCCGCGCCCCCGCGCGCCGCTGCACCCCGTCTGTCAGCTGGGCTGGGCTGCGGGGACTCCCTTCGCGGAGAGGGGAGCGGACGGGACCTGCCTCTGCGGCCCGCGGCCCGGGTGACCCGAGGGTGGCGTGGCCGCCGCCCGTTGCGGAAAACTGAGGGTCCGGCCCGCGCGAGGAGCGCAGCGCCCGGAGCGAGCGGCGGCCGCGGTCCGCCGCGGGAGCCGCGGGGCCGGCCATGGGGCTGCTGTCCCAGGGCTCGCCGCTCAGCTGGGAGGAGACCCAGCGCTACGCCGGCCACGTGCGGCAGCACGGCATCCTGCAGTTCCTGCACATCTACCACGCCGTCAAAGACCGGCACAAGGACGTGCTCAAGTGGGGCGACGAGGTGAGCGCCGCGGCCCTCGCCCCGGGAGCCCGCTCGGGCCCTCCGCGCTCCTTTGTTCTGCCGGGCGGGACCCGCGCCCCGGCCCCGGCTCCCCGCGGTGGGCAGCCCCGGAGCTGCGTCCCGGGGACCCCTGCCGTGCCGTTCCGGCTCTAGACACTCTGCTCGGCCTCCGGGACAATGTCCTGTCTTGTCTCTGTCACTCTCGCTCGTTCATTCATTCATTTAGGGTTTCCTTTTCATTCAGCCAGAGCGGCTTGGGCGCTGGGAGGGCGTGAGCGTGGACTAGCGTGTGTAAGAGTCTGATTCTGAGAACTGCCAGGGCTGCCGCTACGCTGTCCCGTCTCCAGAATGTCCCTTTGTGCTAACGTGAATGGGACTAAGTTGTCCTACTAGGCCTCTTGCCATTAGAAATCAGGTCTTAAAGATGTTCACTCTGACCCAGGCCCTCCGTGTCCAGGTGTCTTTTTCATAAAACTTTCTGTCGTCTCGGAACCCCCTAGCCTCCAAACTTGGCTAGCGACGTAAGTTCAAACAAATCCCAGCTCAGTTTTTCTAGAGGGAGGAGCCTTTCTTAGTGTAATTGTAGACCGGAATGTTTTCACCGTCAGAGTTGGGATTCCTTAGTGCCTTTCCAGCACTTACGGCCCTGCCCTGGACTTGAGCGACGCCGTACTTCGAGGTGAAATTCTGCATTCTCGTTATATTGAAGCATTGGAAAGATCTTCAAAACAGTAATTCTAAAACAGCTAGATTCAGCTTATCTTGCCTGCCAAAATTTTCGTACCCTCCCTTTCTGTTTAAAAAAAAAAAAACATTAGTATGCAGTACGTGTAACTGAATACCTTCAGACAAGCCTGCCCCTCGTTTTTGTGTTTTTGGCAGTTGCCTGGGATGGTTTGCCAGTCCGGTAATTTTCTCTTCTGGTCAGCGGTTGTTATCACTCGTGGCCGGAGTTCCAAAATCCTGCTATCCTCGTTTAGAATACCACCTTGCGAAAATTTGGTTTTGCTATTGCTGAGGTTGGTAGATAATTCTGCCTTGTATAGCTGAAGGACTTAGGATGTTTTAAACTGGAAAATATAATGGCTAGCGATTTTGCAAAACTCATCAGTCTCTCCATGGACAGAAAAGGGGTGTACAACGTGTGTGGTGACAGTTTTGCAGTTTTAAGCTGAAGTTAATTGCTTTTGTACAACATGTGACATATATAGGTCATTCCTGTATTGTGTGCCACTCAGGAAAACATGCCTAGAGGGCAAGAATAGCATGCTTCTCTTCCCCTTGTTTACCCTAGGTTGTGCCTGGTGTGGCTGGCATCAGGTGCTGTGGTGTCATTTAAAGCCTCATGGTAAAATATCTAGTGATAAGTTCCTGAGAAATTGGAAGTTGAAGTTTTATTTGTGCCCGATTTGACATTTAACTAGGATTAATAAGAAAAAGAAGGCAATTAATACCTTTTGTAGTCACTGTCCCAGACAGAAGTACCTTAACAAGAGATTTTTCTGCACAGTGGGATCACAGAACTCATCCCAGTGAGTCCTCCCTACATGCCTCCATTTCTGCACGCACCTCCAAGAAGCCTTAGGCTTCCCCTTTTGAAAGTTTGTGCAGGAAGAACACTCAGAAGTGCTTTATTTATTTATTTATTTAGTGGCAGTATTGGAGATTGAACCCAGGGCCTTTGTTTAGATTTCCATTCCCAGTCCTTTATTTTCTGTACTTTTTTTTTTCTGAGACAGTCTCACTAAGTTGCTCAGTCTTGGTCTCATACTTGTGATCCTCCTGTTTCAGCCTCCAAGAAGACTGGAATTATAGGCATGTGCCACCACACCCAGCCAGAGCTATCTATCTGTTTTCGAAATGACTGGTATTTGTTGAGTAAACACAAGTGAGATAGGGCCTTGAAGTAAGATGCTAGTATCTCCTCTTTGATAGGTTTTCATTGAAAACAGATTAAGAGATTTGACTCCTCTTCCCAAAGATCAAGGGAAGTAGAAAGAATGGTGATAGGTGCTTATACCTTGCTTTTATGAGGGCAGAAAATTGAAGACAGCTTTGCAGCCAGATAACAGGGTGTTTTGGTTTTTTTTTTTTTTTTTCAAAGATACTTGGCAGATCTGTTGAGAATTAGAGTTCTGTAAAAACTCCTCGAAAGTTGACTGTATGACACTGTTTTTACCTGAAAATGTGCCAAGAGATGTTGTGTGACAACTTTCACTAGTGACTATAGAAACTCCATCTTTCAGATTTCTTGTCCCAGGTGCTCTGTCATAAACACAAAACTACCAATTGATTTTTTTAAAAAAAATTGAAATATTTCCTCATTTACCATAATTTGACTATTTTCTGATCTGTTGTCTCCGTGCTCGAAGACATTTTTTCCTTCTACACTTTTGTCCTTCCCCACTAATAAACTGGCATCCTTCACAAGTGGGGAGTTCACTGTTGATCAGGAACCATTCGGTAGCAAAGTTGTCTTCAGTGAAAAAAATCTCTCACTCATTGCATGTAATTCTGCTTCAGTCATGTTTCTGGGTAGAGTGTAAATTTTTCAGGAATACCATTCCTGCCTCGGAATGTGCACAGCCCAGGTAGAAACAGGCATCTGACACACGGAGGGGAGAAAGATCGTGAAGGCTACGTAGGTGGTTGGGAAAAGGAGGCTGCACCCAGCTTGCTCCCTTGATCATTGCTTCATCTTCCCTGACCTGTGAGATGCAGGGACTATTTCTCTGGTGTGATGCATGTGATTTCTTAAGACAGAGAGAGAGAATATGTGACTTTCTCTGGGGGGGGATCTCATGACTAAGTATTTGCTGATGCCTGTAACTATTCCTCCAGCATGAAATTGCATCAAAGTAAAGCATCACTCTCTTATGAGGTAGAGTATTATTTTTGAACTGCAAGTCATGATCTGTTAATGGATTGAGAAATAAATTTAGAAGACATGGGGGGGGGGGGGAGTCGCTCAGCGGTTAGAGTACTTGCCTAGCAAGTGTTAAGATCCTAGGTTCCATTTCCGAGTACCACATAAGCTAGGTATGGTGGTGCACACATGTAATTCCAGCACTCAGGAGGCTGAAGCAGGAGGATTGTGTTATTTGAGGCTGATCTGGGTTACAGAACCAGTCTGGACTATAGAGCGAGACCCTGCCTCCAAAAAAATATTTCAGCCAGGACTTTTATTATAGGTAAAGCTTAGAATGAGGTCAATTTTTTTAAGCTGTGTATAAGAGTGTTTGTAACTCCAGGAACAGCTGGGCATGGTGGCACATGCCTGTAGTCATAGCACTCAGGAGGCTGAGGCAGGAGAATTGCTTAGATTTTGAGGCCAGCTTGGACTACAGATTACGTTCAGGGCCAGCCTGGATTACCAAGTGAGACTGTGTCTCAAAAACAAACAACCCTGCAGAAACAGTGTTGTATGGATAAGTGGAATTTGTTCATTTGCATATAATTGAGTCTTTATGTTCATTGGTCAGCAGTTCCTTGTTTCCAGTCACCCCCAGGCTGGGCCACTTTTGTCTTATACTCTGACTGTAGGAGTTTAATATTCTAGATACCTCACGTACATGTATTTACTCTTCCGTGACAGAATTTATTTCACTTAGCTTGATGTTATACTTTTATTACACAAGTCAGTATTTTCTTAAGGTTAAAACCATACCATCATTTATGTGTACCATATTTCCTTTATCCATTCTTCTGTGGACAGACAATTAGGTTTACACATCCTGTCTGTTGTGAATAGTGCCACAGTATACACCGGGGAGTTAGTTCTTTGCCAACCAGTACTTTTACAAAATGAAATGGAATAAAATGAAGAATATGAATTTGTCCTCCATGGTAAGAATATTAGTCAAATTTTTGAGTTATTTTTCCTATTTTATTAATACGTATAGATGTGACACATTTCCATTGTACTTGAGTATTTTTTGCACGCATATTCTTGTCAAAATTACAGACTCTTTCCTTCTCCCTTTTTGACCTTTCCACACTTTCCCTCTTCCTCCCCTCCCACTGTTCCACCCATTTAGTTCTATGAAATGACTGTATTCTGGGGTTCTCATATTAGAGAAAACATTTGACACTTTAACCTTCCGTATCTGACTCACTTAACTGAATATGATGGTCTCAAGTTGCATCCATTCACCTACAATTTTTGAGTTATTTATTTGAGAGTACTTTTGAATGGGGTATGTTGCATGTGAATTGTTTTGTACTGTGGCTCTTATTTTAAGGGGGTTTGAAAGTTAGCCTTAGATGGATCCTGGAGGCTTCCTTGGCGAGATGAGCCATTTGGAAAAGAGCCAGAGCCGAGCACATAGTAGGAACTCATTCTTAACACATCCTGAATGGAAGTCTGAAGATTACTCAGAACCCTAGAGGGCCGGGCAGCAAGTGAGCTTGTCTGTATGCCCTGGGAATAGCTGAGAAACAGACCGTGCAGATAAAAGTAGAAAAAGGTGTGGCAAATGGTGTGGCCCCTGGAGATGAGGATGCATGCCAGCCTGAAAGCTGCAGTTTGGGTGTGATATGTTGAGCTGCGTGGGCGTGATAACCAGTGTTTTTCATGGCTTGATGTTGCAGTTAGATGAGGCTGAGGGCTTACTTTGAAAAACAACAGAAACCTTAAAACTGGTTGTAGGTGTAAGTGCAGGAGAGCCTCCCTTACGCTTTGGAAATGCTCAGCCCTACTTACTAGGACAGCATTTCTTTGGACCAGAAACAAGCCTGGATTCAGGATTCAGTATGTTCTAGTCCAGGCTCTGCCAAACTACCTGTGTGATCTTTGTTTGGAAGACAAGTGGGTTGGGCCTTTCCTCTTATCCCATCTGGCTTTCACAGGGTCAGTAAAGTACCAGTGGGCTGTTCTGCAGAGTTCTGCGCATGCTGGCCCTGGGGCACTGGAAAGCATTTTCCTGTGAAAACATACACATAGGTGGATTCCCAGGTGAGCCTGCACATGTCTGTTTCACTTTTAATAGGACACGTTCTACCCCTAGGTACCATGTATCATGCTGGTTCTTTCGGAAGTTGATGTGTGCCAACTTCTAGGTGCCAGGAAAATGCCTCATTTTGCCCCAGTGTGGGGGATATGGAGCAGTGTGAGATGGACAGTGTTCCTGGGGCCTCTGTTGCCTGGTAGAAATGCAAGAAAACCAGCAAAAGTACTTTGCAAAACCCACACAGTTTTCATTTACAAGTTTTGTTGATAACTTAGTATGTGCATTTGAAGGACTGGCTTGGGAAATCTGTGGTGCAGATAAATACCACTGGGGTCGCTTCCTAATCCTGCTAGTATTGGCTACCGTCAGCCCATCTCAGCTGCTTGAAATTTCTTAAACACCTTTATAGCAGGCTTCAGTTATTTATGATGCATGAAATTTCATTAAATCTCCATTTTACAGCATTCAAACTGTAGAGGCTGTGGATGTGTAAGAAAACAACACTTAAAACTTTATTATTGTTTCAAACCCAGTGCAATGGTTCTCAAAAACAAGACAAATTGTCCTCTAATTATCAGGAAAGTCCAGATAAATTTTGAGAAGAAAATGTGGTGCGTTGTCCTTGGTGTTTATAAATGTGGTTATGGATAAAACAGAAACAGATCTGAGATTTATTAAGGACTTGCTGGAACTTCATATTGCCTGTTAAGATTTAGAATACTTGGAAGGTGCATAAATTAATAAACTTATGATTCTAAAACAAAAATAATACAGTCCCTGATTCTGAGTGTAGAATAAACAAATGCATAGTCAAGACTCATGGATGTAATCTAAAATATTTACTTGCAGATTTAAATATAACCGGTGGATTTCGTCTAAATTGGTATGGTCACTGGGAAGTGAGGCATTCATTGTACATATATGGAACTTTTTTCCGTAATCGAATTTGTGCATTTAGATAGAAGTGTATTTCAAAATTGTATTTCTAAACTTTATTATTTGACTTCTTAGAATAAGCTATAGAACAGATTATTTCTTAGTAGTCATAAAGATTCAGGTTTCTTCTGTGGATCATGTGTGGCTGGATACAGCACAGAAAGCAAAGTCACTGCATTTTTCTCTTCTCACTGTCAGTACACACGGGCTCAGTAGCATTTGTTTGACCTGCATTTAAACAGTGGGACAGTTCTGATATTTTTTCCCGAAGTTAACTTATTAGTCACGCAGTTCCTCTTCTAAAGGTTAGGAAACTAGAAAATGGGCCCTGTGTGCATAGCAGGAATTAGAGCTGAGATTTTAAGCTCACCTTTTTATGTGAGGTAGACCACTGTTTCTGGGGCTCATTTTTTGTGGGGTTTTTTATTCTTTTTGTGTTTTGTGTGGATTTTTTCTTTTTAAGCCAATTTAGTGGATTTACATATAAAATGAATATGCATCTATTTAATATACACAGTTCAGTGACTCACGTAGTACATACAATCAAGCATCTGCTACCATAGTCAAAATATAGAATATTAATTGTATATAAATACAAAATAGGGGTTAGAGGTGTGTGCAGTGGTTAGAGTGCCTGTCTAGCAAGCTCAAGGCAGGGTTCCATTTCCCAGAGAGAACAGTGAGTTCGAGGCCAGCCTGGGCTACATAATGAGTTCAGGACCAGCCTCGTTTTGTTTTTACTTTTTTTAATACAGTTTCATCACATGTCAGAAGTCCTCTGTGTCTTAGACAGATGCATGTGTGTGTGCTTGTGAGAGAGGAATAAAGATGGACACACACACACACAGACACACACAAAGACAGACTTAACATTTCTAATGATGGTGATTGATTCACAGATACCAACATTGAGAACTGCTGTAAAGAATGTGTATACACAGTGTAGTGGCACTGACTTATAATCCCACCGCCCTAGAAGGCTTAGTCAGAAAGACTGCAAGTTCAGTTTCATCCTGACCAATTTAGTAAGACTGTCTCAAAATGAAAAAAAGGACTGTGTATGTAGCCTAATGTGACAACCCTGTTCCAACATCCAGTACTGAAAATAAAATGTAGTCAGTAGATGAAAAGGAGAAGTGAATGCATTCTAGGCAAAAGGGTAATGAAGGAAGAAAGGCAAGAAATGCGCTTCTAGGGTGATGTGTGAAGGTTTGTGTACATTTTGGTGGTCTGTATGCAGTGGATAGGTGGGGCTAGTTTGTGGGTGGCTATATATAATTCTGGACAAGTAGACATTTTACTGATTTAAAAGTGTGAAGATAGTAGAGGAATAAAATGTTTTAGTTTTTCTTGTATACTTGGCTTCTCTAGAAAAAAATCATTATTTATGAATTAATTTCTTGACTTTACCACGTGATTATCTTACTGTCTAAAAGTGGTGTTAGCTGGTCTGGGGTAGAGGACCGGCCTGCCTTGCGTGCATGAGGCCTTGGGTTTAATCTGCAGTACCACAAGGAAAAAAAAAATGAGAAAAAAATGTTAGTAAATGTTTTCATTTGTTGCTATTCTGTAACTTCACTTTAAAGCATAAACCTAGGTAAATTTCTGTAAGACCATATATTTTGAGAAAAGATACCACTGTATTAATTGAACCTCTAATACCAGAATTTGTGGTTTAGAACATATTCAAGGTATCTGAATTTATTGTTCAACTTAGAAAACTTTAGATAGGGCATGACAAATGTTGCTGGTCTTACCGGATGAGCTGAATCTTCATGACCTTGCTAGGTGGTATTCTGTTGATACATTTGTGATTAAAAACCAAGTGGAGTTTTTAAAATAGCTTTATCGAGATATAATTAACAGACAATATATTATCTTGATCAAACCCTGAGGCCTTAACACATACTAAACTTGTATTCTACCACTGAGCTACATGCCTAGCCTCAGATAGGTTTTGACATACGTATAAACTTTCAGAATCATCTAAATGTGTGTGTGTGTGAGGGTGGGGGGGTAATGAATATTTCCAGCTCTATAAATGGCCCTGTATTCCTGTGTAATTCCTCCCTACCCTAAACCCTCTCCCCCTCCCCCCCGGGCAATCACTTATCTGCAGTCACTGTACTTTATATCTCCTAAATTTCTGTGTCTAGGAAATCTTATAGCATATACTTTTGGTCTGACTTTTTTTTCTCCTTTTTTTTTTTTTTAAATAGGGTCTTACATCATGTTGCCCAGGCAGGTCTTAAACTCCTGGCCTCAAGTGAACCTCCTGCCTCAGCCTTCCAACTACCTACGACTACACATCCCAGCTGCATTTACATACCCAACCTAATTTGATTTTTTTGTTGTTAAAGTCCTGCATAAATCTTTGGAGATTCACTCGTGTTGTATGTATTAGAAGCTTATTCCTTTAATTGCTGAATAATATTCCATTCTGTGGATATCCCACACTCTATCTATTCATCATTTGTGTTGAATCTAGTTTTTGCCATTAAAAATAAAACTTACATCTTCGTTTGGACTTACGGGCTTATGGGTTCTTTTATCTTGGTAATTACCTATAGTGGTATGTGTTAATTCTTAAGGAAACCACCAGATTTTTCCAAAGTGGTTTATCATTTTACATTGTCATCATCCACAAGGTCCACCAGTTCCAGTTCATGTATATCCTTGCTAACATTGAGTATGAGCAACTTCTTAATTTTAGTCATTCTGATAGGTACCTAATGACGTCATTGTGTTTTTAATTCGTATTCCCCAATGGTGTTGTAACTTTTCCTGTACTTATTTGCCGTCTGTGTATCTTTTTGGTGAGGTGTCTCAAAATCATTTGTCTATTTGAGTTGTTTTCAAACTTTTCACTTTTGAGCATTCTGTGTGTCTTCTGAATGTAGGCTCATCAGATTTGTGCTTTGCAAATATTTTTCCCTAGTCTGTTTTTATTCTTTTTCCAATCTGTTTTCAGTCTCTTAATAGTAATCTTTTAAAGAACAGAAGTTAATTTTGTGGAAGTCCAGCTTATCCATTTGTTCCTTAGTGGATTGTGCTTTTGGTGTAGCATCTAAGAAAATTCTACCTAATCAAGGTTACAGAGGTTTTCTTTGTGTTATGTTTTTGGATATGATGCAAGGAGGTGTTAAAGGGTGTGTGTGTGTGTGTGTGTGTGTTTGCAGATTGCTTAGACTTTTTTGTTGAAAAGATTACCTTCCTCTCAAAGGTGCACTGCCTTTGTATTTTTGTCTGTATACATTGGTTTATATGTTTATATATGCATGGTTTAATTTTTGGACTTTGTACTGTTCCATTGGTCTCTTTGTCTGTTTTTACACCAATAGCACAATCTTTTGATTGCTGTTATTTGGTCATGAGGTTAGGAAAGGTCAATTTTCTTAACTTTTTAATTTTTTTCACCTTGTTTCAGTGGTTTTCACATGAATTTTAGAACCAGGTTGGCAAGTTCTACCATGTAAAGAAAAAAAATGCTACTGTCTTTGTTGGGATTTTGGTTGGGGTTGTGTTAAATTTATAGATCAATTTTAGGAAAATTGGTATCTTTACAATATCAAGTCATCCTACTCATGAACAAGTAAATCTCTTCACTTACTTACTTTGTCCTTAATTTCTGTTATGTCATTTTCAATGTCTTAAGTATTTTACTTTTATTTTCGTTAACTTATCTTAGAGTATTTCATGGGTTGTGTGTTTTTAAAATTTCAGTATCTGGTTGTTCATAGCCGGTATACTGAAATGAAATTGACTTTTAACATTTGTCTTGTATTCTGAAAGCTTACTAAACTCTCCTTTGAAAACATGTAACTGTATATATGTTTGTACACAACCATAATGTTGGCTGCTAATTCTCTTATCTTTTATTGAAGGTCAGATATGGTTGGTTGGTTTCATTTTGAATAGTGTTTTTGTGCTTTTTTAAATGCCCCATTATTTTTGATTGGGTCCTAGACATTGCAGATTTATTGGGTTCTTAATATTCCTTAATATTCCTGTTAAGTATTCTTAAGCTTTGTTTTGGAATGTAGTTAGAAGTCTGATCCTTTCAGGAGTTGTTTTTTCAATTAAGTAGATGGAGAACAGAGACTTGTGTTTAGGACAAATCCTGTGTGCTCTATTCAGTACTCCTGAATTCTGATTTATTCCATTTAGCTGATGGGAACACACCCTGTTTTGGCTTTAAGTTCCTGCTTCGTGTGCAAGTGTTGAGTTACTGCTGAATCTTTGAGGAGAGACCCTCTCTGGAGTTCTCCATACCGCTCTCTTATTTCTTCAGTTCAGAGTCTATTGGGCTCTGCTTCACCTCCCCATGAATGACCTGTTCTACAGCTTGCCAGGCAGTGCCTCTCTTGATCCTCCCTCTCCTCTATCTCTAGGATCTCTGCCCTTTGTTACTTGATGTCCAGTGTCTTGAAAACTTCTTTCATGTATTTTCTGCCTCCCTTTATGATTTCCTTTTCTGTTCTATTTCTCTCTTAGGACAGGAGGGTAAATTTTGGTTTGTTACTCTATCTTAACAGAGGTGGTTGTCTTTCCTACCGTCCCTGTTGTCCATTCATTGCTCTTTTGTCTAAATGGTTATAATGTACCTGCCAACAATTAGCCACGTTTTTGAAGTCCATATTTTCTTCGGTCTTACACTGTTAATGACTGGCATTTAATATCACCATTATCCTGTGGCTGTTTGGTAGAAACAAAAGTTTTGTATGTATTTTATGAATGGTTTTAGTGTGAAAATGAGAGAGCCCTAGCACTTCCTGAAATGGATCTTGGATACAAAACTTAAATTCTGTGGACCACATTTTCCTCATCTGCATGATTAATCAGAAAAGCCTGTCCTTTGATTTTTAAATTGCGTGTTTATAGCTACATGTCTGGTTTTTAAAAACAGTTTCATACTCTTTTTTTCTTGTAGTACTGAGGTTCAAATTCAGTGCCTTGTGCATTTTAGTTAGGCAAGTGCTTTAGACTGTCTCACAATGCTCTAAACTCCATGATACAACTTAAGAAATCAGAAAGTCCATATGAGGAATGATAGATTCCATTTCTGCCCTGTAACCAGTTGAGTTTTAGTGTTTTTCCTAAAATAACGTGCTTTAATGATTTCTGGAAAAATAATCTAGGTATAAAACCAGGTTAGATTTGTAGAAATTTGTTTTTGACTTTTCTAAATAAGCATATCGATTTGAGCCTTGAAACCTTTATAGCAAACTAGGTGGTACTGCAAGCTATTTCCTTTACAAAGCATAAAACTTGCTAGGTTCAGGGGCAGATGACTGTAGCTTCTGTAGGGGCTAAGTGGGAGGACCGTAAGGTCAAGACCAGACTGGGCAATTTAGGAAGACCCTCTATGAAAATAAAGAGTAATAAAAGGACTGGGGATGTATCTCAGTGTGATCACCTTGGGTTTATCCCCTCAGTACAGGAAAAGAAAGAAAAAGAAAAGGGGAAACTTAAGTTTTACACTCACATGATTAAATACTAAAAGCTTTATGTGTATGATAGATATCTTTTAAGTTAAAAGGAGTGTTAATATTGAGTACATGGGATAGATCAGATATTTCTATGTGATAGGTCTTGACACTGAAGAAATCAAGGAAAGGAAGATGTTCCCTGTCCTTAAAGTATTTAGCACCTGATGTTGGGGGAACAGGATGAGACAAGGAGGTGGGGGAGAGGACCACTTCGCTTTCTACCTAAGATCCTAGGGGTCCCACACGTGGAGGTGGTTTCTGATAGCATGTCAGGGTAAGGTTTAGAAAGTAAGGAAGAGTGTACACAGATGAGAGACAGCAGGTGCCTGGAAGCGAGGGTATGCTGTTGAGCATGGTTTTGACTCTACACAGCGGCAAACAGACAGAACTGGCAGTTGAGACTAGAAAGCCAGATCAACCCAGGCTACTTAAGGTATTTTATAATAGGCGGTTTGGGATGGCACGCTATTTTAAGTCCACAAGTAGTACAAGGCGATTTTTTTCTAGGCAATTTTGATGGCGGTGTGAAAGGTGCGGTATCTTGGAAACGGCTCATAAAGAGTTTACCTGTCCAAACAAAGGACAAATGTGGAAGGCATGGAGGACAAGAAATATGGGGCTTTAATTATCTTTTTGCAAAGAGGTAACTTCCCACACACAGGTGAAGAAAAGCACACTGAAAGTACAGGTGGATGGAGACTTTAAATCCCTAGATGGCAAGTAAGGCCCTCCCCCTGCCTATTTCTATTGGCAGGAGGCACAGTCTTCCCGATAACATCTAAGGTGTTGGCTCTGGGTCAAGTTTATCACTGTGCTGTGACCTTTATTCCTCCTCCCCCTTCTGCCTTTGTCTGGTCACCTGGTTGGATAAAGTGCTCGAAACTGAAAGATAGACCATCTTTACCTTAACAATATGCCACTGTTAAGTGGTGCTTACAGTTAGGAGGCAGCAACAGTAAACAACTCCAGCCACTTGCCTTTGCTAGGATAGGACATACTCTGTGGCTCATGGTTGTGGAAGAGGCCATATTCAAAAGATCCTTGGAGGATCAGCATGGTAGTGGATGTGTCTCTAACTCAGATTTCTAGTATAGATGACTGTGTGAATAAGAATCTCTGTAGGGATAGTTGTAGGAGGACCTGATTTGGATAGTTCCGTTTAAAAACCTTTTAATTTAAGGAGTTCTGCATGCATGCAATGGAAACTGGTAGACAGTGCGGAGCTGGCTGTGTGGACTTGGCAGCCACACCAGCCAGCTGAAGATGGTGGAGAAAAAGCAGAGTGGAGGACAAGATGACCCAAAGAGAGAAAATGTTAGCTGTGCCTTGGTCCCTTGCTGAATAGACACTAAGGGCCTGGAATGCAGCATGGCATCCTGAGAAGACAGTGTGAAGGTAGTGGAACTGCTGTGGTGTGAAGAATAGTGGCAGGCCCTTGAAGATCAGGGAAAGAGAAAAACTCACTGGGGATTTGCCAGCTGGGTGGCACTGGGGACTCTGGCCACAGTGTATCTTGAATGTATAAAAGACTTGGGAAAGAGCAAAAATTGATTTGTGGCCACAATAAATGGCCCAAGTCCATGCATGTTTTTATTACTCATTTAGTCCTGAAAACCTTCATTTTCATTTTTAGACAGACAGGGACTGAAAAGTGCATGCTTTCAGGTCATTCATTTGTATAGCTGCCTGGTCCCTTGTAGAGTAAGACCGGACGCAGTGGATAAAGAATGTTGAGTGAACTGGGCCCAGGGCTCAGGCCTGTAATTCCAGGGCCCTGAGACTGAGGCCCGAGGACTGTAAGTTCAGGCCCAGCCTAGGCAGCTGGCAGTTTAACCATATCCTGTTTCAAAAAAAAATTTTTTTTTAATGGGCTAGGTATAGCTCAGTACGAAGGCCCTGGGTCAGTTTCTGGTACCAAAAAGCAGAAAGAAAAACAAAACCAAGCTAAATGATGAACCAGAGCCTGCCCTTGAAGTTGTTTCTCAATCATCACTGAAGAAGATGAGGAAGTGTGTAATAAACCTCAGCTCTCTAAACAAAATTCTGTTTTTATTTAGTTATTATTATTTGTATTGCTTGACATGGAACTCAGAGCCATGCATAGGATGAACACTCCCCTGCAGAGCTGTTTCCCCAGCTCTAAGAGTTTATTTTGGATGTGTTTTTATAAGTAACCAGAAAACGTGGTTATCCAGATTGGTCTGCCCTCAGTTTTTATGGCCTTAGTTGGACTGTATTGGATGCTCTTTAGAGAACTGCCTGTATTCATATTTTGTGTCTGTTACGGTCAGGATTTGGTACTTGGACTGATTTCCACAGTAAGATTACAAAAGAACACCCAAAACAGATGTTCCTGATTACATAAATGTTCATAGAGACCCATTGTTGTCTTTGTTCCTTGTCTGCCAGATTTTTTTCTTTTTTTCTCCAGCTCTTTAGCCTTTAGCTCCTTTCTCATTTAACTAAATGCTGATTTAGTGGAATTAAAACAAAACCCTAACATGAGGCTCATGACCCTGTTTGTGGAAGCTGTTAGGGATACAGAATGAATACAGTATATTATTTCTGCCCCATTTGGATTAATCACAGGAGTGAAGCCCTGGTGTTTCCAGCATTTCTCAATGATGGCAGGGATCTTGGAGCAGCTGTGAAAACTGGCTGACACTTCTCTGAGTGTTTGAAAGAGATAAGGATTCCTGTAGTGCTGGAACACTAGAAAGGTAACACGTAAAGCAACCTGGGAAGAATCTCCATAGGTTGTGTGGCTGAGCCTCCTTTGCTTCCCTCTAAAGGGCTCCGGTCAGGTGCTCAGAAGCTGGAAGCTGTGCTTCAACCTGGCCTGTGGGCATGGGAGCACCTGGCCTACCTTGATGGGGTTGGGTGAGGGGGTTCTGACCTGTTGGCTCTACTGCTGACATAGACAAGAACTAGGAAGTAAAGTCTTTGCACTTTTCTCCCACAAACATATCAGACATATCTCTAGCCCTTACCACAGATCATATACTGTGCACACAGGTCTTACAGGTTTGGTTATATAGCTATCAGCTCCCAATAGATAAGCTACAAGAATGTGATTGGGACAGAAATAAGAGGGAGCAATCAGGAGAGCAGCTGAGAAGGGAAAAAAGCAGGTCTAGATGTGGCTTACCCATATGACTCAAAGGGTCTTACTTTGTTAATTGCGCTAAGGAAATGAAATTGCTAATGAAGGCTGAAGCCCTAATAAAAAGTGAAAGTATTTTCTTATTCATCCCAGAAGAGGCTCTGATCAATATTCCCAATCATATATTAAAAACATTTGTTTATTTTTTTGAAACGGGATCTCATTCTGTAGTCCAGACTGGTCCTGAATTCCCTATGTAATCCAGGCTGACCTCAGTCTCTTGAGTAATGGTATTTATAGGCATGTGGCACCTCACCCAACTTATGAGGTGCTGGGGAATTGAACCCAGGGTCTCATGCTGGCTAGACAAGCACTCTTAACTACTGTGCTACACCGCCAGTCCTTAAAAACATTTTCAACACAGCATACTTTCTAAAGGGGTAACCTTGAGGGGGACAAGAGAATGCACCTGAATGCAGTAACCTTCCTAACAATGCGAATGTTAACATGTTATAATTGGTACTAGTATGTATGGGTCACTCCTTATAAGGTGAGGCTGGGGAAGGAGCATCACTGTCTGTGGCATCAGGAACAGTTTCTCTGGAGAAGTTGCACTTCTGAAGACTGAGGTCAATTTTTCCAGGCAAAGGGAACAGAAGTGCTTCTAAGGCCTGCGAAGTTATTGTTGGGGAAATTGAAAATGGCGAGTGTGGCTGTGACCGGTGAGGAGGGGTGGGGATGATGGAGGCTGTGTAGGCTGGCCCCATTGCTCCAAGAGTTTCAGAGAGGAGAATTACTTGGTCTGCTTGGGAAATGGCCTGGGTTTGCCTAAGTGTGATTAGGCAGTGTTCTGTCTACATGAGATACCTTACTTTTGCCCAGGACCAGTGGATCTAAGTGTCTTAAAAAAAAAAAAAAAAACTTTGGTGAGACAGGACTTTCCATTCTGTAAGTGACACATTCTGGTATTTCTGTTCTCCTCTCTTAAAAGAAATTACGTTTGTAGTGTTAACTTCAACCTGCATGGCCCACAGTGGTGCAGCATTAGCCTTTGAAAAATAACATTTAAGAATCTATACTCTGTGAAAACTGTGTATCATTGCCTGAGAGTTTAATACCATGTTAGGTGCTTTATTTTATATAATGCTTCCTAGGGTAGGTATTGTCTTCATTTTACCAAAGTAAAAACTGAAATGCTGAGATTCAAACCATTTGCATGGACTCCTCCGTGCTCAGTAACATACTGCCACCCAAAAACGCAGAAGAAAGAGCTCTGTGACAGTTTCAGTAGGCGCTAGGGAAAGGGAATGAAACAATAGAGGAAGGATGGTGGTAGTCCAGAAAGTGACCTTTTTTAAAAAACCAAAAATATGAATGTATTTTAGGACCATAGATGCAGACTTAAGCATTTTCATTACCAGATGGCCAATAGTTCTCAGTGAAATGCCAGCACTCTGAAAAACAACACTATTGAACATGCTTAGTAAATTTTTTGGTCCACAGGACAAATGCTAACAAGTTGAGTAATGCGACTGCAGTCTTTCCAGCTAATCTGCTGGCAAGTGAGCCCTGTGAAAAGATAGACAGAGGACAAGTCCATTATAAGAAAACAGGCTGACCTCACTTAGTAGCGATGTTGTCAGGACTGACCTTGTCCCAGGGCTGTAGGTAGCAGGCCAGAAGCATACCTCCAAGTCCAGAGCTCTGAAGTTGCCATTGCTTTAGCACGTTTTCAGATATGGCAGGGAATGAGTTTAATAAACTAGTTTAAATCTTCTAAATCCTGTCTTAAACAAGTTAGAATTGCCCTGTTGGTAAGATTTGCTGTAACATCCAGGGACATTTCCTTATCGGAAACCATGATGTCGCCTTTATGAGATGGGACCAAGCTTTTAATTAAAGTTTCAAATTGCAGGGCACCTGTGTTATTTTGGCGGCCAGAATAAACATCACATTGGTAACTTACTGCATCAACTTTTCTGAGGTTAATTTGCTTGGAAGACTGGCTAGGTTCAGAAATAAGGGAGAATTGTCTTGGTGGACTCCGTACATGGCAGAAAGTTAAACCTGATATGTCAGAAGTAGAGTCAAATGATTTTTTGTTTTGTTTTGTGTTCAGAATTAGGTGACATAAGTTCAGTGCCCCAGCAAACAAATGTTCCTCTTGTGCTAGCTCATCTGTAAGACAGGAAAGAATGGATATACTGAAGGATTTCCTTTGTCGACATCGTGTCCATGTGAAAAAATTTCCAGCTGTGGTTTCTCTTGGGTCTTAGTTCATAACAGTCTGACACAGTTTTGCAATAGTAGAAATCTACTCTGCACTATCCAGTAAGGACTGGAGAATTGAATTTCTATTTAAATTAATTTTAAATCTAAATAACAGCATGTGACTAGTGGTTACCATAATGGACAGCATGATTTTTTTCCTCTTTCTTTAGTAAAGAAAGTCACTTCCTCTATTCGATTCACTATATTTTCTCCTGCAGTTCCCATTTTCTTTATTTTAAAGTCTTCAAAATTTTAACATGGACCTCATAATACTCTTCTAAGCGTGTGAAGAAGTATTTCTCTGTGTGAACTAACAATTATTCAGAGAGTACTCTTGGTAATCTAAGGGCAAAAATCATTGATTTCTTTTAAGTGTTAAATTAAGGTTAATATGGTAGAGTGAAAAAGCACCCTTTTCTGAAATCGAAAGTCCTAGTCTAGCATGCACAGAGGACTAGCTCAGGGCAAGGCCAGGTTTTTTTGGTTTCTAAAATTTAAATTTCCCCTAAAGTATTCTACATGCAAGTCTTGCAATTCTGTGGTAGGAACTGACCTTTTTTATTTTTTTAAAGTGTGTATGTGGAAGAGGGCAACCTGTTGTCTTAAAAATACATGAAATGATCTATGAACTTAATAAAATTGTAGACTTACTTTCTTTTTCAAACATAGTTTAGTACCAATCACCAGTATAAAATATCATTAATGTGTGTGTGTGTGTGTGTGTGTGAGAGAAAAACACATTGTAGTTTCTATTTTGTACATACTAGTCACTTAAAGAAAAACAGTGCTTGTGATACAAGGTGTGATCAAAAATTGTAGTTAATGTGAAAAATTTTTAAACATTGATTATAGTAAAAGACACATTGCTTTGAATCCCCCTCAAAATATGTTCCTTTGCTTCACTTATCTCTCATTCTTGGCACTTTCTCAAACACTTCTTTCGTGCATGTCTTCAGTTGCACTGTTGTGACTGCCCCATGACTTAGAATGTTTAAGTTTGGTGATCATTTTGACTTTGGAGCCAAAGTCATGTAGTACCAGAGTCAGTGAATATGATGGATGAGGGCATATTGTAATGTCTGTCTGTCTTTCTTTCTTTCCTTCTTTCGTTCTTTCTTTCTTTCTTTTTCTTTTTGTGTGTGTGTGTGGCACTAAAAATTGAATCCAAGGCCTTCACACTGAGCTAACAGCCCTGACCCAATTTTTAAATTTTCTGATTTTGAGACAGTCTTGTTAAATAGCCCAGGCTGTATTCAAACTGGTAATACCTCCACCTCCCAAAGGACTGGAGTTACAGGCCTATGCTACTATTGGACAGAAATCGCTGTAAACTGCTTGAGAAAGTGGCAAGAGTGATGGATAAATGTGTTTGAAGTTAGGAATATTTGATAGATGACCTCTAACGTGAGAATCTCCCTTAAAATAGTTCTAAGTCTTGTCAAGTTTTATTGCTTCTGAACTAGAACTTCTTGCTTAAACTATTTTAAACACAGCAGGTCTTAGAATTCAGGCCATCTCTGTGTACCCTGGGGTGATTAATCAACAGTATCACTATAGCTAGCACCCTAGGGTGCTCCAGGCTTGGGAGTCTTGGCTTATTGGGAAATGGTGCTTCCAGCTCGACAGCTGAAGGTGAGCAGAACATACTGGTAGTTGGTATTTTGCTATGTGAGGGAATCGTCTTCAGAACCAAAAGCATGATTAAAGTGGCTCATAATCTAGAGGGAGCCTGTTGTGCATGGTCTCTAGAGGGTGGGCCCCCTCACCTGGATCCCAAGCAGGCCCACAGCAGGGACTTGGGACATCCTGGCCTTTGCCTGGCCAGTTTGCGTTCCAGTAATCAGCATACGTTTAAATGGCACTCACTCTAGGAATTCTTCTGCTTTCTTATAGGGAATGAGACTACATATGCACAAGTCTCTTTGGTCATTTCAAGTGCTCACCAGATAAGCTAGCTATCTCACAGTGTTGGCTGTCTCTCTCCTTACTGTGTAATCTTGAGGACAGGAGCCTCACCTGCCTGCCTCTCCTCAGTGTTGAGAGCATCTGCTCAGCATGGGTCTTTGTTGAAGGATGAAAAGACAACAGGAATAGTGTTGACAGAAGCAATAAGACTGCGTTTGGCACTGTTTAGTCATCTGCTCTCCCTAGAGCCATGATCCTTAAAATGGCCATGATCTTGTTTAGAAGATGGTATCAAACTGTATAAAGTGTGTAAAACTGAATGGAGCAAACTGGTCTCTGAGAAGCAAGAGGTGGCTCTAGCAAGTGAGTTAAATCTACATAGGCCAGTGAAAGAGAGCCAAGGTGGTACGGAGGAGCTAGCCCTGAACCCTAAATGTGGGAAGGGTGGCTGGACCCCTGCCCCGCCTGCCTCAGGCTAGGCTGTGTGGAGACAGTCACATTTTTGTCCTTCTTGACCTGACTGTCAGAATATAGACCCTTCCCCCTGTGTGAGAGGAATGAATTTGTGCCTTGTGCACATTGCCCGTCAAGGATTTGGTACTAGGTCTCTTGTCTCCAGGAGACCAGTACATTTAGAGTAAATAGTTTGAATGGGACTGGTCTGTAGTTCTAATTTAAATATACACTGACAAAGGAACTTTTCTCAAAAGTGTAATCTTCCTTAATGGGAACTGTCTATAACTGTTTTGATTCTTTTATGGCTAGATTATTTCCTGATTAAAGACTGCTTTCACCTGTGGGGACTGGAAATGAAGAAATCAGTTATTTTTTTTTAATCTAGCAATACCTTAAATTGTAGACTTTCAGAAGCCCTTACCCTCAAGGGAGAGTATCAAAATATATAAAACTGAAAATTTATTTTCAGTGGTAAATGTCAATTAAAGACAACACAGATCATACAAATTTAAACATTAATATTAGCTATTATCATAGACTTTAATACCACAAGTATTTTGCTGTACATCTACTTCATATTCACTGTTATACTGAGTACTACGTCACTCTCACTTAAGATCTTTACTTTTATTGGCCTAATTTCAGATAAACATAAAGTACCTTAACCTTGTTCAAACCTGCATTAAATAACCTGGTGGTTTACTGTGTCCAGGTTGTTCCTAGCAACACTATATAACTCACAATGCAAAGTACATAACAGCGTTTGATATGTGTCTTTGTCCTTGGCTGAATAGCTCAGAGATGTTAATGACATTTATTTTAATAGTGTAGGGCAGAATCAAACTTTAAATGTTAGATTTTGTTTGTTTGTTTTAAAGATAGCAGCTGCTCCAGTTTCCTACCTGCCGAGCTCACAACCAGGGCTTCCACCTTACCTCAGCCTAGGGCACGTGTGCAGATGCTGACTCTAGGATGTTTCAGGCCATGTTCCTTCCCACTGGAAAGTGAGAGAAAGCTCTGAAGATGGCTAACGCTACAACATACAACAAGCTTGGAAACAACTGTTGTCTTTCTGTGGTCCCTGCCTTTCTGTTCCATGCTGTAAAACACCTTTGCGTACCTGAATGTGGGAAGGTGGTGGTTTGAGGCACACGCTTCCTCCATTTCCTTGGAGGTAGCTTTGAATGCTTTTCCTTTTTACCAAAATAAATGTCCTCCTTCAGTCAGTCGCAAGCAGAGAGACCTTAATATATATGGTCCTAAGTGGCCAGTAACTGGGCTTTATATTTAGCCTTTTATCAGTAGAACTAAAATTCTCATTTATAGAGGAAGCAGTGCATATTTAAATCACAGGTGATTTGCAGAGTGGTCACTTATTTTTATTGGGCCCATCACCCCACATGTATTAATAAAAGTGTAGCTGCTAAGTAGCAGCGTTCCAAAGTCCCTCTAGGGAGTTGTCATCTGTGTAGTGTAGAACGGGTTTTGTGTATGTGTTTCTTCCGGTTGCTTCCAAGCTGGTATGCTATTTACATAAAATTGAGGTAGTCTGCAAAATGATCATTTGTAAAGTTCTTACTTTACATACATATATGCAGTACATATACATATATGCATATATACATGTATGTCATACATATATGCAATATACATAAGAGATCTTGCTGAAATGCTAACATTGTAGCCTACCAAGAGTTAGGAAGCTGGTACAGTAATCCTCTTTATCCTTGGCAAACATATTACAAGGCCCAAGTAAATGCCAGAAACCCTATAATTTACAATTTTCCCACACACATTTGTTATAAAATTTAGTTTATAAATGATCACAGTAAGAGATCAACAATAATA
Source organism: Ctenodactylus gundi (assembly GCA_004027205.1). Lineage (NCBI taxonomy): Eukaryota > Metazoa > Chordata > Mammalia > Rodentia > Ctenodactylidae > Ctenodactylus > Ctenodactylus gundi. The sequence goes on from PVKB01003023.1 coordinate 74,725, forward strand.
ACTGTTGCAATATACTGAGATAAAAATTACATGACTGGTCTCTGAAAAGCATCAAAACAAATATTAGTGTTTCTGGACTTTGGGTTACCGAAGCCACAGAAAGCAAAACCTTGAAATCAACATCATGTGTAGAAAGGCCTTTTGATCCTGTTTCTTTATTTTTTCTTTGTTATCATTTATTGTCTGAGTTACTGAATTACTGAGCCAACCCATTTCTGCTCTAGTTTGGCTTTAAAATATTCAGTAAATTGAATTAGAATTGGTAATAAACATAAATGAAGTGTTTAGGGGTGATAATAGAAAGTAGGCATTTTGAGGACTGATGTGTAGAGACAGGTGAGTATTTGGGAAGGCCTTAAATAGGAGCTTGAGAAATGTTCAGCAAGTTGTTAAAGCTTCCAGTAGAACTTTGCTATGTCAAAAAGTAGGTGTCTTTTTCCTCTCATTTGGTAAATACTCTGATGTTTTTTATTTCATTAACTTGACTAGGTCATAGTATAATTATTTTCTAATTAAGGGAGCATGGTTAACATTTTAAATGTCATCTAAACTTGGGGACTAAGTGATTTTTGAAATGTAAGGATTCTAATTATTTTCAAAACCAGGAAACAACAAAGTTACTGCAAGTTAGCCATATTTTTGCTTCAAATGTTATTGCTTACATTGGAAATAGATGAAGGATGCAAACACAGTAACATAGGAAGCATTTATCTTACTTTAAGAAAGCTTGCTCCTGGTTAGGAAGATAGCTACTGTGACAGACAGTGCCAGGCAGATGTGTTATAAACAGAGGCCCAGGCTGGCCTTGCACTCAGGATATTCCACCTAACTCAGCTTCCCGAGTGCTGGAATGACAGGTGTGTGCCACCACACCTAGCTTTATGTGGTGGTGAGGAATTGAAATTAGGGCCTGAAGCTTGTAAGGCAAGTGCTGTAACTACTGTACCATTAATCCAGCCCTGCCCTTTTTTTAAAGTACCGTAAGCCAGGCAAGAAATATCTAAGGCTGGTTGGCCATCTTTTTACTACAGTCACTATCCAGGTCCTTTACGCAAAGAGTACTTTCAGAGATTTGCCTGAATGATCTAGTTTCATACCTTCTTACTGATGCTTAATAAGAGTGCTTTATTTCCTACCCATTGCCGTGATTTAATGAATACAACTTCAAGGAGACAAAGCAGGTTCTAGTTGTGCTCTATGCAGCAAAGCCTTGCTTTGGTGCTTACCTCGTGCTCCTTACCAGAGCTCCATCAGTTGTCACTCTGAAGGCATCAGCGTGGCCTGCATTGTACATTAGGTACTGTTTCAGAGTGAGGCTGTGCCTTAGATTATTTGTAATACACCACAAATGAATTGTGGGCACCCATGAAATAGCTTATAAATATGTGTAAACTCTTCCTCAGAACCTGCCAGTGTTACCTACTGTGACTGGAAGGCCCAGATAACCACTTTTCTAAGCTAACGTGAGCCAAGTGAGGATGGAAATTTTAAAATGAATCTTGCTTGCAACCAGTTTACAGCATCTTAGCTTTGAAACGCCACCTCTTTTGAAGTAGAATTTATCAAAACAGGCGCCTTGACCTTTCTGTAGGATGTTAAGTAGAATGGGGGAGAGAAAGGATTGAAGAATGGGTTCTTGTCTTCAAACAATGCCACTATTGACAGACCGTGTCCTCAAGTTTTCATATTATGCAAATAAGCCCTATGTGTGCTGAAGTTACCTTGAGGCTTCCCAACCTGCGTATTTCCCCACCTTTATTCAAAAGGGTAACACTGAGCTTCAGTCAGGAAAAATGGTAATCTCTCTCACCCTTACTGTTTTCAATAGGTGGAGTACATGTTGGTGTCCTTTGATCATGAGAGTAAAAAAGTCCGCTTGGTCCTGAATGGAGAAGATGTTCTGGAAACTCTACAAGAGAAAGGGGAAAGGACAAACCCAAAGTAAGCAGATGAATGGCAGGCTCTATTTTTTTCTGGAACTGTTAATGCTGCTAAGACAGAATCTTACCTCAGATTTGTAAAGGTACAGCAGTTAGAGCACAGGTTCTGGGTTTTAAGTGATTATTCTTCTCTGCATTCACTGAGTAACTTTAGGCAAATTCCTTAGTCACTCTACCTTAGTTTCCTTATCTGTAGAGACAATGTCTCCTGAGGTATTAATACATTAAACTCTTAATATATTGAATGTGTTAATGCAGTAACAGCACAGTAAGCCAAATATAAGTTCTACCATTATTATACATTGAAAAAAACATTGTCAAACCATAACTAAGATCACAATCTTTGGTGCTAGATAAAATGTACTTGTGCATTTCATTTAGCTGGCATAGTATTTTAAAATGTTTATTTAAGGGGACAAAGAGGAGCAGAGGGCATGTGCTCTAGAGTTCGTTTTCCACTCTGTCTTCAGTGCTGACCTGAAGGCCCTAAAAAAGTCAGATATAGTAGGAAAGCTCTGGAAAGTTAACACTCATAAAGGAGTTCTTGGCATCATCTCTACCTGCCCAGATTTTTAAGGCAGCTTTAAAAACTTCTAAAAATCGAATAGACCACAGCAAGAATAAGGTGAAACTAAAGTTAGTTCCCCTCTGTAGCCATCCTACCCTTTGGAGACCAGAGTATGGGAGTTACATGATCGAGGGAACACCAGGCCAACCCTATGGAGGAACCATGTCTGAGTTCAACACGGTCGAGGACAACATGAGGAAACGTCGGAAGGAGGCCACTTCTGTGTTAGAGGAAAACCAGGCCCTCTGCACGATAACATCATTTCCCAGGTTAGTGCCTGAGTTAGCATGCCCTAGCCCAACTGTCAGCTGGAAGTTACAGGGGAACACATGACCCAGACATTTTGCTCTGCAGTTCTCTTACTGTGGAGACAGTTCATACTTTGTACACTGCACTTAATACTTTGCTACATGAAACATAAAGAAGAAATTGCGTGCTAACGTCAGTTGGTGGGTGGTGGCTACACAGAGCCACCTGCACTTGGCAGGAGAGGCCATGGGGACACATGTACTGATTGGCAGTGCGTACAGCACAAGTCTGCCACGCAGTCCTGACCCGCAAGGCAGAGCTAAGCACTGGTGACTATCAGGTGGTCTTTCACTGGGTTAAAGCAGTTGCTCTCATGTACTTTCAATAGGAACGCTTGCTTGCTAGCGTATACCAGTGTTCTCACCCACCGCCACACCTCTTTTGAGCTTTGAGGAAGTTCTCATACTTTCACTGTTGAAAGATATCTGCCACAGATAAGTCAGATTGATGATTGGGTAGATCTGTATTGTTACATAGAGGCATTGTCTGTACTTGGTAGAATATTTGCATATCTCATTCTAAGTAGAGACAATATCCAAGCATGTCAGGAAGTCACCTTGCCCCTAGTGTGCAGTATACTGTCCGTACACCTCAACAAGATAAGTCACATTGAGTATATTGCTAAAAGGAAGACACGGAGTTGTCATCAAATCTAGCTGTGATTGAGCTTACCTAAAAGTAAATAGAAATAGTGAAATCATGTTCTTGGCTTAGGAAGTACATGAACTGCAGTGCCTTCCTGTCCTGTAGCAGTGCTTCTCTGCCCAGTTGTGTTGTGAAAGACTGTATGAGGACTCTGAAGTACAAAAGAGTGTTGAGAGGGGTTGAAGAAAGCAGGTAGCTGGTGTGACCAGGAGCCAAGAATGAAATGCAGATATGTGCAGGGTGAGGCCGAGCAGGTAGGTGATGGCCCAGATAAGGTTAACTAGGAATGTTGATTGTTATCCTGAAAGCAGAGTTGGCTAAGAAACAGGGGCCAGGAAGTGATAGGAGAGGAATATGAGGTTTCCTTGGGGAAGCCTGGGGGAGGGTCGATTGTGGAGATAGAAAAAGCGACTGGATCAAACAATGGAAGAATCAACCAATGTATTAAAAAAGAAAAAAGATGTCAAAGCTTTAGAAATTGTTGTGAAAGTCCTAAGAATTATAGAGTAGCATGGAAGAAGCAGGCTACTCATGTGATAGGACAACTTCTAGTGACCTTAAAAATTCCCTATCTTAAGCCCAGCAGAGTGGCACACACGTATAATCCCAGCACTCAAGAGGCTGAGTCAGAAGGATTACCATGAATTCAAGTCCAGCCTGGGCTACATAGTGAGTTCAGGACCAGCCTGGAGTATACAGCAAGGCCTAGTCTCCAAAAAAAAAAAAAAAAAAAAAAAAAAAAAAAAAAAAAAAAAAAAAAAAAAAAAAAAAAAAAAAAAAAAAAAAAAAAAAAAAAAAAAAAAATTAAAAGGAGATGTAAGCTATAATGTAAACCACGGCTGTTTTATATTGTAAATCTTAAGACTGCATGACTTTAGTAGGTAGTGGCCATTCTTTCTGGGCTACAAAGTAGGCTTTGGCTAAACTGCCCCATCTCATACCTCATTTGACAGGAGTACTCTATGTACTAGGTGCCTTTTAAAAAAACTATTTAGCTTCTTAAGTCATTATGGGGGGAAGTTGAGACCAGAATAAGTTTTATCCTAAAAGCCTATAATTTTTTAAAAAATTTCAGCCACATGTATTAGAGTAGAAGAATATTCATGAGCTTGTAAACGAAACAGAATAATTGTGATTTAGTTTGCAGAAACTTCCCCTTAAGTCTACAGTAAACAATAACGTGTTTAACAGTATGAGATGAACAGGAAAGGGGGTGTTCACATGTGAACAGTGCGGTTGTCTGTCTGACAGGCAGAGCTCTGTAGCTTAGAACTATAATCCAAAACAGTGGTCATGGGCTATTAGATAAAATGAACCTTTTGGGTGCTCAGCCATGGTGTTTAGTGGCCACTGTGTGGGTGTGGATGACAGACAGTGTTGCTGTCGTCGCCAGAAAGTTCTGTTGGACAGCAGAGCCTCAGAGCGAGTATTGCCACCAGAGTCTGAGATCTGTATTCTGACTCTGGCTTCTTCCTGGCGCCCTAGCATCTTCTCAGTGTCCCTCACCACCCCTATTCTCGTTAGCAAGGAATTCCCCAGATTAATGTGTGTGTGTGGCTATCCTGAAGGACTTTTTCTGCAGTTTCAGGCTCTTGTCAGTGTTGTGCATAGCTACAGGAGCTATGTGCATCTGGAGCTCTGAATAGCCAGGCACTGTTTTCCAGATAAGATCAGTAGTTTCGGCTGTTGTTTACAAAGTGGATGTGAACAGCCAACAGGTACTTTATTTTATGAAGCGTAAGGTTTAAAAATAAGGCATGGTAGCTTGCCCTAAAGCCAGAAGGTTCCCACCATTGAGCTAAACCCATGACCTTGTTAGTCTTTGTCCCTTTCACAGAGCACTTAATATTGAACTTGGAGGGACTAGGATCCTCACTACAAGTGAGGGAAGATTTGAGCTTTCCCCTTAGAGACAATGGTGGGCCACATTTTCTGTGTTGGAATTAGACTCTTTTCTTAAAGCCAAGTAAGATAACAGGACTGACTTTGGGACTTCAGAGGAAGCTCTCGGGGTGAAGGGGGACACTACAGATACTACCTAACCTTGAAGTATTTCTGTGGAGACCCTCCCCATCCCAATTCCTAAGGTTCAGGACAGTGGTGTTTCCAGGGTCAAAATACAAATCTGAGAGTTTATAGGCAGTGAAGGAGACCACCTCAGAAGCACATACATGGATAACTACAGTCTGTCAGTATGAGTGACCAAGGGAGATAACTTCTGTGCTCTAGTCCTTGAGAGAATGTAAGTAAGTGCTTTGTATATGGTGAGTGGACACAGGTTATGTCAGTGGCCTGGCCTCACAGAAGCAGATCCTGATGAAAGAGGGTAGGGTGCAAGGCAGCAGCTATCAGGGGCCCAGAATTTTTAAGATGTTTCATAAATAACAAAAACATGTAAAGACCTCTAAAAAGGGAAATGATGGAAATGAGATGTTTTTAACAGCTGGAAGTTGTGGCAAGACTCTGGGCAGTTAACAGCCTGAAGCCAAATCCCATCTGTTTAGTTCTGCTGTTTGTTGCAGATTAGGCTGTCCTGGGTTCTCTCTGCCTGAGTACAAACCCAACCCCACTGAAGGAGGAGCTTCCAAGTCTCTGTTCTTTCCTGATGAAGCCATCAATAAACACCCCCGTTTCAGGTGAGTCTGGTCCTCTGCTGACATGCCCTCACAGAGATCTGCCCTATGAGGTGACAGTTGATCCTGGAGTTCTCTTTGAGGGTTGACTGAGTTCCGGCTTCTTCTCTACTTAATGATAGAAGACAGCAGGCATACACCCACTCCCAGCCTCAGAAGCTAGGCTAGGCTACTTGCATGTTGCTTCTTTATCCAGATTTGGTTTGTCCATTTTCCAAGTCATCTATAACGTCATTGTTTAGCCACCCACAGTCCTGCTTCATGAGCAGATTTTTTTCAGTTTTGGTTTTATGTATACACCCGGATTAGGACACTTGCCAGTAATTACTCCTGCCTTCCCCAATTCCAAGTTACCGCCAGCATCTGTGATATACTCATTCTGTGCACCACGATGACAGGATGCGGTGTGTACAGCGCATGCTGCACACATAGGCGTTCTCCTGTTCTGTGAACTTCTGGGTGAGTTAATGGCAGCGTTGTCTCAGTAGAAGGCAGGACGGAAACCACAAACTTAATGGTAAACTTTCTGGTAACCACATTAGAAAATAGATTGATTTTATTTTGTAATGTATTCTATTTAAACCAGGATTTTCAAACTTATTTCAACATGTGATTGATAATTTTAGGTTATTAATAAGAATTTTTACTTTTTCATTCCAATCTTTCAAAATCTCGTGTATATTCCTCTCACAGCAAGTTTGAAGTAGAACTAGCCACATTTAAAGGGCCCCTAGTAGTTTCTGGATTAGACAGCTCAGATCAGGAGGCTAAGATGTAATAGTACAGATTTGGGAAGTGCAAGGTGAGGTGTAGGGATCCAGAGAATCCTGGGAAAATGAGTCCTTCAACTGAAACCTGTGGAGTTAGCCTGAGAACTTTTGGCACTGTGGTATTACTGAGACTGCAGCAGACCTTGGGTCTTTGTACCTGAACTTGTTATGGTAAGTGACAGAGAGTCAGGGAAGCACAAGAATTGAGCATAGGAGGCCTTGCTAGTTAAGAGCCAAGGAATCAATACATTGCAAAAACCTCCGCAGAAAATCCTCTCAGGATACCTTGATGCCCCATCTTGGAGTCTTAGTTTGAAATAGAATTTCATTCCATTTGTTTGGATATGGTCACAGTCTCCTTTATATGACAGTCCTTAGGTGACCAATTTGTAACAGTTGGTTGTCTGTTTCAGTACCCTAACAAGAAATATCCGGCATAGGAGAGGAGAAAAGGTCGTCATCAATGTACCAAGTAAGTCTTTGGGGTGGAAGTGGGGTGGGAAAGAGAGTTGCTAAGTTCACATTTAATCTTTGATGTTCACCATTTCCTTTTTTCTTTCTCAATAATACAGTATTTAAGGACAAGAATACACCATCTCCATTTATAGAAACATTTCCTGAGGACGATGAGGCAGCCAGGGCGTCTAAGCCAGATCATATTTATATGGATGCCATGGGATTTGGGATGGGCAATTGCTGCCTTCAGGTATTGTTTGAAATATCCAGATTGGCAAAGTATCCTTATCCATTCTGTTTATTAATTTATATTTATATGTGTATATGTATATATATGTATATATACATACATATATATACATATATATGTATATATATATGTGTGTATATATGCATGTTTCCTATTGTAACAATCATTTTTTAATAAGGTTGAAATAATAACTGGTTGCCCTTACTGGGAAAAAAATAAACCAGATAACATCAGTAAATTCATTTGGAGTGGTCTCTTGACTAAGAAGTCGGCAGTCTACACACAGGTTCATAGTTGTTAATTTACTTAAAATATGAAGTGCTCTGTGATCAGGCTTCATTTTCCTTCTGTGTGCCTGGTTTTTACTGCCATCTAACGGCAGTCTAGTGGGTCAAATCATCAAAGTTAGAAATAACACTGGTGATTTTGTGTCCAAGAGAAAGATTTTTGGGGGCTTGAAATTTTTGTATTAGTGCAAAGCCATCTAGTAGTATAAAAAGAATAAATATTTGGCAGCCTGCATTTGTCTTTTCCTGGCTAAGTTACTGTGAAGGTAAAATAACTCTTGTGCCTACTCATTTAAAGTTTTTCCTGGATCTGGTGAAATTGCCAGTGCCCCCAACAGTGCCTGCACTTGGCCTGAGTGGGGAGCACAGGGCCCATCATACATGGGCCTGCAGTTGCGTGCTGGGCTATCTCTGCCTACATTTTTGGACAGTTCACTTCTTTGTCTTTGTCTTTTCAGTTTTCAGTTAAAAGAAAGGTTTATGTTAAGGATCCTTCTACGTCTGACTCGAAGCCATTGTTTATTTCGTTGCTTGTATCTCATTGACAGATACTTACTTCAGCCTTAGTTTGATTAAAATCTTTGTGTAATAGGAGTTATAGTTTTTAAACCAAGAATTTCTGATTGAAAAAAGAAAAAGAGTAAGGCTGTTAGTTATTGCCCAAGAAGATTCTGTTTGTAATTGCATCAGCTGACAGAAGCAGAGTCCCTAGGGTCTCAGAGCGAAGGCTCCCAACACAGCCCAGCAAGCTCAGTGTTCTCATGGGCATCTGCAGTACATACATGCATCTTTTTGTGCATATACCTGCAGCCTGTTTGTTTTTAAAACTATGTGTAGTCCAAATTGAATGCAAGGGTCAGATTTTTCATTGCTGACTGAGATTATAAAATAGCCAAGTGTGAAGTTTTTCTCTTCTGTCTTAAAGATATGGATGGGGCTTTGTAACAGAGGCCAGTAACTTCCTTTGTAAATGGTCACACTTAATCTAAAGAGACCCTTTAGCTTTCATCTGTTTCTGTTTTCCTATCTTAATTCCAAGTATTTCTAAAGAGAACCGTAGGCTCTAGCACTTAATGTGCAGAACTTTAAAACTGTGTAAGACTGTCAGAGTGTCCTTTGCCTTCTCTTGTTTTAATATTAATCTGGGTTGTCCTACCTGTTGCTCTAAGACAGTTTCAAAGGAGTATTCTTTCTCTTGAACACTTAATTGTAAAACAAATCTGTCCTAATATTAGGAATAAACATTTTTGTTTTGTGAAGATGTAATTCTTTACCCAAGTTAAGTTTTGTCATGAGTTTAGTATAAAGTTTTCTTTTTTCCCAGTGACATGTCCAGTTTCATGACTCCTTTTTTTAAAAAAATCACTAACAGATGATGTAAAACGTGTGGCAAATGATGGGAATTCTTCAAGCAATCACAGAAACACGTGTTTTGTGTTTCATAAATGGAACAGTAGAAACTACATAGCACTATAAAGCAAGAAATGATAGTTTCCAACTAATTATTGTAAGATTAAATGAAAGCTTCCAATACAAAAAAAAAAAAAAAAAGACATTTTAACTGCAAATACCTGACTCTTCTTTAGGCTTTTCAGGGATAATTTAATAAGCAATAAGTTCCTGACATTACGGTATTTTTTATATACCTAAGAAAACTATATGGCTTCTAGGTAATTTTAGATTTGCTTCTAACATTTACTTTCAGAGTCCCCCTACCCCCTTGCCGATGTCTTAGTGACATTGTGTTTCTTTATGTGATGCTTTAAAAGGACATCAGAAGCCAAAACTGTTCCTAAGTTCACCTCTTTTAAAGAAGGTATAAGAATTTCTTTTCCTTTCCCCGTTGAAGCCATTATCCATGGTGATGTTCTGTTTATTTGATGAACACACTGTCAGCTATAGAAAGATAGTTAATAAATTTGCTTAAAAATAACTAGTCACTATTACAAAACTAAACTCTCAGGTTCCAGTTGCTCATCCTCTAAAGTGAACTCTCCTGGGCTTGTTTTTTGTTTGTTTGTTTGTTTGTTTGTTTGTTTGGGTTTTTTTCAGCATTTGCCTGTGCATTGTCTCTGGCAGGTATGTCCAACCTGTAACCTGTTGGGTTTTGCCCTTGATTTTTTTTAATGTTTCAGTGGAAATTTTTAAAAAGTTTTAGTACTTTTATATGTACAGTAACTATATTATATGCTGTACATGTGGCTCTAGCTGGCTCCTCTTCACTCTAAAAAATAAGGGCAAAGAAAAGGTGGGCCACGGGTTGGACATACCTGGCTATGACCTAGGCCACCTAAGAAAAGCCAGCAAGACTGAACAGGAAAAATGTGTATCATTGTACCTTTGAAAACCTCAAAAAGGTAACACTGTAAGGCCTCAGAGTCATGAAAGGGCCCTAACAAATGAAGATGGCTGTTCGATAGAGTCTTCAGAGTACTTGGGGAACATTCCGTACTAGAAATGTCAGTTCCTTGCAAATTTGGTCTTTAGGATCACAGATTTTTAAATATCTCAGATTATCTTTGCCCTGTGTTCTCTTCTTTAGCAGCTTATTTCCTTCAAGAGACTGTTAATTTAATAAATATTGGGTACCTATTAAGTAGATGTCAGAGTGTCCTACCCCTGTGGAACAAAGGAAAATAGGACAGATCTTGCCTGGAGCTTATATTCAGTGATGGGGTCTCAGCAAACAAGTGCATGGCTGTGTGGCTCTCCTTCCCCCTGTCCTTACTTACTGCTAGTCCTTACTTCACATGCACTGACCTCCAAGTCCCCACTTCACAGAAACTGCCCTTGCTTTGGTGATCAGTGACCTAATTTCCATTTTTCCTCAATCTTTATTTTAACCTTTGAAGCTTTTTCTTTCATATTTGTGACCCAGCTCTTCTTCATGATGAATCTATAATGCTAGTTAATTGTCATTACCTTTTACTTGAAATGCAGTATACAGTATTTATACAGTGTAAGCATCGACATGGAAATTATATGAAGGGTCAGGTCACTAAATTGTTCCAACAGTTATTTTCTGTAATGAGTCACCATACTGATGTGAAATGTGGTTATAATGCCACAGGGTGCTTGTGAGTCTCTCAGAAGTTGTCTGCTGTTACAAAGCAAATTTGAGTCATTGGTGAAACTATGGGAACTAACAAACTAAAATTTGTAACAGTAGAAGTACTCACTCAGCTATTATTTCAAGTTGGGAATTGAACCCAGGGATTTGTGCAAGTGCTCATTTCAAATCTTGAGTCCATAAGTTATTTCCTGCACTAAAACTAAATGTAAGTGGTCATTACAGAATTTGCTGAGGAAATTAAAATGTTTCAGTTTGCAGTTATAACAGATATACTAACATGAGCACATTTGTGTTCCTTGTCGTCCCACATCATCTCCACCCTTTCCCGTGGAAGGCAGCAGGGCTTTTCCTGGTATCTTGTGGGTAATTTTTTTAGCAGACTTGTGCTAATCTATTACATAGATGGTCGCTTCTTGTGCCTCCATTTTCATTGAGGCTTCCTGGACAGCTCTTTCCCTTTAGGAGCTCATCTAAGCCCATTCTTCAAGTATTTCTTCAGCTCAGATTTTTATGTTGGGCACAAGCCCAGCTTAGCCAGCTATTTCCTAAGCCACTATAAGCCAGTCAGGTCACGGCACCTCCTGCACTCAAACCTCTTCGTGTGGGTAGCAGGAATGCCCAGGCCAAAAGACTGATCCTTCCCCTAACTCTGCCCTGGCAGTCCCAGAGCCTGGTCCCAGACCCTTTCTAGTGACTCTGTCGTGCCCCAACCCCTGCCTCCGCTGCAGTGTTTCAAGTGCTTTTGCGTCTCCAGATTCCTCCAGGCAACTTGGACAGTTAGCCTTGACATCTCCAAATCCCATTTGAACCAAAAGAAAGGAAGGAAGTGATAGAAGAGGAAGGGTCTCCCTCGGCTTCTCCATGTTGTCTGTGTTCTCTTTCCTGATTTGTTAGCCTGTTTCACTTAGGAACGTGGTTATTCATGAGTTGTCTATATGTAGGGGCACATATAGGCAATTAAATACCATTTGCTGATTAAACTCACCCAAGACAGCCTTTTAACAAAGCCCCATTGTTGCCACTGATGCAGTCGTTGCCTTGCTGCCGTCTTTGCTCCAGCTGTTTTCCATCTCACACCTTGCTTATAAGGGTACTAATGATTTTTGTTGTTAATAATTTGCATTCTTAAACAGGTAACATTCCAAGCCTGCAGCATATCAGAGGCCAGATACCTTTATGATCAGTTGGCCACTATCTGTCCAATTGTGGTAAGTAGAAATTACATCATACTTTAAAAATACTGTATAAAATACGACCCTATGTGCAGAATTGGTTGATTAGTGTGCTTACACCCAGTGAAGACTTCTTTCAGCAACAAACAAATGTAAACAGTATGTAAATGTAGAACCAATGAACTTTCTAAGACCCTTACTGTTGCTATAAAACATGTCTGTGTTAAATAAATACCAAGTTTAAGTGCGGCCCTTCCCCCTCATCATGGCTCCATGTTTCAGAGAAGATCATTTAAATGACTCTAATCCAGTGACTTCAGTTGTTTCTGGTGCATTTCATTTATTAAAACAAAGCAGGGGGGAACAAGTACACAGAGTGGCACCTTGTATGGATTGGTTAACCAGAACACAAGTACCTAGAGCTCTTCCCTGCATGTGAGTGACACTTGCCCCTGCGGGCACTGACTTGCGTTTGCTTGTAGATGGCCCTGAGTGCAGCATCACCCTTTTACCGAGGCTATGTGTCAGACATCGATTGTCGCTGGGGAGTGATCTCTGCCTCTGTGGACGACAGAACTCGGGAAGAAAGAGGCCTAGAGGTGGGAATGAGCTTTCCTTACCAGCTCTTTTAGATCAGCCAGACAGACCACATGCAACCTTGAAGTCTTCCATTGTTTTTTATCTTGAGTTAGGTCAGTCACATACTGGGAGAAACAGATGATAATAGGTGGGTAAATCAGTTTCTCTGGGGAGTCTTATTTTATTTTGCTTGTTTTAGCTTCTTTTGAAATAATAATGCTATGTTTTGGAAGTCCATGCTGATGGTTGTTCGTACCCAAATGCTTCTGGGCTTTCCACGAGTGCTGTGTATAAGGTGCTTTGTGCTGCGGCAGGGGTGTTGTCCTAGAAGTGGTTTTCCAGGGTAGAGTCAGGCTTTTGCCTGCTAAGATTGGGAAAGCACCTCATTTGCACATTGAACTGTAACACTTCACTTCTCCAAACAGGAACATGCATCCCAGGCACCCACAGAGATTTTTAAAAATAAACATCTGGGCCCGGCCCAGTTTTAATTGGTTGGGACGTAGACATACATGTTTTTAAAGGAGCCCTCCTTTCCCACTGTAACAGTGTAACACTATACATGGATGCACCAACTCCCCTAGATAAGTGCAGTTGTGTACAGCAAACAATAATAAGAAAAATAGTAACTATGGAGAAAAAAGTTAAAAGGAACCCACCAACAAGAATTTTGTTCTCTGGCACGACTATTCCACTTTGGCTTTTTTTTCCCCCTCCCTTCAGTACTGTAGATTGAGCCCAGGACCTTCCTCCACAGCCCACCTTCCCTTTTTTCTTTTTATTTTATGTTGAGACAGTCTGACTGAAATCTCCCAGGCTGCACTCAAATTTGGGATCTTCCAGCCTGAGCTCCAGAAAGCTAGGATCACACGCTGGCATTGCCACATTGGGGTTCACTCTGGTCTTTACATAATTCTTTGCAAATTGTTTATTGTGCTGTCTGAATAAAAATGTTTTTAAGTATTGTATATAAAATGTATTTTTATATGATTGAGATAATAATTTCTAGATCATTCCATATGGCATTCATTTGTGTTTTTGTATTTTAGCCCCTGAAGAACAGTAACTATAGGATTAGTAAATCCCGATATGATTCAATAGACAGCTACTTATCCAAGTGTGGTGAGAAATACAATGACATTGACCTGACTATAGATAAAGAAATCTATGAGCAGCTGATGCAGAAAGGTGAGCATTCCTCTGTGTGTTGAGGTTTCACTGTATGCCTTTTATTCCTCAAAGCACTTTTAAACTTTTCTGACTCCTGGTCTGGTTTCTGTTTTTAGTGTGAAGTCTCTAACTTTTCTTATGAGGCTGCTTGTTCCTAAAGTTTCAAGTTCCAAATACTTGTGAGATCTTCTTGACTTTTAGCAAAAGGAACTTGCTTTGGAGCTCTGTTTTAGGCCCACACCAGTGCCCCAGCAGGCATTGTGTAAGTAGTGAGTGAAACTGACTCCTCCCCGTGTCCATAGGCTGGAGTCTGGGCCAGCTGAGACTCCTGGACAGGCCAGCTACTTCCTAAGCTTCTAGACTCCCTTTCTTCAAACCGTGGACATAGATGCTGCACGGTGCCTTGTGCTTCGCAGTGAGCTCCTGTGATCTGTCTTTGCAGGCATCGACCATCTCCTGGCCCAGCATGTGGCTCACCTCTTTATTAGAGACCCCCTGACCCTGTTTAAGGAGAAGATAGACCTGGATGATGCCAACGAGTCAGACCATTTTGAGGTATTGCCTCTGGTTTAAATCCATTTCACTTCACAAACTGAGAGATGATTATCCGTACCTGACAGTAGAAATCTCATCTACCTTTTGTTACTTAATGCAATAAAAAACTAAGGAAAATGAAAAATTGGTTTAAAGGCCGTGCTGCTATTGTTATTATTACTATTATTATTACTGGTTGTTTTCTAATTCTTCTTTTTTGTGTTCAGTATTGTCTCTGGTTTGCCTAGTGATAGAAAATTCAAACAAATGCTGTACAGAACATAACTTGACCTCTTACTTCACTGCTGCAGGCAAACTCTTGTATGACTTGCATTAATGACATCTGCTATTTTGTTTTCCTGATGTGTTACATTCTAGAAAAATCCTAAGTTGGAACTCTGTGTTTATAAATTGAAAATGTGACATGAATAGTGAAAAATGTTCTTCCCTGTGTAAATACCAGGTCACCTTAGTATTTTCCTGAATGTGCGGCAATATGGTTTTATCCTCTGCGTTTTTGTATTGTAGAATATTCAGTCCACAAATTGGCAGACAATGAGGTTTAAGCCCCCTCCTCCTAACTCTGATATTGGATGGCGAGTCGAATTCCGACCCATGGAGGTGAGGCGCGGGCGGGCGTCGGCTGAGACTGTCAGAAGCTCAGAAGCTGATTGCCGCTGCCTTCTGGCACTGTGGTCAGAAGGCCCCGCAGTTGGCTGTAAAGCCCTGGTGGGAGGAGGAAGTGACCTGGGAGCAGTGCAGTCCACAGCGCGCTGGGCAGGGAAGGAGCAAGGTGTGTCTTGAGGGAAGAGTGGGTATGTGGTGGTTCTCTGATGCTCAGGCTTCCGCTTCTCTAGGTGCAACTGACAGACTTTGAGAACTCAGCCTACGTGGTGTTCGTGGTACTGCTCACCAGGGTGATCCTGTCGTACAAGTTGGATTTTCTCATTCCTCTGTCAAAGGTGAGGACATAGAGATCCTGAAAGACGTCTCCTTACCGCAGTGACACGTCTGCACACGTGCTTGCTCATTTCCAATCTGATTTCATGTAGACACGTTTGCCCTTGAGGATAAAATCGTTTACCCATCACTTTATTTTTCATTTTAAACCTCAACTTTTTTTTTTTTTTAATCAGGGTGGTAGCTGGAGGAAATCTCAGAGGTTAGTGTTACACACCCAGGCATCTTGTTTGCGTTAGTGTTAAAATGGGGATGAAAGGAAAAGTTCTTCTCATTTGACCCAAACTTGAGATGTTTCTGGAGCATGTAGGTGGCTTTGAACTATTTGAAAAACAAGTCAGTCGGTCACCCCTAGCCCTACAAAAGACCAAAGAAGCAGCTTCGGGGCAAATGGGGGAACATACCCAGGCTCTGAGTCAGCAAAGCTAGGTGCTCTAGAGAAGTCTGGGAGGAAGTTGTGGCAGTGGGGTCCTGTGTCCATGGTCCTCCTTGGTCATTGAGAGTGACAGGAAATTCCAGACTGCTGAGGAGGGGAGGGGCTGTTCTGCAGTGGCTCTGGCCGAGGGTTTCAGGGCTGAGGAAGGAGCAGTAGAGTGCCCCTGTCACAGAAGACATGGGAGGAAACAAAAACTGATGAGTGAGCCTCTGCCTCAGAAAACCTTACTTCCTGGTTGCCAACTTGTACCTCCCCACACAGCTTGAGAGAGGGCTGGCTAACTGTTATTCTGTCCCTGCCTGCCTATCACCCAGGCCATAGGTAACCTGTAGTCATGTGAGCAGCCCCACTGAGGAGAGTCCATGTAAGCTTACCAACCTAAGCCTCTTTGTCTAAGAGTTAACAGATGACT
Organism: Ctenodactylus gundi; assembly: GCA_004027205.1. Taxonomy (NCBI): domain Eukaryota; kingdom Metazoa; phylum Chordata; class Mammalia; order Rodentia; family Ctenodactylidae; genus Ctenodactylus; species Ctenodactylus gundi. The sequence goes on from PVKB01003023.1 coordinate 90,919, forward strand.
GAAAGCCATTAGGATATGGGAACAGGAGAGGCCTTGAGGAACAGATCCCAGCTAGGCCTGCAGAGGATGCAGTCCTCAGTGATTCAGTTTACTCGGGAAGCGTTGAAAGAGTTTCTAAGGAAATACCAGTTAGTGCACTCCAAAGGAAAGTCTGTGGAAATGTTTGCATCTATAAATAGACGAGCACTGTAAGCCACAGAGCATAAAAGTCTCCAGTCCTTGGGGACAAATAACTTAAAAACCTAGTTTGCATATCAAAGTAGGTGTTACTGAGTACCGCAATTAGGATCCCTTTCCTAAGGGAGATGAAGCTAGCAAAGAGACACACTTTGGAAGCTGGAAGCCTGTGTTGTTCGGTAATTTGAGAGAAAACAATGATGTTTGTGGAAGAGATGTTAGCTACAACATCAAGGAAAAGATGGACAGAATTTTCTCGTAACATAAGAAGAGTCCAAAGGACCCAAATCTGGGAATATCTGAATCTTAAAGTCCTCCAGATGGGACAGAAAATCAGGGTATCTGCCTTGCAAAAAATATTACATGGTATTACATCTCTCTTGTGACATTAAATGCTGATTTTAGTAAGAGATGGAAAAAAGTTTAGAATCCTAAGCAGTAAAGAGTTAACAACTGTAGAATTTTTTCGCAACATATTATTCTTTAAATTTTAGATGATTCTAATAAAACTTACTGGGTTAAGGCTAACCATCTGCCAGGCTAGTTATCTTGTATCTCAGATGGCCAGGCTGCTCTAACAGTACACTGCTTTAAAAAAACATTATTCTTCACAGTTTTGGAGTTTGGGAAATAAAAGGCAAATCCTTAGGAGACTGGGTGTCTGCTGAGGGCTCATTCTGTGGTTCCTAGATGGCAGGCACCCCCACATGATAAGAGGGATAAAGGCTCATTCTCTGGCTCAGATACCTGGTTGCTGCACCCCACATACTGGGAGGGCTGCCTAGCTCTCTGGGGTCTCTGTTAGAAGGGCACTGATCTGTTTCAAAGACACAACCTTCCAGAGGCCCCACATTCTCATACTTTTACATTGGGGATTAGATTCTAACATAGGAATTTTGGAAGGACACAACATTCAGATTGTAGTAATGCAAGAATCCATCACAAAGTTACTTTGAAATGTAGATTTCCTATATGAGTATAAATTTCTGTCATTTAAAGTAAGCCTTTTTTGAACTCCCATCGATTTTGAAAAGCACAGGTCAATTTGTGGTAAGTAACACAGGCTCCACGCAAATCACAGGTCCAACCGGGAAGGACTGGAGAGGAAAGTAGAGCTCTTGAGGAAGTCAGGAAGGCTCTACCACCTCTCTGCCTGCTCAAGAATGTTCTCACTTAGTTGCTACTCTTTTTCTCCCTTAGGTTGATGAAAACATGAAAGTAGCACAGAAGCGAGATGCTGTCTTGCAGGGAATGTTTTATTTCAGGAAAGATATTTGCAAAGGTATTACATTCTCTTGGATTTCTAGAATCAATGTCGGCTGTGATCAGGTGCTAAAATCACATATGCCCTGTCCTCATCAGGTGGCAACGCCATGGTGGACGGGTGTGGCAAGGCTTCCAACAGCACAGAGCTGGCTGCAGAGGAGTACACCCTCATGAGCATAGACACCATCATCAATGGGAAGGTAGAGTCTGCACAGCACCCCTCACTTCATACCTCAGCTGGCAGGAAATTTCATGACATGTCCTTCTCGTAGGAAGGTGTGTTTCCTGGGCTCATCCCGATTCTGAACTCTTACCTTGAAAACATGGAGGTGGATGTGGACACCAGATGCAGTATTTTGAACTACCTAAAGCTAATTAAGAAGAGAGCATCCGGTATTGTAGCTTTTCTTTCTTCTCTCTTGATCTTATACTGGAAGAAGAAACTCAGACTCTTACATATGCAACTCCAATTTTATCTATGCACACTTTTTCACATTTTAATAACCCTGCAATCTGGATATACTTTGTAACTTTCTTTCTTTCTTTCTTTCTTTCTTTCTTTCTTTCTTTCTTTCTTTCTTTCTTTCTTTCTTTCTTTGTTCAACAAAGTCTTGTCCTGAGTCCAGGGCTAGCCTGGGCTACACATGTGAGATCAGGACCAGTCTGGACTACAGAGCAAGACCTTATAATTTTTGAAATCACAATTTAAATTAGCCAAGCTTTTCTTCTGACTCATAAAATAGTGACACCTCTTAAAATCAGTGACATTTGTGGGCCAAGGGCATAACTGCACAGTTAAAGCACTTGAATGTCCTGGGTCCAATCCCTTAGCAGCACAGAAAAAAAGCTAGTTGAGCGTGGTGGGACACACCTGTCATCCCAGAACTCTGGAGGCTGAGGTAAGAGTATTGCTGTGAGTTCAAGGCCATCCTGGGCTACATAGTGAGTGCAGGCCTAGCCCAGACTATAAAGCCAAGACCCTGTCTCAAAAAAAAAGGAAAATGCTTGATATGTGGGATGATGCTGTACAGTATCTGGATGGCCTGCCTACCGTTTATTCCACTGTGTCCATGAAGCGTCACGGTGGGCTCTTCCACAGGGCACATGACTCTAGGTTAAAGAAGTTAGCCCAGCTTAGGTGTTCATTTCTTCATACTGAACAGTGGCCATCTGAAGAATCCCCTTTCTTTGGTTTTGAGAAGATCATATTTACAGCACCAGACACATTGCCTGGCACTGGGCGGCCACCAGCTGTTAGTGAGCATCACAACAGTAATGGTCATAGCATCTGTATTTTACTTCAAAGCCCCACGTCACCCCTCCAGTGTTTCATTGGCCAGAGTCCCTCTTCCCTAGCTGTACTTACTAGTCTTTGCTGTCCATCTCTGTCTAATCAGAGGCCATCTGGGACCCCAGGGTTCTCCAGGGTGGCTTCCTAACAGTGGCACGAGCACTCTTAGCCCTCTGGCCAAGTGGGAGGACAGATGCCCTTGTGCACAGGCACTAGTCCCTGTCTCTTAAGAGCTGCAGTGTCACACACAGGTGGTGTCTAATAGGTACCATAGAAACTGGACGTGTGTGGTGTCCTTGCTCTCCTGCAATCTAAATTCTTCCCCAGGAAGAATTCTTTAGATACTGTGGAAGATGTGTTCTCTCTGCCATGTGGCTGTACTGACAGGTCAGATGGTTTCATTATAGAATCATGTTGATGTGGCCACTACGTATCAACTTATTTTTCAAAACACCTCTGTTATACTGTCCTTACATAGAATTTTTTTTTTCAGGAGAACTAATGACAGTTGCCAGGTGGATGAGAGAGTTTATTGCAAACCATCCTGACTACAAGCAAGATAGTGTAATAACTGATGAAATGAACTACAGCCTTATTTTGAAGTGTAACCAAATTGCAAATGAATTATGTGAATGTCCGGAGCTGCTAGGATCAGGGTCAGCCTTCAGGAAAGGAAGGTACACTGGAAGTAAAACTGACTCTTCCAACTAGTCGGTCTGGAGAAAGCAAAGCACGTTGCTGCCTCATCGGAGAACCGACCGCAGTCCTGCGACCCAGGCCCTGGGCCTGGTGTGAAGACCAGATTGGCAGGCCTGCAGGGCTGTCCACGCTCCCGGCCAGGAGTCACATCAGACGTGTCTTTCAGTAGATGAATCTAGAGTTTATACAGTGTACATATAGTAAAGTATTTTTATGATTAACAGTGTATTTTAATAACATATCTAAAGGCATTGTGAACTGGCTTGTACATTTTTTAATTCCTACTCTGGAGCAACTACTGTCTGAGCAGTTTTGTAAATGTAATGTACCAGTAATTGTACAATAAATACCTGCATTGCAGAGTTTAAAATATTTACTGTAAATGCGTCTTTGAAAACTACCTGGGACCTGATTCACTGGAACTTAACACTGCACTTGAAAAAAAATTATTTTGTTGATGTTTTCAAAGTCTTCTCTGTGTGTATAGAGTCACTGGAATCCAGTTCATCTCTTCAAGGGTGACTGTGGATTTCTGGCACCTTTTCTGTGATGTTTCTTTTGTGATTAGGGTAGCCGGCCTCTTCTCATTTTGTCCCAGGGTTATGTCACTAAATAAAGCCCATCAAACTTGATGCTGTTTGAAAAGGAACTTCTTTAACTTTCCTGATTCAGGCCTTAAGTATAAAGGCAGCTCTGCTGGAGGAAAGTAGACTCTCATGCAGTGTGTGTAGAGGTTAGCAAAGGCAGGCTTTATTTTTCCTTCTTTTTTCTAACTAAAAAAAGGAGGAGCTCATTTTTTTGTCACACGTGTCAAGAGCACCATCAAGGTGGGGTGGCACGGGGTCTTCTGTTTGGCCGGTACTCGGATTGCTGCTGTGTGTTACATTTTCAAATCAAATGCAGCTGCTAAGGTTTGTTGCTTATTCTGTAGTTTCCAATGAGCCTACCCACAGATGTTCTTCCAAAAGCCATTCACTCCAGATCTACCTGGGGAATATTCTGTGTACTGAGTTAACCTCTGAAATGCACCCACAAATCATGAAATACACTTAAGTTTTGTGAATCAGGGCCCCAAGTGTTTAACTGTAAATAATTTGTTTCTGATAATTTTTGTTGTAGCTTTGTGTTGAAGTCTTACTGGTTTTCTTTCCAATTAGTTAAAAGTCTTCACCACTTCTGAAATAACTATGTATTGTAGATTACGCAAACCTTTACAGGCATAAATATTAAACTGTAATGCTAATTTTAAGAGATTGCAATAAAGCTGCTTGTGTTTAAATACTAGGACTGGTTCTATAAGTTATTTATATAATTATTTTGGAGGATTAAAGAATGTTTTTTTCTTTTGCAATTTGCTTGTGTAAATCAGGTTATACAAAAAGACAGATAAAGTAAAGTGTTTCTGGTATGAGGAAAGAAAAAGAATTACCTTAGCAATCAGAATCCTCTTGAATGTGTGTGAGCTCTGCACCTAAACATAGTAGTAGAGGGAGTTTATTTTTAATCAGCCTAGATTTCATGAAATTCCATTTCTTCATTATGGTCCTCAGATGGCTTAGATGGAATGAGTCATGGTGTGAAAACACGCCACGTTCTCTTAGTGGCTCATGGCCACCCTCTGTGATCAGGGGACGACCTTGAAGTATGGCTGATGTATTGTTGTGACACTCCAACCCTCACTACCTCTCGTAGACTTTCTTTCTACTCTAAATCCCTGCAGTGCTGGGTCACTGGTGGCCTGGGAACATTGAGTAATGCAGACATTGGGTTCACTTCCCAGTCCAGGCTAGAAGCCGAAAGTCTGAGTCAGCAAGTCCCACAGGCAGCTGATCTCACTTGTCTTTGGGTCAGTATTCCCGGTGCTCCCGGCATCACTGGTGCGGCCCTGGCACCTTGCTCAGAGCTCTCCCTCTTCCCAAGTGGCTCTAGGACCATGCGTATCAAACTGCAGCCTACAAACACCACTCTTGCAGGGTCCTACCAGATCTTAGTGATTTCTGGGGCAGGGCCCATGTTGCTCCATTTATCCCAAGGTAACACTGACAGCTGCCTCTGAACTACACAAATAACAAGGATGTATATCACTTCTGAATCGAAGTTACAGGTGAGTCATTTTAAAGTCTCAAATGACATTTGCTTTTAATGCTAATGGGATGTGTTTAGATTTTTCTCTTAATTTTTAAACCAATTAAGGGTGTCCTAAAACCTCTTGTAGTGATGACGTAGGGATGGAAGGGAACAGGGGGGAACATCCTGCCGTGATCTTGCAATATTTAGCTAGGTGAGGGGCCCTCAGTTTCATGGATTTCAGAGGTCCTCCTAAGAGCCTTCCATTGAGGTCCAGCCTCCACACTCAAGACACAAGTGCTGCCAGCTGCCTTCTTCTCTCCATGGTGCCTTTGGGTAAATAACTTTCCCTGTGAATACTGAGGGAAACATATGCTAAGCACTATTAGAAAGTGTAAGTTAGGACATCTCGGTCCATACCACTGAGTCACTTGGGTGTTTCATGGTTTTGGGTGCTGTAAGTTCACGATCAAGGTGCTGGTACCATGTGAGGCTCTCCCTGGGCTGTGGTGGCATTCACCTGTCCTAGGAGGTCTTCTCTCCGGTCTGTCAAGGGCCCCACCCTCGTGGCCTCATTATCCCCCACAGGCTCCCCTCTGGGCACTGCCACATTGAGGAGTCACGTGTCAACGTAGAAATTTTGGGGAGACACATTGAGTTTATAGCACAGGAGAGTTGATGGCTGGTCTGGAGGTGAGTTCTTGGTGCGTGACCTTGCCTAGAAAAGGGTCACTTTCACTTCCTGGTGAGCAGAATCTAAAATAGGCCGAGTATACAACAACACCCCTTTTTACTAGTTTATGAAATGAAACTTTACAAATCTGGAAAATAATAAAGACCAGTGAGCTGTGTAAAAGCGATACAAAAGCAGGAACTGGTGCATACAGCCTGTGGGTGAGTCTCAGCAACAGCACATGGACCAGATGGAGCCAAAGAGGATCAAGAGTGTGAACTGTGCATTTATGAGGTCAAGAACCCAGTGAACGTAGGGACACGGAGGTCCTACTGGTGGTTACCTCCATATAGGAGTGAGTAGTACTGACCAGAAAGGCATAAGCTTCTGGGCATCTGGACAGGGTTTAATCTAGATCATGAGTCATGCCCATTTAAAGTCACTGATCTGTACGCTAACAATGAGGGTGCTTTAAACATTTAGATTCGCTGTACTTCAAAAAACCTGGGTCAAAAGGGAGGACGGTAAAAACTTGGAACTCTACCTGCAGTGTGTTGTTGGATAATTGCATATTTACACCCTGTGAATATATTCGTAGTTCATTGTGCCATCTTGTAAGAGCTGACATCTCAGAAGTGTGTTCTGAAGTTGTTAGGTTTATCAGGACTGAGTTCTTACAGCACAGTAGCAAGAATATTGGCTTGGAGACTTTAAACAGGTGACACAATGAGCCTTCCAGTCCCTCATCTATAAAAGACATGAGGATAGGGTTGTGATGGGGAGGAATGAGGTGACACATCTGTCCACATTCTAGTTTCACCCCGCTGCTTGGCTCTGAGTCAAGGGACCCTCTGTGTGTGCGCAGGGGGGAGAGGAGTTCTGGAGATAGAATGCAAGGCCTTATCACTAAGTAAGCTACATCTCCAGCCCTCTTTTTTTTTTTTTTTTTCTTAGAGCCTTAGTCCAGGTTGGTCCTGAACTCACTGTTTCTCAGGCTGACCTTGAATTTACAGGAAAAAACCCTCCTGCCTCAGCCTCAGCCTTCCGAGTGCTGAGGTTACAGGTGTTTGTCGTCATACCAGACTTAAATGGTGCAAATTACTAAATTACCCAGCCTACCAGGCTGGGATTTAACCTGCAGTCCTACTGCCTCAGCCTCCCAGGGTCATGGGTTGCAAGGTGTGCACCACCATGTCCCCTTTTCCCTCTTGTTTTAAAGGTGATAGAGCCTGCATCTGTTCGCAGGGGTTCTTCGTCTCCCTTAAAGTGATGGAACTTTTCAAGAGCACAAGCAAGAAGTGAAGGAAAAACGACACGTCAACGTGCAAACTAAGCTTTCTGGTGGGGGAGGAGGGTGAGACACGAGACATGGGACATGTGGTTATTTATCCCTTCACCTCTAGGGAGCCCTGAGACAGGAGCAGAGAAAGCCAGGGTGGAGGGGGGCCCACTGATGGGGGATTACAGTAAAAAAGAACGGGTGCTCATCTGCAAGGGAGCATACGTCATCAGTCTCGTTATAGTCAATTGAAAACTTACCCAGGCTTCGTGGGGTGATTCTTGCCTGGAAACAGGTCACTTTGACCGAGCAGAACAAAGACCAGGTACAGAAAAAAAAAAAAAAAAAAAAAACTAACTGACCACGCCCCACCCCCATGAAAGGAGCCCGGAACTTTCTGTGCTGCGCAGGCACAAAGAGGGTAACGTGTCCTTACCTGACCTCTTAAACTCTTCTTAGCATGTCAAACACAGGCATAAAAGTTTATGAATCTTTTTTAAACAGTGAGTTATGGGAACCTGCATGCACAAGAAAGAAAAAGTTACATAACACGGCAGTACCCCCGGGGCAGGACCAGGGTGGGATTGGAGCTGGAAGTAAAGGGGTGACAGAAAGGCGAGCCTGACTCAGCTGTGCCATCCACTGTGGAGGCAGCCGGCCTTCCCTGGGCCCTAGTCTCTCTCCGTAAACATCACTTGCATGGCTGGCATTTTGTTTCCACGTAGTCTCTCATCCACCTATCTCTAGTGGGTTGAGTGAATTCCTCTCCCCATGCCTGCAAGGACCAGGCATCTCCATCGTCACTAAGATCCCTCTCCACCGGTAACAACTTCTCAAAAAATGTTCCTGGTACTGTGCCAAGAGGATTGCGAACTCAAGCCCAACTTGAGTCACACGGCAAGATCTTGTCTCAAAAAGTCAAAAAAGTCAAAAAATAAAAAATAAAAAAAAATGTGTGTGGGATGTAGCTGGATGTGAAGGCCTTGGGCTCGATTCCAGTGCTACTGCTTCCTAAGAATGTCCCCCTCCTTTTCTTTCACTTTGCTCTAAGTGAAATGATGTCTTTTGATTACTGTTCACCTCACAGAAAAGAGACACCTGGAATATTCAGGACACTTAGATGCCAGCAATAGAAAAAGCATATAGCAACTGGCTTGATATAAAAAGGGAATCTACCTACTTGTGTAACTGGCATGTCCAAGACTTGACACTAACCTCAAGCCTGAGTTATTGGGGGGCAAATGCTCTCCACGTCCTTGCCACCCATCTCTGACTTCTGCTTTCTACTTTAATAATTTCATTGCCAGGAAGCTTTCTTCACAAAAGTGCTCTTCTATCCCTGGTGCCCACTCCACTCTGCAGCAGCGCCAGCATTTCAGGCAGCTGTCACAGCAGCCATTCGACCCTGTGAAAAGAAAGCCCCTCAGTCAGTTGAGTCCAAGAGAAACTTTGGGTCTCAATTCAGGAAGAATCACAACGTGTCAGGATCAGGGGACTGGGTTCTAGTTCCAGCTCAGTGACATCGGGCAGGTCATTTGTTCCATCTTGACTTTGTTGGATTCATAAAATAGAGGGGTAAGTCCTCCATGGTATTGGGTCAGTTTCAGAGCTAAGACATCTTTAGTTTCCCTATTATGAGCTTTTTCTTCTGGAAGTTACCTGTTAGCCCTCTCTCTAGTGGTCTACTTATTCGATACTTTTGATTTTACAAAGGTTTGGGATTTGGGTGGTTTATAAATATTCCCCCATTACCAGAGATACATGCTGAATAAATTTACTGAAAAAATGAGAGCGCATACTGAAATATGTTTTACATAGTATATTTCCAGTCTCATCTTTAGATAAAAATAGGTTTTTGTTCTAACATGGGCGTTAAAGCCATGGACTTGAATTTTATTACAACGTAGCTGCCTCCTATTTGTGTTCTTATGTTGCATTATTGTAATATTTTTATTCAGTTATGTGTTTTCTAATATTGTTTGAGATTTCTTCTTGTATAAGGATTATTTAGTAGTGCGTGAACTCATTTTAAAATCTTTGGGGGATTTCCTGGACATTTTCTAAATTACTGATGTCCAGCATAATCTCTGTGGTTATAAAACATTCTATATGATCTCAAGGTTTTAAATGATTAACTTTTTTATAGCCTAACATCTTGACTTTCTTGATTAATTTTTCCATGTACACTTCAAAATTATGTGCCTTCAACAGTTTTAGTAAGTCGTTTTCCTTATTAGGGTGACTCTCTGCTAATGTGCAGACCCTTTGTCCCCCAACTGCTTCTCTCCCTCCGCTCTGCTACCAGTGACCGAGAGTGTTAAAACTTCAAATGTGACTGTGGCACTATTTTTCCATTGAGTTTTGTCGACTTTTGATTTATACACTTTGAAGCTCTGTGAGAAATTGCCTTCATAGCACTGGAATGTTGTTTCGATAAATTATGCTACAGTGCATCGTGATAACACTTCACTTTTATCTCTGGTAGTACTGCTTTGAACTTTGCTTTGTCTGATAGCAAGATGGCCACATCAGCTCTCTTACGATTAATGATTTAATTGGAAGAGATTAATAAATATTTTTCATTCTTTGATTTGCAATCTGTCTGTGTTTCATAATTAAAGTAGATCTCTTAAAATAGTTGGGTCTTTTTTTTAATCTTTTAAAATCAAAGTACTCAGTCTATTAACACTCACAGTAATAATTGATACAACCCAGGCTTAAGTTCACCATTTTGTTTCCTGTTTGTTTATACTGTTCTCTTCTCCATTAATCCATGTCTTTTCCTAGTTTTGGTATCATTTAATCTCCTATACTGACTCCATTATCTCTCTTTCTAAATGGCTCATTTTATATTTCCTAAGTGATCAGAATTTGCGTACCTGACCTATCACAATTAAGCACAGATTCACACGATATCCATTCTTATATAACCGAGACCCGTACAACAGTGTACCCATTTGCCATCTCTATTCTTTATGTTTTTGTCATATATTTTGCTAGCACATGTGATTTGCCAAAACTCTACATTAAAAGTAAAATGCCCCAAGCCTTTATATTGAATACATGAGAGAAGTTCTTGAAACTCACAGGGAAAACAAGGCTATTCAATTACAAAATGGGCAAAAGAGGAGGGGTAATTTAGCCGAGCGATGGGGCAGGCGGCAGGTAAGCACGTGAGAGACGGTGCTCAGCGTCAGTGGCCACTAGGGAAACGCGGGAGTGTGTGACTACGTGAGTGTCACCACACACCTGGTAGAAGCAGAGGGTGGCGAGGATGCAGGGAAACTGGGTCACTCACACATTGCCTGTGGAGGTATAACCAACGGCCTCTCTGGGAAACTGTCTGGCTCCTTCCTCCGCACCCCCCACCCCCACCCCAAATCATCCTTTTTCCCTGGTATGTCCTGCCATTTGGGATGTTCTTACACAACTAGCTAATTGTCGTTTAGCTGATGCAATCTTGGAACATTGTCTCAGAGAAATAAAAATGTTTACACAAAAATGTTCATCATGGCTTTATTCCTAGTAGTCAAACACAAGTAATAACCCAGGTGAACTTCAAGGACAGTTCAAGGTGAACTGTTAGGCAAACAGTGATACATATGGACCCTGTCAAATACCAGGCAGCACTGAAAGGTAACAGACTAGTGATACAAAAGGCAATCTGGATGAATGTCCAGTGAGTTGTGCTGAGTGAAAAAAAAAAAAAAAAAAACTCGCTATCAATTAGGTCACTAGAGCTTAGGGGTGGGGAATGGGAGTATCCAAGGCCAGTCAGCACTTGGGCTCTCTAGATGTGGAGCCATTGGTGTACTGACTGTGGCGGTGCGTGTGAAGGCTACAATGTGATAAAATATTTATAGAACTAAACACACGTACAGACTTATACATAAATGCATACAGGTAAAACCAGGGAGATCTAAATAAAACTGATAATGCTATCATTTGTTTGTGTTTGTTTTGTAGTACTGGGAATTGAGCCCAGGGCCTTCACATTGAGCTATACCCGCAGCCTCTTTTTTATTGTTTATTTGAGACTAGATCTTACTATATTGCTAAGTGCTCAGGCTGTACTGGAGGTTGCAAACCAGAGTTCTGATATTACAGGCCTTTGCCACCATGTTTGGCAACATAATATAGTTTTATAACTATGTAGGAGTTTCAATTGTTTCCACTGGGGAAAACTGCATAAAGGGTACATGAGATTTTTCTGCGTTACTTCTTATAATTGCATGTAAATCGATAATTTTCTCAGAATGAAAGTTTAAATTTTGGAAAAAGATAATTGTACAGGTGCCAGAGGTACAAACTGGTAACAGAAGTTTCCACTACTGAGGAGCTTGGTGTTATCATGGAGATAGTCAGTGGTTTTAGATGGGACAAAGGCCACTGGTCATATCCAGGAAAGAGTTTATAACAGATGAAGCCTGATATAACCACAATTAATTAATTAATATGTAGGACAAAACTCTAAGTCCTTTACTTGCAGCATCTCACTTGGGCTTCACTATAGCCTTGTGTCGTAAGGAAACTAGTAATGACCAAGCAACTTACCAAAGTATTTTTTTTAGAAGTTCAGACTGACCTACTGACTGGTCTTGAGTGACAATTTCACACTCCTTAAAGATACTTGAGTCACTTGTTACAAGCTTTGGGATTTGGCCCAACCTCATTGCTGATTCACATTCTAACTTGAGAAGCAATCCAGCTCTTGGATCGCTCCATTTGGAAAATGAAGATGAAGCATATTTCTAGAGTCTGTGTCACACCGATGTTTTGTGTTTGTGTGATTCTCTAACTCTAAAAGGATCAGTAAAGAAGAACACTTTCTGTCTCAATTTTGACAACTCAAGCTGTCTCTGGTAACCTCGCCATTTTCCTTGGAACTGGTCAAATGCTTATCGAGCAGTCTTTCCGGTAATATGCTAGGTGTTGATATCACTGGGTTCTGGAGCCTTCTACCCCCACCTTTCTTGTCTTCTTGCAGAAGCTTTCCCAGTGTTTCCAGGCCAGTTCACTCTCAAGTGACAATGGAAGTGGTTGTTCACTGAGTGCTTACCAGGTGCTAATGACTGACACGGCAGCTGTGAGGACTGGTCATTGGAGGGGCCAAGAGCTGTTTCACACTTGTGGCTTAGGAGACTCAAACGCCTGGTGTAAGGGTTACCATTGCAGCGGTTGATGAAGGCAGGGTCCAGACTCTCAGCTGCCTAACTCAGATCCATCTTGTCAATGTTGACAAACCTCTCCAAGTATTCTAGACCAGAGGTCCTCGACTGCCAGGCTGCAGACCAGTACCAGTCTGTGGTCTTTGAAGCACCGGGCACTAGGACAAAGGAGGGGTGCATGGGAGGCCTGGTAAGCCAAGCTCTGCCTCCAGTCAGCTGGCTCCTACTAGGTTCTAATGCTGCTGCTGACTGAGAGGAGGCAGAGCTTCGCCCTCTCCTGCTGCTACCTTTGTTTCTTAGCTGTTCTCCAACAACCTACTAAGAACAAATACTGCCCCCCCCCCCCCCCCGAGCCTGGGGAGAATGGACATCAACTAAACCTGTCCCTGGTGTCAAAAAGGCTAGCAGCCAGTGATCTATAAGGTCATATTTAGGTGGCTTATTCCATTCAAAGTTTTTGTAAATAAATGGAACCACAAGAGGCCAAGAGTAGCCAAAACAATCCTAAGCAACAAGACAAAAGCAGGAGGTATTATAATACCAGATATCAAATTATATTACACAGCAGCAGTAATGAAAACGACATGACACTGACACAAAAACAGATGGGTGGGTCAATGGAATAGAATCGAGGATGGCCTAACATTCCCAAGTACCTTCAGCCACCTGATGTTTGCCACAAGGACCAAAAATATACATTGAAATAAAGATAGTCTCTTTAACAAATAGTGCTGGGAAAGCTGGCTAGCCACATGCAGAAGAATGAAATTAACCCACAGCTTTCACCATGCACCAAAAGCAAAAAATAAAATAAAATAAAATAAAAAAAGATCAAAGACTTAGGCATTAAAACGGAAACACTCAACTTGTTGGGAGAAAAAGTAGGCAAAGCTCTTGACATAGATGTAGGCAATGACTTTCTCAATAAAACACCCAAAACACAAGAGATAACACCAAGAATAAGCAAATGGGACTATATGAAATTAAACAGCTTCCACACAGCAAAGGAAACAATTAGCAGAATGAAGAGCACACCCACAGAATGGGCATAATATTTGCCAGGCACACTTCAGACAGTATTGTTATGAAGAATATATAAAGAACTGAAAAAATTAGACCCCTCCCCAAAAGTAAAGGACCGATTTTTTTTAAATGGCAATATGAAATGAATAAACAGTTGTCCAAGGAAGAATTCCAAATAGCCAATAGGTACATGAAAAAAAGTTCAACATCTTTAACCATCAAAGGAATACAAATTAAAACAGCTCTGAGGTTCCACCTAACACAAAATGGCTGCTATCAAAAACTCAAAAAACAACACATGCTGGTGAGGCTGTGGGGAAAAAGGAACCCGCCTACACTGCTGGTGGGACTGCAAAGTGGCACAATCACTACGGAACGCAGTGTGAAGATTCCTCAGAAAACTGAATGTCGACATTCCCTTTGACCTAGTTGTATCTCTTCCGGGTAAAATCATCACACTATAGTGATATATGCATGCCTATGTTTACAGCAGCACAATTTATAACAGCCAAATCTTGGCATAAGCCAGTATGCCCAAGTACAGATGACTGGATAAAGGAAATGTGGTATATATAAACAATGAAGTATTACTCTGCCATAAAGAATGACAAATTTGGGTCATTTGTAGATAAATGGATGCCTTGAGAACATTATACTCAGCAAAATGAGTCAAATCCAGAAAGTTAAATATCATATGGTTTCTCTAACATGAGAAAAACAAATAATTAAAAATGTAAAAGATATTGAAGAAAGAAAGAAGATGGACACTGCGGAAAGGGAAAAGGAAAGAGGGAGGAGGGTGAGAGTATACGAAGGGGAAAAGAAAGTGATGTATAGATTTAAAAGACAACAAAAAGAGTTTTTGTAAATTAAAAATTTATAAATTAACATTTAGGTTTACAATTTAATGTGAATAAAATAACATTAACATAACTTGCTCATTTGCTGAAAAATGACAGTGCTTCTTTTAAAATAATTTTAACACAAGCACTTTGGAATTCCAGCAGTGCCCTCACGAGGGCAGCCTAAGACTAACCCACGTCACCGCAGCCTTCCCCACTAACCTGCAAGCAAAGGATGTCTTGGCAAATCAGTTTGGGTCAGCTCTGAATTTTTGTTAAATGCAAAATTAGGGCAAAAAGAGTCTCAAGCACCTAGGTTATTGACCCCAGGAACAAAAGAAATTCAACGAACTTGTACAGCAGAGAAAATGACTTCCTACTGGGGAAAACAAAGCACCTGCTTGTTGCTGAGCACCCATTTAATAACAGGCCTTGGTGGCCTTCCAGTGGCAGACACAATGGCCCTACCCACAGATGTTTTCCCCATTTCCCCTGTCCTTGAAACCAAGCATTTGAAAATAATAACACTTCTTTCTTGATCTGCTCCAATGGTTGTAAACAAAGGGACAACTAGCATATAGAAATGTCCCATATTTTTCTTGACTACATATGGCCTTGTGAGTCTTTGGGAATTAAAAAACGGAAGGCAATATTCTCTAAGTGCATGGTGGGCACTAGTAAAACAAACAACACCAGGAATAAGCATTTACTATAGTTATGTCCCTGTACAGTGGATACCTTTGGTCCAAGTACAATAGACACCCAGGACCAGATTGTTTCTTTTCAGAGAACCATCCAATCTATCCATTGAATTTAGCACCCAGGGGTCTTGTTTTCAGCTTTCTGACTCTTAGTCACAGCTGGTTGGACTAGGGAGAACACTTGACTCAGCTAAAGGGCACCTATTGGCTACTCAGAAGCCAGTGGGGTTCTCTCCCCTGAGAACTCCAAGACATGGAGATGTAGGTTATGGCGTTAGGACCTGATCTGAGAGCATTTAGAGGGAAAGCCAAGGACTCAGGCTGCTGAGATCTTGATGCTCACCTTCCTCCTCAACTAGGCAGTGATCAGTGTCTCTCTCTGCAGAGTCAAGTGTTTGCTGAAGCTTCTTCTTTCTGTTGAATGAGTCCCTATCAAAGGCATTCAGCTCCTCTGCAAAGTCCAGGAGAGGCATAAAGGAGAATTGATGACATGTTTCCTGCTCCCATGGAGCCTTCCTTGCTGTAGAAAAGTACAGAGCTTCTGGAATTCAACCTAGCTTTGTGACTCCACCAACGTTTTTTTTTTTTTCTTTCAGTCTCAACTTTGTTCCCAGACAACATGGAAGTAATAACACCTGCCAAACAAAGTCATTTTGAGCAGGAAGTGTCCATCTGGCCAGGTGCCTGGCGCATGGCAGATGCTCAGGAATTGCAAGCAGGTCTTGTGGCTGTGCCCAGTGTAAGTCACACAAAGGTCGTGGGAGTTTTTCAAAATAGAAAGTACAACATTCCTATTAAGATTTTTTTTCTGGAGCCTGTGGTTGTAGTAGAAGGTTGTGAATCAGTTAAGGACTAGGCTCGGAGAGGGTCTCCCCTGGGCGGAAAACTGTTCACTTTGATGGACTCATTCTCATGATGGGTGTGAGGGCCCCATGTGGAGACCACCTCTCTGGGTGTTTGCAAAGAAGGCAATGAGGATGACATATACCAAGAAAACCTCTGGCCATCATTGGGAAAACTTCTTCTTTAGGGTGGCTTTTGAAATGTTTTTAAATCACCTCGTCATAGATAGAGCAATAAAACTGCTTGCTCTGTATAGAGAAACATTTCCAAGAGTCCTAGGAGTTGCTAGGAAGTTCCTAAAGTCCTCATGGCCTGGTACTGGGAGAGCACTGACAACGTAGGAATAAGTTTCATCTGGCAGAAAATATTTCTTGAGGGCCCACTCAATGCCAAGGATGGTCAAACTTAAAATGCAGAGTGACTAAGACTTTGCCCTCAAAAGTCCTACACCCAGGCTGTCCAGGAGCCCAAAGCCAAGCCCCTCCGCCTCTGCCCAGTCTAACCAGCCCCTGACCCAAACCATCCTAATCACCATCCCCCGACCTCCCTTCCATGCCAGGAGTAATAGCCATGGTGGTTGAAGGAAAATTAAATGTGTCAAGTATTTCCTCTGTGTTCTTCCGCTGGCCTCCTGCGCCCGGGCAGTGGCATTGGTTAACTGTGGGTATAGGGGCCCGTCCTGTCCTTAGTCATACCATATTCTCCTGGGCCGCTCTTAGCTCTACTTTGCCCATTGGTCATCACTAGAATGGGTGCCTTCCTCCCCCTGGTGGCCTTTGTTTGCTCCTGTGGGGCCTGAAAGACTCCCGCCTTATGATCCTGTTTGCCACTTTCCTGCCTATCATGCCAGTGGAGGTGGAGCTCACCATTTTTGTCTCTGTATTTAAAAACAAGGTGATATCACAGTTCAATAAGGACTCAGGGCAGCAGATGCTGAGTTTCCTCAAGTGCAAACGCATGGCTTCAATCCTGGACAGGATGCAAGGAGATTCTAACTGTTCCAGGGCTGCTAACTACAAATGCTAAAAGAACATCCCAGCATGGCCCATGGCAAGTTCCCACTCCTGCTGCACCTCCAGCTCTGCGGGCCACGGAACTGATCTCCACTCACAGCTGTGGAGAGAAGGCTGGGCCCTCGCCAAGAAGAGTGTGCTGCTGTTGGCTTCATGCAGCAACCCTGGAGATTGTATAAAAGTCCTTGAGATTGTCCTTGTGTACTGCCTCAGGAAGAGTATCCAAAATGGCTATAAAGGGACGCAGGGGGTCTGGTCCCCTCGGTTCCTCCATGTAGAGGAGTGCAGTACAATCCTCTCGATTTTTCAATTAAATAGATTTTTTCAGATAAAATATTCCTACATCCTCATGACTATTCACTAAGTATCACATGAAGTTTATGACTCATGTAGTTCCCCAGTCCAGCACCCCTAGATTCATATCCAAATGGTATGGAGTACAGAGAAGAGCTCATTCCTCAAAGCCCTTCAGAAAACTCAAGCACCAGCACCTCCATTACTTTTTCTTTTTTTAAGAATGGCTCAGCGGTTAAAGCCCGTGAGCAAGCGCTAAGCCAAGTGCTAAGTACCCGAGTTCGATTCCCCAGCACCACATAAGCTGGGCGTGGTGGCGCACGCCTGTAATCCCAGCACTCGGGAGGCTGAGACAGGAGGATTGCCCTGAGTCCAAGGCCAGCCTGGGCTCTGAAGTGAATTCAGGACCAGCCTGGACCACAGAGCAAGACCCTGTCTCAAAAAAAAAAAAAAAGAATTATATAAGCAGAAGAGGTTCTCATCTGTATTACCGCTGAATCTTGGCTCGCTTTGGTCCCTCCAGGGCCCAGCTCGCTTGGCACGGCACTCACCTAGCAGGGAAGTCTTTCCTCAGCCTTCCATTCAGGGTGCCCCAGTCAGAAAAGCCTGGGAAATGACATCTTGCTTCTAAGTATGCAAGACACAGCCACAGGACATACCCAAGTATTAGAGACTTTTGATAAAGCAAAGGCCAAAAAAAAAAATCACTTACATAATCAAAGAACAAAGAAGAGCAATGTTTTCACAATTGAAGGATAAGATTCTTTTTGAAAATAAGCAACAGATGAGATAAGGACCTGGGTTTGCTTTCAGAGGAGTGTGGTTACCCGGATGGCATTCAGAGTCTTGCACCTGTAACTGTTTTCTCCTCCTCTTAAGTCCACACCCCAAATAAAGCACATTTGGGTTTGGTCTGAAGTGCCTCAGGCATTCTTTTTGATGCATGGAGAAGGGACAGGCTTAGCACACTGTTAAACAAAACTCTTTATTTCTGGCTCAAAGAAAAAGTTACTATTAGCAACATAAATGTTTGGTAAAGCAGCCAGTGTTAATAAGCACTTCAGAACACAGATACTGTAACAGGGCATTGACCTAATAGTTACAGCTCACATAAAATTTTAAACAAACTGCTTAGTGTTCTTATTTTGTCCACAGTCTGTTTCCTCTTCTCTGTCACTGAGCTCCAAGAGGATCTTGCTGTAGAGACAGATTCAGTTCTATCACTCCTAGGTACAAACTCTACCTTTCCATTTCTAATCCAGACCCAGGCGCTGCACAATACCATGTTTCCTAAGTTGGCAAAGAGCCCACGTGGGGCTTGCAAGATCCCCTGCTTCTTATTCACTTTTAACGATAAACATACAAGGAGTGTGAATGATCATGGGTGGACAAAAAAGGCATAAGCCAGAAAAGGAAGCAACAGAACATAGAACACCTGATTGCTTAGCTTTCATTATGTGATCTTAGGCAAGTTACCTAGACTTCTCATACCTTAGTTTCCCCACGTGCAGAATGAGAACGATAATAACAGAGCCTCTCTCATGGAGCTGTTGTAAAGATAAAAGAATGAGTGCATGTCACGCATTTAATCCAGTACTTACAGAACAGGAAGCATCTGATGAAGACTGGTGGTATCTCTAGCTAAGTGAAGTTTGTAAAAATAATCTTTAAAAAGATACTCAAAAGACTAATCTAAATTTTCACTTGATATACAATGTGTAGCAAAACATCAAGAAAATGGAAACATAAATAACTAGCTGAGGAAAATATCTGACACCATATAGCCAAAGGTCATATCTATAAAATTTAGAGAGTTCATGAACATTGAAAACTAAGAATATTAAGGTTGTCTCGAAAAGACAAAGGATATTGAAAAAAATGGAAAATGGAAAGCTTAAAAGACACGTCATGTTCATGGATGGGAAGAATCAATGTTGTTAAGATATCAATACTACCCAAAGAGATATACAAATTTAATGCCTTATCAAAATCCCAAAGACATTTTTTTCAGAAATACAGAAACATATTCTGCAATGCACACAGAATCTCACAGGACTTCAAGTAACCAAAACTATCTTGAAAAAGAATGAAGTTGGAGGCTTCATAGCTTCCTGGTTTCAAAACTTATGTAGATGCAATAAATGAAATATAGATAATCAATGGGACAGTATGGAATTCCCAGATACAAATTCTTACATATCTGGCCAGAGGAGTTTTGACAAAGATGACAAGACTAGACCGTAGGAAAAGGACAATTCTTTCAACAGTGGTTCTGGGGAAACTGGTTATCCATACAAAATAATGAAGGTGAACTGTCACCTTACACCATTCAAAAATCAACTTAAAGTGGAGTAAAAATATGAATGGGGGGCCTAAAACTTTCTATTAACAAAAAGAGGGGGGAGATTTACAATACTGGATCCAGAGATGGGTATGGATATGACACTAAGCAACACAATCAAAGCCAGACAAGTGGGAATACACCAAACTTAAAATTGTCTTTGTATCCATAGAAGACAGTCAAGGTAAAAGGACATGGGAGAAAATATTTACAAATCACATTTGCTAAGAGGCTTGATATGCAGAGTATTTTTTAAAGTTCCTGTAACTTAACAACAAAATCTTCTGATTTTAAAATGGGCGAGGAACTTTCAGTAAACAATTCTCCAAAGAGATACAAATGGCCAAGATACTGACAGATGTTCGACGTCACTAATCAGTCAAGAAATGCAAGTAAAATCACAGGAAGTATCATCACCTCCCTATCAAAAGAAGAGAAAATAAGTAGTATAGCAAGAATGTAGAAAAACTGAAACCTTTCCATGTTGTGGGTAGGGATGTAGAACAGTGGAACCTCTATGGAAATGATACAGAGATTTTTCAGAAAATCAAAAAGAATTATCACATGCTCCAACAACTCTGCTTCTACATATCTATTCCTAAAGAATTGAAACCTTAGCCTCAAAGAGATATTTGTACACATGTAGTCATGGCAGCATGCTGAAAAGAGCCAGAGAAGGAAGCTATACAAATGTCTGTCAACATGTTGATGGGTAAGCAACACGATACATTCACACAATAGAGTCATTTAACCTTAAAAGGGAAAGCAACTCTGACACAGGAATGAACAGGAGTGAACTTGTAAGATATTATCCTGTTAAATAAGCCAGTCACAAAAGAACAAACACTGCATTATTCTCCTTATGTGAGACGTGTAGAATAATCAAATTCACAGGAACACAAAGTAAAAGGCAGTTGCCAGGGACTGTGGGGACGAGGACTGGAGAGTTGTTGTTCAATGATTCCAGAGTTCCAGAGTTTCGGTTTTGTAAGATGAAGAGTTTCAGGGATTGGCTAAACAAAACTGTGAAAGTATGTACTTAACTACAGAACTGTACACTTTAAAATGGTTGGAATGAACTGGGTGTGGTGACACAAGCCTGGAATTCCAGCAATTTGGGAGGCTGAGCCAGGAGGATCACAGGTTTGAGCCCAGCCCGGGCAACTTAGCAATTTAATGAGAACTTATCTCAAAACAAAAATTTAAAAAGGACTGAAGACATTGCTCAATGTGACATCACCCTGGCTTCAATCTCCAAGATCAAAAAAGGAAAAAAAGAAAAAATAATGGTCAGTAGTGCTAAGGTACAATGAAGGATATGGAGAATTTGCAACTGGTAGAAATTACCATATTTATGGACAGTTTTAAATTATTTTGAGTACATGAACCAGGACAAGGAATACACAATGTAATAACTAATACATATGCAACAAATATAGGTAAGCAGTTCACCATCAGTGAAAGAAATTAAGATACCTGAAATGCCAAACGCTCAGGAGGCTGAGTCACGAGGACTGCCATGAGTTCCAGGCCATCCTAAATTACACAGTGAGTTCAGAACCTGAATTACAGAGTGTCTCAAAACAAACAAACAGATATATGAAAAATGATTTCATCTAATTATTACAATTGAGGGTAGTTTCTAGTTTTCTGCTGTTTTTACCCCTTTGTAGTAGGTCTAAGATCATTCTAGGATGTATGTAGAAGACACTGTCCTTACTTACAGTCACGAGCCAGGTCTGTAGTCAGTGGCTCTTAGTGGACACAATGGGGTAATATCATTGAGCTTGGCCCATATTTGTTTGTATCCTAAGCTCCAGCCAAAGAATGTAGTCTTGGTATTACTTCTATTTTTACTTACTTTCGTCATTCTTCTATGGTAGTAAAATACATATAGAAAATATTACAATATCTTCAAGGTGTATGTCATTTTCTTTTTTTCAAGTAAGAGTAATTACATGTACTTCTACAATCTTTATATTTTTAAAATTTGCCATAACCAATTTTTTCCCAACTTTATTCTACTAAGCATATTTCTAGAAGGTCTAAATAATTAAGCCAAGGGGGAAAAGTTTCATAAAAAATAAATTTGGGAAATCTGCTACTTTTTTTGTTTCTCAGATGTATTTGACAGAGACCTCTTTTATGCAGCTTTTAACATCTTATGAAATGATGCTGACTGGGAAGCTGTTGGGGCCCTCAGGGCCCGAGAGCCTCGCTGACCTTGGCCTAGCTCCTTCCCACTAAGAAGTGTTAGTGCTTGTAATTTGAGCCAGGTGTTGTTTTGCTTACATATCGGGAACTGCTCCTTATCATATCCTCCTTCCTCTACTCCTTTACTCCCCCTGGGCGATCCCTCCCCCTTCCCGCTGGTTAGAGACGGCGTTCACTGAAACCACTCCCAGAGTGTGTTACTCTGTCGTCTGATCCCTCCTTAGCTGTCCCGGGGGTCCCCACGGGACAGAGACCCTTACATTTGGCACCCGAACAGGAACCTGAGGCAATCGGTGAGACCTGAGGTGATCAGGTAAGTGCGGGATCGGACTCCCTTGTCAGCATGGGAAACGTCCTGTTCTCAGGTGGTTTCTACAAATATGAGGGCGAGGGCTCCTTGGTAACTGAGGCTGCCCGGAAAGGCAATGACGACAAAGCTTCGCTTTCTCTTTCTCCTTCTGCTCCTCTGGCATATGCCCCCAAACCTACCTTGGCTGCTTTGCCCATGTTTATTGCTTCAACATCACTCCCACGGCCCCCTCAGGTACCAATTCTCCTACAGGGCCCACTCTTAATGTCCTTGAGACCTTAACACTTAATGATTTACAAATTCAACTGGGACATATAAACTGGTTCCGTCCATGGCTAAAGATACTTACCACGGACTTAGCACCGCTCTTTGATTGCCTCAGAGGGGACACAGATCCTACCTCTGTACGCTCCCTCACACCTCAGGCAAAACAAGCCCTGCGATTAGTTCAACAGAACTTGACTTGTTTAAAACTAGCTCGCTATTCCTCTGAACGTCCTCTTCATGCTTTGGCTTTACCTACCCCCCGTTTGCCCACAGGAGTTTTATGGCAGCCCCTGTCTCACATTCTTGAGTGGGTTCATCTCAATATACACCCCTCTGCTAAAATAACAGATCCATTTCGATTTTTATCAAATTTAGTTCAAAAGATGTGACTTAAATCCTTGGCTACCTTTGGTTGTGAGCCTGATAACATAATTCTTCCCATGTCTAAGGAGCAACTTGAGTTTTTACTCCAAAGTAACATAGATATACAGGTTATGCTTTCAAGGTTCACGGGACAAGTAGACAGTCACTTCCCCAAACGTAAGGTGTTACAAACTCTTTCCTTACTGCCTCTGAAATACTCTTCTTGCATCACTAGGCGTCCTATACCTAAAGCCACCTTGGCTTTCACAGATGCTAGCTCCACTGGAGGTGTTGCAATCCTTTTACAGCCACTCAGAGGGCCCTCTCAGCAACATGTCTTCCGTTTCCCTCCTCATCCCCTCAATATTTAGAGCTCTTATCCATCTACAAGGTTTTAGAGCTTTGTTCAGAGCCCCTTAATCTTTTCACTGATAGTCATTATTGTGTCAGGTTACTTCCATTGCTGTCCTTTGCTCATTGTGTCTTTAATGTCTCCAGTCCGATTAATACCTTGCTTGCTAGTAGTCAGACTCTGCTAGAGAGTCGCTCCTCCCCACTCTTTGTCCAACATATTCAAGCACATAGCAAGCTTCCTGGTCCTCTTACTAAGGCCAATGGTATGGTGGATTTTCTGACCCAGCCCACTGCTTTTTCTGTAACTGAACAGGCCAAACAGTTACATCTTCGGTTCCACCAATCTGCCAAAAGCCTCCATTTACTTTTTCCAACACTTCCTATTGAAATGTGCAAACAAATTATTAGAGACTGTCAAAGATGTGCTCCCCTTCTGCCTTTGGTCCATTACAACCTGCAGGGGTAAACCCAAGAGGACTTAAGTCCAATGCTTTATGGCAAATAGATGTCACTCATCATGTTCCTTTTGGTAAATTAAAATATGTCCATGTCACTGTAGACACCTATTCTGGTTTCCTGGTAGCCTCTGCAGCTTCTGGGGAGTCTACTAAACATGCAATATCTCATCTTCTAACATGTTTTATTATGGGTGTCCCACCGTCTATCAAAACTTACAATGGCCCTACATATAGTTGGGTATATAGCAAAGTATTATATATATATATATATATATATATATATATATATATATATATATAGCAAAGTATTATATATAGCAAAGTTTTATATATATATAACAAAGTATTTATAGCAAAGTATTTCAAAAGTTTTGCTCCAATTGGAATATTAAACATATCACTAGGATACCCTACAACCCACAAACTCAAGGTGAGGCTGTTTCTGGTGTTCTTTCTCAACTACCACAAATCTTGGCCTATTGGGCTGCACCTGTGCCAAAACCACATGGGAGCAGCACATTCAGCTTGTCAGCAACCACCCAGCTGAGACCACAGCAATGTCCCGGGCCACAGGTTTACTGTGATGTCACTTTAGACTTGCCACAGAAGGCGATGGGAGGAGGGAGGAGACCACTTTGAGATACCGCCTGTGTAGCTGGTGGCTGCTGGTGGGAGCACAGTGATCACAAACTTTCACAGAGGGGTCAGCCCACGGGGACAGACTTCTCTCAGAGAGAGATGTCACTCCTGAAGGCCCTGCCTCACTCCTGGCACAGGCCCTGCCTGTGGGCACTGACTCACTTTTGTCTGCGCTTTCTCAGGAGCACTGCCTGTTTACCTGTGGTGCCTTCCTCTCCTGCTTCTGCCTCCCTGCTCGCCTCTAGGAAACGGTCACGTACTGGGCCTTCTGCTCCTGAGCTCAGGAAACAGGCCACAATGGCAGCACAGTGTGTCCTGGCCCCGATGTGACTTGTTCTCCATCAAGGACACGGTGGGCCTGGGTGGGTCTGGGTCGACTCCACCTGCAACCAGCCATGCAGGCATGTGAGCCACCCCAGAAGGCCGCCGGTGGCTGCAGCCAGCACTTGCTGCTCTTGCCGCCACCTTCCTGGCTTTCGTGTTTTTCTTTCTTTCTTTTTTTAATTCAAAAATCATCGATTTATTTATTTAATTAGGGATATTTTTGAGATTTACATAGTGGGCTATATGAAAGATAAGACCAAGGTTATACTATTTATTTTGTATTTTTTCCATAGTTTCCAATTATAACATTTACTGTCTTTGGCTTCCAGAGATTTTTTTCCCCATTTTATTGATATGTATACGTGCAAAATTTAAGGTTTACAATGGAGTTGAGCCTTTTATGCACATATTTATCTTGTCAAGGTGACAAGGGCTTTCCCACTCTCCTTTTGTCCCTCCCCCTACCTTCTCACCCCTCCCTCCTCCCCTACCCGACCCCTCTTTCACTTTTTCATGTGTTTCTTACCACGTGTCTCAGGCCTGGGTCAGGGACTCCTTGACTCCCAGCTTCATGCTGTAGCCTCCAGTCGTGGTGCGACCCAGCCGGGCCACCTCCCTGACCACTCTGCGTCACGCTGTCCCACGTCACAGTGCTCTGGCTGTGCTCCGCTGCTTCCGGCGTGCTCCGCTTCCAGCGTGCTCTGCTACTTCCGGCCCTGAGCGCCGCCTTGCCTGTGCCTCCCGCTGCCCCCTGCAGGCTCCTCCCCGGCTGCTCGGGGCTCCTGGTCTCAGGCTGGTCCTCAGACGCCTGGAAAGAGTGCGCCTGGGCCCCTGCACAACCCACCACCTGGCCACGCGTTCACCACATGTATCCAGGCGTGCCCTCACTGCCCACGGTGGGATTTTGTGTTCGCCACGACTACGTAGTGCTCGAAGCATGGCCCATTCCAGCAACCAGCCCCTGGACGAAGGGTTGTTCCAGTCAATGTCTCACGCGATATTCTGGTGCCTCTAGGCATCTCCGTGATGAAGAAGCTTCTAGGTAAGTCTCAAATGACTCGGGTGCATGTGTGAGCCAGCACACATGTATGTAGGTATGTGTATATATGTACACACACATATTTCAACATCTTTGCCCTCAGTACACACTGTTGATTCAGAATAACCACGGTTCGCTTTCACTTTGAACAGCATTATAAGACTGTAGGAGAATTTCCTGAACACTTCTTGGGCACACTGCCCCGGCTATGGGTTGCATTCCTCTTTGTAAGTAAGGAGGGATGCCAGTTCAAGCTGCCTTTACCCAGCTCCACGCTTTGAAATCAAAGCCAGCTTCAGAAGTGTGTAATCAAGTGTGGCCACACAGCCCTGCTCAGAAACTTTCCCGCGCGTGTTAATTGCTCAACCATTGTTGTCTTGACGTTCTGAGTGGTAAGTGAACAAGGAGCCCCTCTTTTCCGTTTTGCAAATTGTGCAGTTGGTCCTACATAAAATGGAGCCTTGCTCAAAAGCCATCACTTCCCTGAAGGGAATCCCCACTTCCCTGTTAAGGCCCCACAGGAGAAATGAAACTCACTCACTCCACTCCCCAGGTAGCCAGACTGCTCAGCCCTCACCATCGTCCTTAGCCATCGCAGAATGGCCACCTTGCACTGTCCCAGCTGTCTCCTCATGGCGTGCTCTGTAGCTCTCCAAGAACGCATGGTTGCCTCAAGGAACAAGCCTGCAGATGCTCTCTAATCTACCCAATTGGCCTCAGTACTGGCATTATCCAGGTCATTGGTTATGGATGAGAGGACCCTGCTTTGTCTTGGCTGCTGAATTCTAGAGAACAAGACCTTTGTGTCCAGGAAAACTTTCTATGGAGATTTATAGCTAAAAACCCTTCTGTGGCAACCTGGAATTTCTTGTCAACCCTTTGGTATTTGCAAACTCCAGCCCACTTGTAATACAGCATAGTGCGAGGCGCAGATTAGGTCAACAAAACAGCCATTGGAGGAATGTAGGGAAATGAAACAATAGACTGAGGTGGGGTTTTTTGGGGGTGGGGGAGGGTTTGGTTTCTTTTTGGCAGTAATGGGGATTGAACCTAGGGCCTCCACACTGAGGTATGCCCTTAGCTTTCTTCTTCTTCTTTTTTTAATTTTTTTATGGTAAGATAGTGTCTCTCTAAGCTTCTAAATTTCCCAAGCTGGGCTTGAGTTTGCTATCCTCTTGCCTCTGGCCCCCAGAGAGCTGAGATGCTAGGCTTGTGCTGCCACAGCCATCTCCATCTTATTTATTAATTATTTTTTGTTAACGTATTAATTGTAGGGCTCCAAAATGAGTTCAGGACCAGCCTGGGCTACATAGAAAGACCCTGTCTCAAAAAACAAACATTAATTGTACATATTAATAGAGTCTAGCATAAGATTTCCACACATGCATCCATGTACACTAATGACATCCAGCCTCTGTCTAACCACCCTTCCCTGCCCCATAGCCTTCCCAATCCCTAATAATCATATTCTACATTTAGGCCAACTTTGTTTACCCTCACATGTGAGAGGACGTGCAGCACTTGTAGGATAACTTCTGTGTCTGGATTATTTCATTTAGCATCCTATCCTCAGTCCCATCCATTTGGCCACAAATGTTAGGATTTCATTTTTCTTTAGGGCCTAATAATGCTCCCTAATGTATGCAGACCAATTTCTTCATCATTAATGGGCACCTCAACTGAGCTCACATCTTGGCTGTCAAGACAGCACTGCAACAAACGTGGATCTTGCATCTCTTTGGTGTGCTGATTCCATTTACTTTGGATATATATTCAGGAAGGGAACACTGAACCATATGGAAGATCTATTTTTGCCTTCTGGGGGAGCTTCCATACCATTTTCCATAATAACTGGACTAATTCACATTCCTTATAAAAGTGTCTGAGAGTTCTTTCTCCTTCACATCCTCACCAACATTGGCTATTTTCAGTTTGGTGCAATAATAGCAATCTAACTGAGGTGAGGTGAGTTGAGGTAAACTCTCACTATTGATTTGTATTTTTCTAATGACTGATGGTGTTGAACATTTAAAAATATTCGTTAGTGAGGCTATCTTTCTTGACTGTACAGTGTTGTTTGCATCTTCCACGTTTTCCTTCTATGTCAAGCTTTGTTAATGCATCTCTAGTCAGAAGATACTTTCAGGGAGCTCAGTTTTGCTAGCAGGGGTTTTCCCAGCTGTTCATAACATGTTGCCCTGTCATTTACATGGACAAGGTCTGACTTCACTTTAGTGTGCACAAAAGTAGTGAGTCCATTGTCTTGACTATAATAATTTCTTAATAAATAATTGCTAGCCCATAAATATGAAAAGCAACTTTTCATCGAGTCTTCAAAACCTTTCTTATTTCTATCCTGTCCCCATGATGAAATGTCAGTTTTCGTCATTGTCTTAGTTATTATCTCACAGCTGGGACAGAACACCCGACGTCAATAACTTACGGGAGGAAGGATTTATTTTACTTCAGTTTCAGAAGGTTTCAGTCCATTCATGGGTGATTGTTAATGGTGGAATCATGTGGCAGAAGCCCAGGAGGAAGAAAAGCTATTCTCCTACACGACAAACAGGAAACCAAGTGAGCAAGGAAGGGCAGCGCTAGCATGCCTTCTTTCAGGTCTCATCCCCACGATCCACTCCGGGGTCAAGCTCGGTTGTTCTTCCCCTTCTAGGTCAAGCTCCTTCCATCCAGGCCCTGTCTTTCAACAGCACACGGTTCAGTATGTACTCCACAACATCTGAACACATGAGGCTTTTGCAGGATGCTCCAGATCCAAAAATACGCAACCCTTTTGCTTCTGGGCTCTTTCTTTCTGCTCTCCAGCCTTGAGAAGATTTGTGTCTCCTCTACTGGAGACCAGACTCCCTATGCCCACTGCAGGCCAGTGTGCTGGCTCCACAGCCAGCCTCTCTGCACCTCAACCATCTCTGATCAGCTTGCTTCTCCCCACTCCTGTCCCTCTGTTTCATGCCATTTGCCTTTTCCTTTTGCTGCCTTTTGAAAGAACAGCTCACCCTCCACTCCATTCACCTGTTGCCAGCTACCTGCCAGTGTGGCCATGCAGTCACATGGGGGCTCTGTGGGCAGGAAGCCCAAGGTTTGAGTTGAATTCCCTGATGTTGTGATCTTAAAATTCTGAATGACTCTATATTTGAATTTGCCTGGTAGGCCAGGGGAACTTGCACCAAGGTTCAGAGCCTCAGCTCATGGGAAATGGTACTTTTTCTTCTTCCATGTGTTTCCACAGTCCTCAGAGACTTTGGGTCCCAACCCCTGCCTGACTCCTCCTGTCTACCACTCAGAGACCCCAATCCCAGCAGAGGCATGGACACAGGTGCAGGGGCTGCCTGATCCCCCTTTCCTGCTTGCAGTGTCTCAGAGCAGGGCACCAACTCCTGGGAGAGTCTACACTCACTCTGTGATAATCCCTGTGCCCAAAAAGCATGATTTAAACAAAAAGTTGCTTTAAAAAATTACAGACCAGGTTTCTGGCCAAGATGGCAACCAAGTAACAGAGCTGCACAATGTCTCCTCACCACTTAAAAAGTCAAGAATTTAGTCATAAAATGCATGTTCAATGTAGCCAGGACAGAGAGGAGCATCCCAGGAACTGAAAAGAGGTCAGGGGAAGGTCAGAAATTCCAAAGGAACATCAAAAGTGAAGGAAAAAAACGCTAGAAGCTCAGGAAACCACACCAGGTCTGCTGCAAATGGCTGGAGCCGCAGCCATCTGCAGACAAAGAAAAGCCCCCATGGGCTCAGGACATCTGACCAAGTTAGGAGAGGAAGGAGCATCCCAAGAACTGACAGGAGCCTGGGGGGCGCGGTGGGGGGAAGGGAATCAGAAATCCTGAAGACATATTGGAAGTAGAGGAAAACAGCAGCTGATGCAACATGCCTCTGAGCTGCTGGCACCCACAGATCACAGACGGAGGAAACCCCAGAGGCCAGAACCTCAGTCTGAAGTAAGCACAAATCCAGGAGAAGTGGGAGTTGTTGGGAGCTGGCAGCCGCAGCCTCCAAAAAACGAGCCCGTGGGCAATGTGTACTACAAACACAATGTGTGCTCCCTCTAGAAAAGGCCCACCACGGGAGCCCAGATCAGAAGCAGTACTCAGCAGCAGGCAAAGACACCAGCAGGAGCCATTAAATAAAGAGCCTGAGAGTGAACCTATTAGGGTAAAAGACAGCTTGGAAGAACACATCAGGGCTTTCGGGGTCACCCTTAAACAGTGCCTAGGAAGAAACTGGAACAAGAGGAAGAGAGAGGAGAAAAGGGGTGGGGGGAAGCTGAGGATCTCCTGAACAGCTCAGGGTAGTGGGCGCACCTCCGAGGGTGGAGAGCCTCACCCTGGGGACAGCTGAGAGAGCTTTGCTGAGGGGGCCAGGTGTGAACAAGACACCTCAAAGCCATCGGACTCTCAGGTCCCCCTCACTGCCTACGCCCAGCACAGAACTAGGAATTGTGGCTCCCCACAACACACCATCACCGCCATTCAAAGAAACCTCTCAACTGGCCTCTAAGGTGAAGTCCCCTCAACACCAGAAACATGGGAAGAAGACAGGGCAGCAGGACGCCCACAGAGAGGCCTGAGACCCCAGAAACCAATGTCATGGGCCCTGAATAGTGAGACTCATAGGGAAGGAAGTCAGAAAGCAAATTAATGAGTCAAACAGCCAGTTCAAACAAGATATTATCGAAGAAATACAAGTATTGATCAGCAGGCTTACAGAGGATCTCACTAAGCAAATAATGATCCTAGTGGAGATAGACTCACTGAGCATACTGAAGCCACAGATAAAAGCTGGCTGAGGTAAATAAAGAAATGCAAAATATGAAGGAACATTTTAATAGAGAAGTGGAAAATCTAAAAAGAAATCCAGATGATATTGAGAACATGCAAATTATATGTAACAACAGAGAAAGACGACCCGGATATTTTGAAGACAAAGCTGAGGAAACAAATGGTATAATTAGGCATGAGTCCGAAGTCAGAAATGAGCAAAGTAGCTGGATACACCAGCTGACTGATGATTCAAAGAGGACCCATCTCAGAATTATGGGTGTGAGAGAAAGAGCAGAAGACAGCACCAAAGGTGTAAAGAATTTAGAATTTATTCATAGCAATAGTGCAAGAAAACTTCCCTAATCTAGGAAAAGAAATTGACTTCCAGATACAAGAAGCTTGTAAAGCACCAAATAACCTCAACCAGCAACGGGACTTGCCATGACATATCATAATCAAAACCTCAGAAATACAACATAAAAAGAAAGTACTAAAAGCAGCAAGAGAAAAACAGGCATTATTCTACCAAGGCAAACCCATTTGAATTACTACAGATTTCTCAAGGCAAACCTTAAAGGCTAGGAGAGCCTGGAGCAGGATCCTTCAAGCTTTAAAAGACAGCAAGCATCAACCCAGGTTGTTATATACAGCAAAATTATCCCTGAAAATTAAAGAAGAAGAAAAAAGCTTTTATGACCAAGGATCCCTTAAGAAATTTGCAACAACTACCCCAGCATTGCAGATATTACTTGGAGGAATCCTTGAGATAAGCAGAGAAGCAAGCAGCTCTGAAAAAACACGGAGGAAAGGAAACACTTAATCAACATGGACAGTTGGTATAAAATCTGTAAAAATATGCGTGCATGAAATTAGGGATGAATAGATAGGTAAAAGGATAAACCAAATTGGACAAAATGTTAATCATTAGTGAATGTGAATAAACAATATATGAAACTTAAAAAATCTGAAATAACTAAACGTACCTCTCTATTGCTGTAGCATATTTATGTGATACAGATTTAAGTTCATTTAATGTAGCAAATTGATAGTCTTAAGCTTGTTTAATGTAGCAGGTCACTTTTTTGATGTTGAGTGTGAGTTTATCCTCTTTGAAAGAGGCGGAAAGATAAGCAGCACTCAGAAAATAAAACGTGGAGGAAAGGAAACATCTAAAGAGAAAGTGCAATAAGAAATAGATTGGTATTTAAATCATTTGATTGATATATTTCTAAAACAGTAGCAGGTGTCCTATAAAATCTATAAAATATCCCCACATCATTATTATTAGTAATAGTAGTTAGCAAAACAGAATAATTATATGCAACATGGTGAACTGACATTAAAATCTTTAAAAAATATGTATGCATGAATGTATGGATGGATAGGCATATAAAATTATAAAACAAATCTAGCAAAATGTTAGTAATCCGTGAAATGTGAGCAAATAAGTTATGAAACTTTAAAAATTCTGAAATAACTAAATTTGCCTTCATATCTATTCCTTTAAGCATACTTATGTGATATAGACTTAAGTTCATTTAATGTAGCAATGTAATATAGTTTTAAGTTCATTTATTATAGCAATTTACTTATTAGGTCTTTGATGTAAGTTTATCCTAAGAAAACTGATTGATGTAAAGATAACCCTGTGAATGAACAACATGTACCTTCCAGCACTCAGCTAAGGCATTTGCGGTGTAACTTTTCTTCATCTTTCTCATATTTACTAGCCTCATGAATTACATGGTTGTAGTTCTTTTCTTATGTGGACTGATGGGTGAAGCCTGGTTTAAGAATCTCGACAAAGGCATAGCAGAATATAGAAAAAAAAAAAGAAAGAACTTTTGTCAAATATCCCAATAAGGGGATCTGCTGGACTCAGAGAAGAGGTATCAAGATTTGACCACAGCAGTCCATTCAAGGAATAGGAAGCTGAGCTAAAGAGTGGTGATTCAAGTGAAATGATTCAAATGCAGAAAATTAAATATGTTAAGTACTGTATAGTCTCTTTGACTTGGGAAACCCAAAATATAGGCATTCTACAGAACCACATGATGTGAC
Source organism: Ctenodactylus gundi (assembly GCA_004027205.1). Lineage (NCBI taxonomy): Eukaryota > Metazoa > Chordata > Mammalia > Rodentia > Ctenodactylidae > Ctenodactylus > Ctenodactylus gundi. Next base: position 123,412 of record PVKB01003023.1, read on the forward strand.
ACCCTGAGTTGGGATGTAGGGATTGGGAGAGTATGGGAGGGCCAAATATGGGAAGGGATTGTAAAGCTGATGTGATATATATGTGCACAAAATTCTCAAGTCTATTGTAAATGTTATGTATTGAATATGTATATTAATAAAAATAATGGGAAAAAATTACAGGCCAAGAAAACCTGGAAGGAAAGCAAACATTCTTATCCTGCCTTTGAATAAGGGGTCCTACCTTTTTATTTTACTCTGGGCGCCATAAGCCATGAAGTTAACCCCAGTTAACTGCTGCTGGTGGGACCTCGTAGATGTTAAGACCTCTGGGAAATTCTCATGGTCCTGCCCCACCTCTACCCAGGAAGTCACAGTGTAACCCTAGGAGACCAAGTGACTCTAATGAAATAGCCACATGGTGATGGCAGGTGACAGGTAATTAATAGCTCAAACTGTAGTCATTATTGTGCCTGGGGGGGGCGGGGGGTCAGGCAGCCAAGTTTGAGGAATTGGAGCTGGACCTTAAAGAACAAGTGACTGCAGCAGACTGCTGTTGAGAGTCCGTATGTCCCAGCATGCTGTTGCCATCTCTCAGTGCCCCTCCCACAAGGACCTCCTCCGCCCCAGTGGCCAAACCCAGGCCTCCTAACTCTTCACACTCTTCCTCTTTTCTGGAGCAGCGGCATTTGGGAGGCCTATCCCCTTGGCTTTGGAATTCTTTAATCTCTAAGTCTACACTATGAAGAGGCAGTGGTCACTGAAGAAGAAAGAGATTCAAGGGATGCTACAAAGAAAAATTCACAGGACTCTGCTCAAGGTCAGATACGGGAGGTAACTGGAAAAGGAAAGAAGTGGATTCTGAATCTCGGGTCTGGGCAGCTGGATGAAACGTCACCATTTCCTCATAGAACTCCCCCACAGTCCTTACAGTCTACTAGGTGATCACCAACAGCAGTTAACGAGGGCTCACTGCGTGGTTTATAGGGTGACTGTCTTGAGACACTTAGAGATATTGGAGTGAGCTGATTTGTGGCAAAGTGTAGGCGTGAGAGAGGTGGGAGAGCAATCTTTGGATGGTAATAACCGCTTGAGAATTTCCCTGTGGGTCAGCACTCCTTCCCTGCACAAGCCCAGGGAGCAGCACCAGTGTAGGGTTCCCTGGGGTGTGTCCAGTACTGTCTGAAATCAGGATGGTACGTTCCGAAGTAACATCTAGCAGGAGGCTTTTGGAATAAGAGCAGACCCTGAAACACATGTCAGGAATGGAGATGTCCCCTTGGGAATCATGATGTTGGGAAAGCTGAAGTTGTGGGAAAGAAGGCAGTTTCTAGGGTGGAGCCTCGGGACAGACCAAAGATGCGAGCCATCAGTCTGGGAACTTTCCCAGTCAATGGGGGAAACCAGCCAAGGAGTTCTCAGCAAGCCTGTAAGCAGAGGTTAGTAGGAACAGAGGTTCCAAAAAGCAGGGGTGGATGTCATGTAAATACTGTGGGAGGTCTAGAAAAAGGCTGGGACATGGGGGTCTGGATCTATGCGATGGGAGGCACCTGATGGACCAGCTCCCATTCCCGCCTGCTGTCCCAATGTCATCATCAAGGGGCTCTCCCCTCACTTAGAAGTGTTCTTGTGTGCCCACCATCGTTATTAGTGAGCTTGGAAAGAAATGACTTGGGCTGAACAGTTGGAAGCCAAAGCCAGATGTCTCTGGATTAAAGAGAAAAATGAAAAAGTGGAGACAAAAGTCCGGCCTTCCCCTGCTCAGCTTCTCTTGGCCTGGAGAGTTCAAGAGTGAATAAAATACAGTGACAGGATCACGTGAGCTTTATAATGCTTGTCTACTCTTTGGGTGACTCGTTTTCATTTCAGCAATAGTAAAGATGAAAACAAGCCATGCGTCCTCGGAGATGACTGGGAATGAGTTCCACCAGTTCCGCCTCTGGTTTCTTTGTTGGAAAGTTGGCGTGAAATCCCACACATCCCTCATGCCTCATCTGTCGAAGGCAACTCACCCTCACTTCTTGCTCCAAGTTAGTTCTTTGGAAAGCAAAAGACCTCTGGGTCCAGAGCACAGCACAGACAGAAGGCGCTGGAGTGGCTGTTGATTTTATCCCTTTGCATTTTATGAGCTCTTTATTCAGTATACACATGTATCAAAACCTCACATGGCACTCCAGTAATACATATGATTTTTATGTACCATTAAAATATAATTTAAAATAAATTAGTAAACAAAAAAATGGAATTCAGCCAATTGAAATAAATGTTTAAGAAGCTTAAAATCATATATTGCATAATGCAACTACTTAAGTCTAGTGTGTCGGTAATGATTCAACACCTCCTATTTTGTTTTCTCTTTTTGAGACAGGATCTTGCTTTGCAGTTCCTGAACTCACTGTGTAGCTCAGGCTGGCCTCAAACTCAGGCTATCCTCCTACCTCAGCTTCCTGGGAGCTGGGATTCCAGGCATGCTCCAGCATGCCCAGCTTATGTGGTGCTGGGGAGTCGAATCCAGGCCCTTGAGCTTGCTATCAAGTGCTCTATCTAACCACAGAGCTATACCTCCAGCTCATCACCTCCTTTTTGGGAGGGTGTGAAATGGTGAGAACTTTTCTTTTCTTTCTTTCCCCTTTTTATTGATGTGTATAAGTGAAATACATAAAGTTTACATTGATCTTGAGTATTTTGTGCACATACACATTGTGGCAAAGTTACAAATCCTTCCTTTCTCTCTTTTTGACTCTCTGACCCCTTCCCCCTCCCCTCCAGTTCCCATTATTCTCCACATTAAGTTCTATGAAGCCATTGTGATCTGGGATCTGGGTTTCTCATATCAGAGAAACCATTTGATATTTCAGCTTCTGCTTCTGACTCACTTCACTAAGCATGATGGTCTCAAGTTGCCTCCATTTACCTACAAAAGCCTCCAACCTATCTGTCTTTATAGATGAGTAGTATTCCATTGTATACAAATACCACAATTTGTGTATCCATTGGTCTGTTGATGGGTATTTTGGTGACTTCCACATTTTAGCTATTGTTAGTTGTGCTGCTATGAACATGGGTGTACATGTATCTCTGTTATGTGTTGTTCTTAACTCTTTTGGGAAAATTCCCAGAAGAAGCATCATTGGATTGAAGGGGATATTTATTTCCAGTCTATTGAGAGACTTCCATACTGCTTTCCATAGTGGTTGTACCAGTTTACATTCACACCAGCAGGGCAGGAGGGTTCCTTTTTCCCCTCAGCCTCGCTAGTGCTGATTGCTGCTTATGTTCTTGATATATACCAGTCTCTCTGGAGTTAGTTGGTATCTCAGTGATGTTTTAATTTGTATTTCTCTAACGGCTAAGAATGTTGAACATCTTTTCGTGTATATATTGGCCATTTGAACTTCTGCATCTGAGAACTGCCTATTCATTTCTTTTGCCCAGTTTTCAATAGAGTCCTTCATTTTGCGGGGCTTCCTTTCTTCACTTCCCTGTATATTCTGGTTATGAGCTTCCTGTCTGAGGTATTGGTGGTGAATATTTTTTCCCACTCTGTCAGTTCTCTATTTACACTGTTGGTAATTTCCTTTGCAGTGCAGAAACTTTTTAATTCGGTATAGTCCCACTTGTTAATTCTGGGGGCTATTTCTTTTGCTTTTGGTGCCTTGTTAAGAAAGTCTTTTCCTATATCTATGCCTTTTAGATATTTGCCTAATTTGTCTTCCAGAAGGTTCAGTTTTTCAGTTTTAATATTTAGGTCTTTGACCCACTTTGATTTGATTTTGGTACACGGTGACAGGTGTGTGTCTATATTCATTATTCTTTATGTGTGTGTCCAATTTTCCAAGCACAATTTGTCGAAGAAGCTAGAGAACTGTCTTTAAATGGTGGCTTATTTTAAAAATTATTTTGTTAATATGGGCTTGCAATACATGACAGCTACATTTCTGTTAGGTGGTTCATGCATGTACCCCAACACACTGACTCCCACGTCTCCTTCCTTCCCTTGTTCTCCCACTTCCCCTCACCCCACATTTCCATCCCATCTCTGTGGTCTATTCCTTCTCAGAAAATTTATATTTTGTGTTTCTCACCTAAGACAAATCTTACAATTTACAGCCTTCAATGTCTGATTTCTTCACTTAGCTTTATCAACCACATCTTACACACTAACACAAGCCCTTTTTTCTTCCCCGGGGCACACAAAGGTGTGACATAGGAGGGAAAATGTGTTTGAAATGAACTGTGAATGTTGAAGACTTGAGAAATATTGTCATTTTAAGGAAGAAAAAGCATTTTTGTGGGAGGAAGTTTCTTAATTTGTTTGAAATATACATACAGTTGGGAAAGTTATACAAAGAACACAAATGATTATTCAATTAAAGAAATTAGTGGTTTGGTGTATCACTATGTTACTATAAAGCTTTTCTCTCTTTTTTTTTTTCATTCTGTAGTCCAGGCTGGTCCTGAACACATTATGTAGCCCAGGCTGGCCTCAAACTCATGGCAATTGTCCTGCCTCAGGCTCTCAAGTGCTAGGATTATAGGCAGCGCATCATCAATCCCAGCTTTAATCTAGAGGTTTTCTCTAGGGAAATTATCTTCCTGATCCTGTCCTTCTGTGGGGTTCACAGTGCCTCCAAGAAAGTGTTTGGAGGAGTGTATGCAAGACAGGCTTTGGAACCACCCACAGATACCACCTGGGTGTCTCAGACCACGTGATCTTACCATTAAAGAGGTGCATAGGGTACTAGATGGAATGAGCTGGAGGCGAGAGTTGGGGCCCTTCCTAGAGCATGTCTGAACATCCGCATTCACATTTCCAATCTATCCTCCTAACATATTATAAGCAAATACTGTATATTCTCCTCATCTTTGCCTTTTGCAATATGTTTCTCTGTTGAGGTTTAACAGGTTTAACAAATAAAATACATCTAGTTAGATTTAGAGTTTAGCGAAGCAACAAATAAATACTAAGTATAACTATATCTTTGGGACATAATTGTACTTAAAAATTATCCATTATTTATTTGAAGTGCATATTTAGTGGGCATCTTACATTTTACCTGATAATTCTAAAGACCCCATGCCTATTTAAGCTACCTCTAAAATACGGAGATGAATTCAACTCAACGCACATTTTAGTCCATGGAGGGAAAGGTTAGGAGGATCATGGGCAATAGAATCTCTGACTTCATGGAGCTCACAACCTAAGGTCCAGACAGGGATACTGTAATTACTTTCCTATCACTGGGTCAAAATATCTGACTTACACAACTTAATAAGGAAAGGTTTATTTTAGTTCATGGTTTCAGAGTTCAGCCTTTAATCAGCTGGCCTGAAGGCAGAAATGGCTTGGTGGAGGGACATGGAAGAGAGCAGCTGTGCGGCCCGAGGCACCCGGCAGCAGAGGGAGGAGCTGGGGCCTTCCAGGTCGCACCTGTGGTGGCCCATCTCTTGGGCCAGCCCAACTCCTAAGAGCACACTCAGCCATGATTTCATCATGGTTTAACCCACAGACTATGACCAAGCAGCCCTGTGACCCAGTTACCTTTGGAAAGCCCCACCTCTGACACATGCGATTTGGGGTAACATATTAAATATAAATCATAACAGATGCAGAAATAATAAGCACAAAATCCTGCCTTGATGACTGTCCAGGAGAAGACACTGTGAAACAGATTATCACATGAGCAAGACAGACACACAATGCAGCATCTCAAAGGAAATAAAATCACATCAGCAGTGTTTGATAGGTCAGGAGGAAGTGCAGTCAGAGGCGGCGAAGAGAGCAGGCAGGTGCCGGTCAGCATTCATGAATTCGCAAAGGAGAAGTGAGGAGCCCAAGTTTCGGCACAGGAAACCATGGGAGCAAACACCCAGGATGGGGCAGGGTTGGGTATCTGTTCCTAGGTCAAGAAGTCACCAAGAAAAGCCAGTGTTCAGAGCGGGATGGTGGGGAGAAAGTTGAAAATCTCGAGTAAGGGCTGCTTTCAAGCGGGCACTAAGTAAGAGTCTGGTACGCTTTTCTCCTCTGTGAGATCTATTTCAGGTATAGGTCAGCATTTGCCTCTCTGCTCCTGCCTGGTTTCCCTCGATGGGACAAGCTGGGAGCCAGGACGTGTTGAAATGGAGGTGGCATCCCAGAGGACACACGTGGTTGGCAGCCCACATGTTTGTCCGGTGGTTACCACAGAAGAATCACTTCGCTGATCCCAGAGGGTAGGAGAGGAGTAGGCAGAGCCAGAGCGGAAGTGAAGAGACCATGTGGGAAACCACGCCTGCGTGCCAGGAGCGGCACTTCCTCTCTACACATGGCCGCAGTTTGTTTTCATTCGTTTGTGGAAGGTTGGCGGTGTCGGCAGGTTCCAGCTGATGACGCTAAAGTCCTCTCACGGATCATTAGAGTCAGGATTTGAATCCGTATGTAACTCAAAGAGAGGAGAAAAGATGGAACAGGAATAAGGTTTCTGAAAGAGATTTAAGTGTGACTGTGACGTGGATGGAAGGCAGTAAATCAGCCACACCAATGCATTTCCTTCCCATACAGCTTTAGTGCTCAGTGAAGACAGTGGATGAACGGCCCATTAGTAAACAACACCAAAAACTGGCCTGATAATATATTTAGCAACCGACAGTTCAAAACATGTGCTTGAGCTAAGGCAGTATAGGCACAGGAAAGGTGCCTGTCTGGTGTTACAGGCACAGATCTTTCATCCCCAACCCCAATTTCACTCCCTGTGTGTCCATGAACTAGTAATAGACAAAGAGTAACAGGTCTCAATAGCATGCTGGGTGGTGATTATTTTCCATAATAATTCATTTGCATTGTGTTTTATGCTCGTTTGTTCTCTCCCTGTGTTTCTACACATGCACACACACACATGCACACACACACACATACACACACACACACACACACACACACACACAGTGCTGACTGCTGTTGATTAAGTATCAGCTACATGCCATGTCCAGGTCTGCATGCACTCTGTTACAAGTTCAGGTGCAAATGTGGAAAGTGCTGCACTTGGGTACAGGGAGGACAAAATGCAACGATGTTTATCAACTGGAAAGAACTGTAAAATCGGGCCTATTATCCTCCTGAACCTTCAGCCTGGGAGAGACTTTCCTGCAGCATTTGAGAAGTCACCCTTGTATATTTAAGAACTATTCAAAGTGTGATCTGGTTCTGTGTCAGTTTTGATTACAGCTGTTCAAGGAAGTGACCTGAGGCAATTCATCCCATATTGATTGTGAGGCCCATTGCAATCCTCAACACAACTACTGAAATCATTTTCTACACTTGACAAACCATGACGTGTGGAGTGGAGCATCTGGTTGGATCCCTCCTCAGATTGCCTCTCGATGGTTGGCTCTGTCACAGGCACCACTGAGACCTCACTTGTTTAGTACAGTACATGAATCTGCCTTACCCACAGGTCTAGTCATTTCCAAGTAGTAAGGAGAAGGCATTCAGCACTTAATCTCTCAAATAAGAAGTTAGTTGACACACCTGAGGAGACTTTTATTTCCTCTGCACTTCTGTTCACTGAATGCATTACCTTGAATTCAGCATCCTGGAAGAGATAAGCCTTGCCACTCAGAAGCCACCCACACCTGGACAGTACACACAAGGACTGATGTAATCCACCCTGGGAACATATAGGATAGATGGAAATAGTAATTATGGAAATAACAAAAGATAACTATAGCTAAGAGGAGTCACTAATGTACCAGGAAGAAGTATGGCATGGAGACTCCAAGGGTCTATGGTGTTGGATCTTGTGAGCAGGACCCACCTCAAAATCATGCTAGGGAGTAGACTTCAGTGTCCGTTAGTGCCAAGTAAGACAATAACCAACTCCTGGTTTTCTATAGAACAGTTGTAAGGCAGATAATCATGGCGGACAGAGAGGAAGATCAAAGGCCAAGAAATCTAGCATGTCACCAAGGAGAGTTAATACCCCCGGGGCTTTGAGCAAATTATTCATGATCAAGGAGATTCTCATGTAACTGGCCACAATGTAGGAACATTTCTTGTCCAGGATCAGTAACAAACTTCTTGGGAGGGCAATTGAAGATACATATTTGTATGCTATGCTATGAGGTACCAAACAGAGTATGCCACCAGTGCCCACTAACCAGGTGATGAGCAGAGCTGAAATTTGGGGTAAGACTGACATAGAATATATTAAGAAGAAGAATCGAAAATAAGGTTATCTGACCAACATCTTTTAAAAGTTTCAAAGAAGAGCAGAAGTTATTTGTCATCAGACACGAATGTTTGCAGCAGCACTATTCACAATAGTTAAAGGAGTGAGGAACCAAAATGCCCATCAGAGGACGAATAGAAAAAGAAACGGTGGCATATTCACACAATGGAATGTTCCTGAGCCGTAAAAGGGAATGAAATATTGTTAAATTCACAACATAGGTAAAACTTGAAAAATTATGCTAAGTGAAAGAAGCCAGACACAAAAGGTTACATATCATATGATTCCACATTTAGAAAATACCTAGAAAAAAATAAACAAAAAGCAGACCTGTAGTTTCCAGAGGCTAGAGGAGGAAGGAATAGAAAGTAACATGATATCATCAGTGGGTACAGGGTCTACTTTGTAGTATTAAAATGTTCTGAAACAAGATAGAAGTGGTGATTGCACAAATCGCAGCTAGAATACTAGCTCTCCCTAGTAGGGTTAGTCTTATGATTATATCACAATTTTAAAAAGCAATTTACTGGGAAAATTGCAGTAATGCTAAGTGACTCTATTTCCCCACACAAGTTTTTTTACTATTGAACCCGTGGTAATGGGGCCAGTAGCCCTTAGGCTGACCCTCCTTGGCTGTGCAGACCAACTGGCCCCTTGTTCTAAAGCAGAAATCAAGTACTGTAGGATTGTTTTTTTTCTGGCTTGTAAATGTATTCATATTGACATAATAATGCAATCATGTTTAACTTATACATTAAAATATTGACTTTTATTGAAATGTTTTATTAAAATTAGAATCCCGGAAATCCTAGGAAACACACTTAAATATCATGTCCTTAGTAAGGTATTTGGAATTCGCACACTTAGGTCAGTATCCCAAAGTCTGTTTTGGGATTTTTGTGACCTTAACCTTATCCCTGAAGGCCTGCAGTGCTTTCCCCACCTGCTCAAGATAGGTGCAAAACACGGAGGTCCAACACCTACAGTGTTCCTCCCCAGTGACTCCTGATGCAGTCCTTGGGGTGAGCCCTCTCTACCCCATGTAGGACACCTGGAATTGGCAGTGTGCCCCTGGACCTGCCAAGCTCACAGCTACTCTCCAGGGACACACCAGCATTTTCATTGAGTAGTCTCGATTAGACTTCTCTTGTTCAGTATCAATTCACAATCTACAGCCCCCCACAACTTAATTCAAAATTATGAGCATTTGTGCTGGAGGTGTAGCACAAGGGCTAGAGCACTTGCCCAGCACTCACAAGGCCCTGAGTTCAATTCCACAGGTGTGGTGGCATAGGCGTATAATCCCAGCACTCAGAAGTCTGAGGCAGGAGGATTGCTGTAAATTCAAAGCCAGCCTGGGCTATATAGTGAGTTCAGGACCAGTCTGAACTACAGAGCAAATTCCTATCTCAAAAGAAAAAAATTATGAACATTTGTATGGAAAAGTAACCATTAATTTTATTAAACTAATAGTTCTCGAATTTAGCTTGCTTCAAACTCAACTGAGAGACTTCTTAAAACAGAACGCTGGGCGTCTTCCCTACAGTTTCTGACTTAGTAGGTCTGTCTTTTTATATTTGTAGCAATTTCTAGCAAGTAATGCTAACCCTGCTAGTCTGAGACCACACTTCGTATACCACAGCACTAGATGCTCAAAGTTCTCTGCCACCGAGCCCTCTGAGGCCCTGCCTTGATGGTGCAGTCCAGACTTCAGTGCAGCGATGTGAGTTCTTAATTGCACTACGATTACCTACTAGCGCTGTTGTTAATCACAGCACATTGAGAATCTACCTAATTCTTGACAGATCTTTTATCTTTATAAATTATTTATTACTAAAATAATATAGCTACAAGGACTTGAAAACCTCTGGCCAAAGTCTTGCACCTCAGTAGGTCCTGTGAGCAGGTAGGGCGGATACACTTCCAAACCAGATGCTTCTTCAGGCTGGTCAAACCAAAATGCCAACAGGAGCAGTGGGGCTGGCTCTGCAGGGGGGCGAAGATAGTGGCAGCCAGTCTTGGGATGATCTGCCCATCTGCCCTGTCACTGTCTTTGCCTCCAACCTTTTCTCAATCTCTTAAGTTCCCGTTTGCCAACTGTGACCCTTTGAGTCAAGCAGTTCTGTGGATTGCAGCCAGTTTATTTTTAGTGAGCTAGAGCAGAAGAAAAGAGAAAATATCCTAGGACATTGTTTTTGAAAGAAAATTTTGTGCTTACAGGTGCACGTGTGTGTGTGTGTGTGTGTGTGCGTGTGTGCATGTGTGCGTGCGTGTGTGTGCATGTGTGTGTGTGTGAAGGATTTTATTAGTTACAATGCATATGAAATGTACTCATTGTACATCTCAACCAAAACTGTTTGAAAATGTTCCATTTGCTAAGTTGCAAAGCAAAGCCACATCTTTTAACATCATTTTATATTAGATAAAATTATTTGCCTGAAGATACCAGAATGTCTAATAAAAACCTAGGAAGGCAGCTTCTCTCCTTGTCCTTGAAGCAGCATATCAGGGGTTTCGTGAGGACACCAACATTCCTTAGATAATAATTCACCTTGGCTTTCATTGAGTAAAGCACTTATTAATCATTAGAGCACTGACTTGCCCTACTATCCGGAAGGCAAGATTATTCTTGATTATTCCTGGGAAGAAGAACGTGACTAGAATATTTTTTAAAAATTGAAATTTATAAGTAAATCAGTAACTTCCTTTCAGGTAAATTTTCACCTGCTTTTCAGAACCTGAAATTGAACAGGAATACAGTGTTCTATGACTATGACTGGATCATCTCCCTCTGGACCCCCTGCTGTCTTTCACAGGGAGCCCCGCGGAAGGGGAGCAGTGTAGACAAATTCACTAAGTAGCTCTGTGAAGCCCCAAAAGCCACGCAGCGCAGAGGCTGTTTCTGATCACTTGACTTGCTGTACCTTCAGTAAGTCATGCTCTAGTGAGGGCAGAGATAAACTTGGCCTCCAGTGCAAGCCAGGTGCAGTCCAGCCGCCGGGGAAGGGAAGTTGCCATTGCTATTATCTCTGTTGTCTCCATTGTTAGCAGTGACTATGTAATCTCATGTATGCCAACCTGGATTCTAAGGATAGGCTTCTAGGGGTCTGAAGACATTAACCTATGATCAAATATGTCTCGAAACCACTGAACACATTGGCTGGTTAGGAAGATGTGTGGTAGTCTGGGTCTAATAAAAGAGCCACAGCTTATACAAAAAAAAAAAAAATTCTGAGAAGGAAAAATTCATTGGAATATTTTTCTCCAGACTTTGAAGCTGCCACACTAGTCAAGCCAGAACTAGATTTTTTTTTGGACTAACTATGAACCCTATACTCTGCGCTCTGTGTGTGTGTGTGTGTGTGTGTGTGTGTGTGTGTGTGTGTGTGTGTGTGTAAAACTTTACAACTAAGAGATCTCTAAAATTGAGAACTCCGTCTACCCGTGTTTCCTTCTGTCTCCTCTCCAAGATCTTTCATCAGTAGAAACAATAGTTATTTCTGTGTGGCATACAGTGGGTGGCTTTTTAAATTTAAACTGCCTAATTTAGTATTGGCTTAATTCCTTTCCCTTAATTTCATTTTCTACTCCTAAATCCCGATAATAACTCATTCTAATCCAAATGGCTATAAATGACTGTGTGATTTGAGACTCTACTCTCATGAGTAAAAAAGAACTCAGCTGAAGAGTGACGTAAGTCAATCAAGCAAACAGATGTAGCTGCGTGACTTACCCTGAACAGTGTCATGGCTTGGATCTTAAAGAATTAATAAGGCTGTCGGAAAAGGTAATGAACTAATCAAATATATTTCCTAGCTTCTTCCTTGTGCCAGAAGAAGAAGAGGAAGAAGAAGAAGAAAGAAGAGAGAGGGGAAGGCAAAATTTCTAAATGTCTTCTCGTCCAGTAGGCACTTTGATGATTGCTACCAGACTGGAACTCATATTCCAACAAGGAGACTGGGCACATGTTATGGTTTGGATCTGGAACATCCCCTAAAAGTTGCCTCATGCATTTTGATGCTGTGAATTGCCTATGGATTCTATGTGCTGTTAAAGGGTGGTGTTAATGAAGAAGGGTAGGTGACAGGTGTGTAGTAGAAGATAGGTATGTGGCATATTATAGATAACAGGATTGTGGTGGTTTAGGGGCATGTTGTAGTTTACGGTTGTGTGGCACATTACTGGTCAGGTACCTGGAAGAGGCAGAGTTTCCATATGATTAAAACAGAACACGAATTAGCAAACTGTAAGATGCGTGGTTTATCAAGAAGAAAACCAGTGTCAGAGTCCCAGGTACCTGGAAGGTCCATGGGTCGTTTCATCTTCAGTTACGCTTGGAAGCTGGGGTCAGAGTTAACAGGTATCTAAACAGATACCTAAAAACAACCGTATGTGTTCACTGCAAATATCTCTTTTATTTCCTAATAAAATCTGAACACTCAGTCTTTACATAATTCTTTCTATAGGAAAGAATTAGTAAAGATATTTTACTGCTTGAGACATACTAATATTATTGTATATCCTTCCCCAGATTAAGAATCTTGCTTTTATTTCTCAATCCACAAATATATAAATGTTTGAAAAGTACATTTAGCCACAAATGGAGTCAACTACGCTCATAGGAGAGTGGCTACATGTCCATTAAACTGTTGACTCTCTGCCCCCACTGTGACCCTCCATCCCAGGGTGTTCTGTTATAGTATGCCCCTGGAAGGAAACCTAGTTTCAAAGAAAATAAAAGCTTTTTCTATTCTTAGTCTTAGACAGTATGATTGACAAGCGGAGACCTTCCTGCTCTCCTGTTCCAGTCCTGGGATGGCTGAGGAAGCAGCTGCCCTGTGCTTATGAGAGTGCAGAGGCAGTGTGGTCCAGCCTGAGGGTCTCGTCTCCAGCTAGTAACCCCCGAGCAGCAATGATCTGTGAGGAGAGTGGAGCCACCGAGCAGTAAAAGCCTGCTCCAACTTTTAATTTTTGTTTTAGTGGCACTGAAGGTTGAACTCAGTGACTCTGCACTGAACTTCACCTCCCTGTCCTTTATCATCATCATCATCATCATCATCATCATCATCATCATCATCATCATCATCATTTTGAAACAGGGTCTTGCTAAATCACTTGCTAAGTCATTTGTCTAGGCTGAGTTTGAAATTGCAATCCTCCTGCCTCAGCCTTGCAAAGTGTTCAGCTTCCTTCAGTTTTTTTGAGGCCCCTATGTACTGAAGCAGTAACAAGACTTCAGAGAAGATTATGGATTAGGGGATGGAGGAATAGCACAACAGTTAGAGCCCCGTCTAGCAAGCAGAAGGCCCTGAGTTCATTGCCTCAGAACCACATAAACTGGGCAGAGTGACACATGGCTGTAATCCTAGCACTTGGGAAGGTGAGGCAGGATGATTGCCATGACTTCTAGGCTAGCCTGGGCTCAGAGCCAGTCTGAACTATGAGCCAGGTCCTGTCTCAAAAAAATGCAGCTTATATCCATAATCCTAATCCATAAACCCCAGAAAAACTCACAGACAGACACAGGAGAGTAGAAACCAAGAGCAAGAAAAAGATACTGATGTAAAGGACATCAGAGACCTCCTAAGTATACAACACACAATTTAAAAAGTTCTAAAAGATAAAATGTGGGGTGAATATAGATAAACCTACTTTTATCTAAGTAAATATTTATATAGTTACTTAAGAAGTTTGAACAAGTCTCAGTAAACTGGTTTTACAACGACCTTTTTTGAGATAGCACTAAAGCTGTGATCCAGGAAAGAAAAAGTTGATAAGCTGAACTTGGTTAAAATTAAAAACTATTCTGCAAAAGATATTGTTAGGAGAACGGTAGACACACCCTGAACTAGAGCACGCGCTTGTGAAACACACCTGTGGTGAAGGAATTGTGTCAACAATCAGCACGGAGTGTGCAAACTCAACAGGAAAAGGACCACCGGTGAAAAGGGGGGCAAAAATCTGACCACGAACGGAAATACATGGGTGGCAAATGGGCACATAGTGAGATGCTCAGTGTCACATCAGTAGAGAATTGTTAATTAAAATAGCAATGAGATCCTGCTAGGAGGGCAAAAATCCAAAACACGGAGAACGCCTAATGCGGATGGGCTGTGGAATGCAAAATGTTTAGAAGGTACTTCAGAACTCCCTGAACGTGGTCTCATCCTGTGACTCACCAGGCAATGAGAACTTACACCCAACCAAGTACCAGTACGTGGATCTTTATGGCAACTTTATTATTTATTGCCCAAACTTGGAAACAACCAAGATGTCTGTCAGTGGGTGTGACCATTGGAAGGATTATGCCAACATGAAGGGATTAGGGCAGACCCAGCCTACAGTACTTTTTTTTTGAGACAGGGTCTCGCTCTGTAGCCCAGGCTGGTCCTGAACTCGCTATGGAGCTCAGACTGGCCTTGGACTCACAGCAATCCTCCTGTCTTGGCCTCCCAAGTGCTGGGATTACAGGTGTGTACCACCATGCCCAACTTAGGTGGTGCTGGGGAATTGAACCCAGGTACTTAGCGCTTGACTTTGTGCTTGCTAGGCACGCCCTTTAACCGCTGAGCAATTCCTTCAGTCCCCCAGGCCAGCCTACACAGTACATGTGTGCGAATGACTCATAGGCCAGCAAATGAGGAAAGAAAGCTCACCCTGAATGGTAGCAGCCCAACCGACAACCCACAGACTGGCAGCTGGTACTAATAAGAAGGAACCTTACTGTGGCCTCTTCCCTTGGGCGAGCTCTGGCCTTCAGCTTCATCTCTGGACATCGATCCCTGGCTCCGACTCACACAGAGTGCCCTGCAGCCTTGGGCACTGTTCTTCTAGCTCACGTCTAGCTGGGGATCCTCGGCTCTCGCATGTGCAGGTGGCCATTTTGGACTGTGTCTTTAGACTCTGTAAGCATCTTACTAAGTGTGTGTGTGTGTGTGTGTGTGTGTGTGCACGTGTGCAAAATTTGGATTAATTCTCCTCCAAAGTCCCTAATCAATACAGCAGATGTATGGACAAACTGTACTACATCTAGACAATGGACTACTACTTAATGCTGAACAGAAATGAGCTATCAACTCATACTAAGATGTGAAAGAAACTGAATGCATATTACTAAGTAAAAGAAGCCAATTAAAGGATCCCACCTGTGAGACATTCTGGAAAAAGCAAAATTATGGAAATTAAGATCCAAGTTGAGAGGAAAGGGAGGGGCAAATAAGTGGGGCACAAGATATTTTTAGGACAGTGAAACTGTTTGACAAGATGACAGTGGATACGGGAGAGACATTATGCATTTGTCAAAATCCACCCAACTGCACAATAGGGTGAGCTTGATGCAAGCGATGAACTTTTCATTAATAACAATGAAACCAGTTCTTTGTCTGTAACAAATGTATCACACTCCCAGGAGATGTGAATGATAGAAGAAAATGTAAGTGGGTGGGAAGAGATTATGTATGGAACTCTCTGTACTGTCACACAAATTTTCTATAGACGGAAAACTGCTCTAAAAATAAAGTCAGCATTTTAAAAAGGCAGTGACAAGGTCATGTTCAGCACATGAGAGGTGATCATGAGAGCTGAACAAAATCTGGCATTGGGGAAGTGAGGAAAGGCTTTCCAGAGGAAGAAAGGTCTACACACTGGGTCCTCCTGGCGTTTGTACTCCTGGTGACTGAGTCCAGAATCTTCACACTCAACTATATCTCCAGCCCATTTTTTACTTTTGATTTTGAGACAAGGTCTCACTTAAGTTGCCAAATTGCCCAAGCTGTACTTGAACTTGAGCTCCTCCTGTCTCAGGCTCCTAGAGTGCTGAGATTACAGTTCCAAGCCCAAAACGGGGCTCGCATTGAGTTTAAAGAGAAGGTGGAAAAAAAGGAGGACAAAGAAAAAACCAAGAGAATAAGACCACAGGCAGAGCAGGCTGAACAACAACATCCCAAACATACCAGGTCTTAATCCCTGGAGCCTGCAAGTGTGAGTATATAAGGGAACAAAAAAGGTCTTTGCAGATGTGATCTTGAGATTCCAAGCTGTGAATCTTGAGAGGAGGATGTTATCACAGGTTGCCCAGGTACACCTTAAACCCAATCCCAAGTATCCTCATAGGAGAAAAGCAAAGGGAGCTCAGAGGCATTGTGTTGCCATTACTACTGTGGAACGCCTGAGGCAGGCTAACTTTATAATGGAAAGAGTTTAGTTTGGCTCACAGCTCTGAAGGTGTAAGGTTCAGGGGCCAAATCTGGTGATGGCCTTCTTGTTGCAGAGTCCCAGGGTGGTACAAGACATCACAAGGCAAGAGAGAGGGAGTGTACAAGCCTATGCTTCTGGTCTCTGCCAGTCATGTTACAAAGCCAGCAGGATTGCTTTATGGGCTCCACTCTGATGACTTTATCTAATCTTAATCACTTCTGAAAGATGCCACCCCATAAACGCCATCATCGTGTTATTATGGAGCTTGAACCAGGGTTTATGTTCTGCCAGTGTTGAGAAATGAACACCGCAAACAAAGAATAAAGTCATGAAAGGTAAGATTTATTACAATGGAGAAAGGCAAGATTTGGGAAAAGGGCTAAAGGCAGCTAAGGGTTAAACGCTCTTGAGAGAGTGGAGATAGGCTTGGGGTCCCCTGTTGTGTGATTTAGGGGTAACTTTATATGCTCAGCTATTGCTAGGCAGGAGTCAGATGGCCCTCATTGATTGGGTCCAGAGGTCGACTTTTAATTTTGATTTTCCAGGGACTGGTGGTTTGTTAGGAATGTTAATGTTTTGCCTGAGGACCCTGGTTCCATAGCAGCCTGTCCTAAATTTTGTGTAAGTTTTGTGCTATTCTCGCAACCTGTTTTGTGCTAGCAACCTGTATTATAGCATGTAAGTTTTGCGTTGTGCTGGCTGCTCTGTGGTTCCTGTCTTTCTGAGAACTGATCTGTCCATGACAACACCTTGATCTGCCAGGCCTAACTGCTCTAAACTTCCCTAAATGAATTCTATCTTAATTGGATTAAGTTTACATTTTCTTAATACCATTAATATGTGACTTTGGGGATCCACTGCATGAGTTGGGGGACAAATTGTGCTTAAGACACAGCACACGTTGCCATAGGAGAAGGCAAGGTGCCAACAGAGGCAGACATTGCACGATGCAGCCCCGAGCCATGGAATGCTGGATGCCACCAGACGTTTTTGATGGAATTCAACCCTGCAGGCCCTCTTGTGTCGGCCCAGTGAAACTCATGTTGAACTGTTGGCCTCCAGAACTGTAAAAGATAAATTCATGTTGTTAAAAACCCAACCAGTTTGTTTGTGCTTGTTTGCAGCTATTTGTTATGATAGTCACAGGAAACTAATGCAAAAAGAGATGATAACGTGTTCTCAGGATGCTTCCTGTGTGTCTGATGCTACGTGAGGTGCTCTACATAGATTGATTATTTTAATCCTAACAAAAAATGAGGTAGATATTTTCTTCAGTCTTGCTTTGTATGTGAGAAAACTGAGGCCCAGAGAGGTTAGGCAACTTGACCGAAGTCACAACTGCTGGGACATGACATAGGTGGCCCTGGAGGCCCCAGAATCCTTATGCACCCACCAGGCAGCATTGGCCTCAGACAGGAAACAGCTGTTGTGTGCGTAGGGGAATCACCGTGCAGTTTGACGAGTGGCGCAGTGAACAGCAAAACGAGGCTAGAGAGCGAAGCAAGAGCCAAGGCACTGGCTCCCACCGTCGTCTAACGGCCACCCTGCATGTGCAGCACCAGGTGTCTGTTCACAGCCTACTGCAGAGCCCCATCCTCCATGCCCGACTCTGCAGGCCTGGGGCGGGGCTCCAGGGTTTCCATTTCTAACAATTCTTGGGTTTCTATTTTGCTTCCAGTTTCCGAATACCTGCAAAACCTGGCTGGCGACCTTCGTCATGTGAGCAGTGTCTGCTCTGCTCTACCATCTTCTGATCTCTAAAAAACTGTTCAGCATATTTGCCCATTAAGAAAATGTGAAACAACCAAAATGAGACTGCATCTTACCTCAGTAAGAATAAGTAACATCAAGAACTCAAATAGCAACACATGCTGGGGATGATGACGGAGGAGAAAACTTTCTACCTTGTTGGTGGGACTGTAAACTACTACTACAACCACTATGGACGTCAGTATAGAGATTCCTCAAAAAACCAAGAGTAGAAGAAATTTCATTACCCAGCCATACTTCTTGGTATCTTTCTGAAAGAGTTAAAGATACCGTATCTATGTTGATAGCAGCAGAGCTCATAATAGCTAAATCTTGGTTGCAGCCGAGACAACCATGAATGGACAAATACATACACAATGGAGTATTACTCTGCTACAAAGAAAAAAATTGGAATCATTTGTAGAAAAATGGATGCAACTTGAGACCATAATGCTTAGTGAAGTAAATCAGAGATAGACAGTTAAGTATCACATGGCTTCTGTTATGTAAGAACCCCAAAATATAAGTAACTTAAAAGCAAAATAAAAGAGAGAAGATAAGAAACAGGGAGGCCAACTTTTGGAGATGGGGAGGGAGTCCGGGAAGGATGAAAGAGAAAAAAAATCTGGGGGTGGGAGAGAAAGCAAAAATGACCAAGAATTCCCCAATTAACACACATCACAAGCATATAGTCATTGAAATTCTAAAGGATACTAAGCAAATAGAAAGCTTTCACTCATCCTTCTCAAAGATGGGCAGAACTAATATTATGGTTTGGATCTGGAATGTCCCCCAAAAGTCTCATGTATTTGAATGTTATAGATTGTCCATGGAACCATGTGCTGTTGGGAGATTGGGACCTAGTCTGGAAGGGTGGATTACAGGCACATGAATTGGATTACAGGCATGTAGTGGGGGCTTACCACACCCTCCACACCTGGATCCAGGAGGGGCTGATCACTGGGATGAGACCTGGAAGGACAGATAAGCTGCTTCCTGCCTTCCTTGGAGGACTAGTCTCAATTTGCCTTGACTTGCCTTCCTGTGTGTGATGTCGTGAGAAGCTGCCTCCACCTCTGCCTCTGCCGTGTACTTCTACTGTTACCGGCCACCCCTGAGTGGACTGTGACCTTCTGAAACTGTGAGCTAAAATAAACCTTTCCTCCCCTAAATTTGCAGATGTCCAGTATTGAGTCACAGCCACAAGAAGGCAACTGAGACAACCATATAATGCCCCTGGTGGGGGCGGGGGAGGTGATGCTGAGCTTGGCGCATGAAGCAGGGGGGTGGGTGGGTGGTGAGCATGATTTGAGAAGCACTGGTTTGAGGAACAAGAACCCATTTAGGAGTTTCAAGGCCAGAAGCAGCTCTGTTAGAACTGCATTTTGGGAAATTTCCTGAGGTGCTGGGCAAGAAGGCATTCGGCAATGTCAGCCAAACTCAGCATTTCAAATAGAGAAAAGTGTCCCCAATTTGTGTGAGGAAGAAAGTGACCAGATAGCGTATGGATACCCAGCTTGTACAGTGAGGGTCTGTGAGGCTGTGGGCGACTTTCCAAAGACACCGGCTGTCTCATTTATAAAGCAGAAATAGCATTAGAAGGGTCAAATAAGCTAAACAAAGTGTGACATTTGCCATAGAGCAAGTACCTGTGACATTGAAGGGCTTTTGTTTTTATCTTTAGTATTATTATTATTAGAGGGACAGGCCAGAAGCTTCACCCCCAGAATGGATTCTACCTGAGAAAATAGTTATTTCAACAAAACTACACTCAAGGGAATATACTCATAGAAATAAGTATGCTATAATTTAACTTATCCACCACAATTTGGACCAAATAATTGTATGGAGTCTAAATTTTAAATAGGAAAAAACTTGATTATCCATTTGGATTATTCTTCATTTATTATGAGCATAAAATGTTGCCAAAGTTGGCAGGAAGAACTTTGAAAATTATGCTTTTTGTTAGAAAAATGTTACTATAAAAGCATAAAAATTGGAGCAAAAACATTTTTATTATTTTTAACACCAAGTTAACAAATCCCACAGTGACACCACCTGAGAGGAAGGCACTCAAAGTGCGATCTCATTAACATTGTATGACGCTTCCGGTCCACACCTCTGACACCCTATCAATTTCCTAAATCTGAGTTAACACCATCCATCTGAGGGTCATTTGGAAAAACACTGAATTAGGTGATTCTTCAGCTCTTTTCATACACCCAGCTCTGAAACTGCACAGCTCTTGAGTGTGCATGTTTCCTGAGTTAAGTGAATGAGACTGATTTTCACCAGATTCACTGATTCAGGCATTGAATAACGAGCCTGTCTTTGAAGGTACAGGGAACGGTTCTCTCTGCTAGGCCATCAATCTTGGTCACATTTCGGGGAGAAGTGGAGAAAGTAGGTCTCGTCCTCTTTAAGTGCCAGATGCAGAATAAGGCACTGAAAGTCTACACCCAAGGTCACTGAAGAAATCTGTTCCCAAGCTGCCACCAGATTCTGTGCCTCTGTGATCCTCGCCCCCGGGGCTTTCTGTTAGATTTTGCTGATGCTCCTAAACGGGAGAATTCCCGTGGGCTCTCAGTCCCAACCGCCTGGCTCACCAGGGGATTGAAAGCGTCAGGTGACACTTCAGTTGGAAAACCGGCAGGAGTCATCAGCCTTGTTGCTTTTGTTGTTTGCCAACAGACTGCGAAAGAAAATTACCATTTTACTTTGCATAGTTTCTTTTTTTCCCCTCATTTTATTGATATGTACAAGTGCAGAATTTAAGGTTTACAATGGAGTTGAGCATTTTGTGCACATACGTTTCTTGTCAAAGTGACAAGGGCTTTCCCGCTCTCCTTTTGTCCCTCCCCCTACCCTCCCTTCCCTCTCTTCACCCCCACCCTGTCCCCCTCTTTCGCTTTGTCTTTCATCTAAAGTTCCATGATATAGTTGTGGTCTGGGTCTCTCATATCACAGAGACCATCCGATGTTTCACCTTCTGCTTCTGACTCACTTCACTAAACATGATATTCTCAAGTTTCTTCCATTTGCACTGCTGGTGGGAGTTTACATAGTTTCTTAAGGGACGATAAGTACATTTTCATACAGGTACGGGGCATTATCACATGCCCTGTGAATATTCTGTTCCATGCCTCTGCTGCTTTTTCTATTTGTTTTCTCCACATTAAGGATGTTAGTTCTTCATATTTCTAGAAAGATTTTCCTTCTAAACTATTACTGATATAAATGGATTACAGTCTTTGATGTCCACAGAGGAGGCTTTTTTGTCCTTTGTCCATGATCCTCAAAGCCTCACTTGCCAAAACGAAAAGGAAATCGGCTACACGTCAAGTCAGTTCACCTCTTCGTCTAACAACCTAAATCATCCCCGGAGGTAATGCTCACTTTCAGAGGATTATTGTTTAGTCAATCGGGCATGCTCACGCACACACGCATGCGCACGCACGTACACGTAAGTACCTCCCACTTCCACCTTCACTTCCGCTTCTCGCATAATGATATTTGTTATACAAGAGGAAGTGGGGTAATTTGATCACAGGGCACCAAGTGAATGTTCCTTAGGAACGCGCCGAGGACCCATGTCCTCCCCAGAGCCACCTGTAGAATAGCTGTCCTGCCATTCCGAGCGGCAGCTCCATTCAAACCAGGCATTTACTGACGCCTGCAGCTTGGTGGCCCGAAGATGTCTCCCTGCTTGAGCCGCTCGCAGGAGGCTCCAGCCCCACTGCCTTGGCTTCCTCTCGCTTAGTTGTAGACCCCCAGGGCGTCTGCCACATACTTTATCCTCAGGTCTGGCCTAGGTGACCAACATGTAGGGTTTGGTGCAGGCACGACTCATGCTGGATAGAATAGAAGCTCCAGGGATCGCTACTCAGTGCTCCCACTTGGCCAACTGCAGGAGCTCAGAAAAGTATATTACCTTTGGGCCAGCTCAGTCCAGCCCCACTGGGCGCCGCCACCTTAGCACAAAGCCCCTCATGGATGCCTCCGCCAAGACCTGAGCGGGTGAAACCAGAGGCCGCCCGCCCAGTTAGTGCCCTCGGTTGACCTGACATGACTTCCTCTCTGGGACGTGTGTCTCATTGTCCGCTTGCTCTGCTCCTCTTCCTACCGCCACAGGACTGGAAGAGATAAGCCTGCCCTGCTTCTGACTCCCTGAAATAAACTCCTTGGGGTGTCTCTGAATTCTGCAGTTCCATATGCTCATGTCTTGTGGCAAAATCCTATTCTGAATGTCAGAGCCTGTTCTACTATGCCAGTTTTTAAAAAATCTTCTAAGTATAGTTGCTCCATCTTTTTTTTTGTTTACAAATCTTTAAATATTTAAATATATCAGTCATGCCCTTTATGGAAGTTTCATATTTCTATTTTCATCTGAAGACTGTAGCACTTGATTATTATTTTAAACAACTCGTTCCTATAGTTTTCTCTGACATCATTTCGAATGCTTTGTTTTGTCTTTAAGCCATATAAATTTTTGTATATACAATGAATTGGGGATATCTTATTTTTCCTGCATGGATAGCCACAAAATCATTTCATGTATTTAGATTTCCTGATGTAATTACACACTAACTTCCCCTTTACACATTGATCTGTTTCTAGATTTGTTTCCCTAGGTCTGCAATCTCTTGGTAGCTGCAAGGAATGCTCTGAGTCATTTTTCATTCTAAGTAATTTTTTTCCTTTGCTCCTATATTCCTTTTTATTATACCATGTAGCAAAAGTGTGTATGCATTCCTGTCAGTGTACACATGTGTATGTACATGTAGATATAGGCCCATCTATCTACCTCAGATATTTTATTTCCTCAGTCCTTACAAGTTCTGTCCAGACATTTTGTTTTCAGATTTTAAATTTATCTTGACACAACATATTTGATGGCACCTTGCATGCTGAATCTCTGTGGTGACAGCTGTCACATGAGCCAGGATGACAGAGAGGACAACATCTTGTGGGTACTTGTTGGAATATCCCAGCTCCACCTTCTCTTTTGGAAGGCAGGTACCTGTCCTGATCCAGGCTCATAATACCTGCAGAATGGAGAAGAATGAAACAACTTGTTCCCATCAGCTGTACTTCAGAGCGAGGAGGAAAGAGCAGGGAGTGGGGACTTTTTTGAGGGACACTAAATCCACACTAGCCACCCTAGCTCATCCCTGAGGTAGGGTCTCACTCTATCATTCAAGCTGCACTTACTATGTAGCCCAGGCTGGCCTCAAACCTACAGCAATACCTCTGCCGCAGCTTCCTGAGTGCTGAAATTATAGGAATGCACCAACACACGTGACTATTTTTTAAAATACAGTGCTGAGGAATCAAACCCAGGGTCCCGTGCATGCTCGGCAGGCTCTCTTAACCACTGAGCTATGCCTCCAGCCCCTTCTCTTATCCTTTAAACAGTCACCCATCCCAAATCATGTCCTTCTGGACCCAAATAATGCAGCAGGTACAAATACATCTTGTTTTTAAAGTAAGATAAAAATAAACTTGGATAAAATACTAAAAAGTAGTCTTTCTATATCCCATGTTTCTTGAAAAATACAGTGAGTGTGTAGATGCTTGTTTGCAACAAATACATTTTCCTGAACTCAAATCATAAATAATTGTGTGCAACTTAATACACTTAGGTTCTTGTTTTCTAATGAAATTCTCATGGCAACACTGTAAGGTAGACTCTTGGGTTTCTTTCGTTCTTTCTTTCTTTCTTTCTTTCTTTCTCTTTTTTGAGACAGATTCTCACTCTGTAGTCCAGGCTGATCCTGAATTCATTAGGTAGCCCAAGTTGGCCTCAAACACATGGCAACCCTTCTGTCTCAGCCAGATCTCGGTTTTTGTTTTGGTATGGTGCTGGGAGTTGAAACCAGGGCCTTCACAGTGAGCTACATCCCAAATCAATTTTATTTTTGCTTTTAAGACAAGGCTTCGCTGAGTCTCTAAAAGTTGCCTACACTGGGTTGGAACTTGCAGACCTCTTGTCTCAATCTCCCAGAGTGCTGGAATTACAGGGCGTAGACAGGTTGGTTTTAAAAATTGGCTTTAGGAGCTGATAACGTCCTGGGCCTGTAACCCCAGCACTCTAGAAGGCTGAGGCAGAAGGGCTGCAAGTTCAAGTCCAGTCTGAACCACTTAGCAATTTAGAGAGACTCTATCAAAATTTTAAAAGTAAATAAAAGAACTGAATATGTAGCTCAGTGCAAAGACCCTGAGTTGAGTCCCCAGCACAGCAAACTAAATAAATAAAGGAATAATTAATTATCTAGATAATTAAAATACTAGTGTATACCTGTATTCACTAACTGGGAAAAAGCTCTGAATCATTCTTGAAGGAAGTTAGCATCTTGGTTGCTTTTTAAATGATATGATTGTCAGTAGTTTTCTTTCTTCTTCTAATAATTATTCATATATTTTTATAAAGATGAATAATGTCCTCCCAAAAGTTTATGCAGAATAGATCTTTAAGAGTCTGAATAATTTTTACTCTGAAATATCACCAATTTTTCTCAACATCATATAATATATTCTAGTCAATAAATATTAATGAGTGAATATCTGATTGAAGTTATAGCTACATGGAAGCTATTTGTATTGTATAAATAGATCCATATGTTATATATAAACTACATAAACTATTTTTGAACTGAAATTTTATCAAATGTATTTTTTATTAGATTGCCAATTGACAAACTGCTTTACTCAGTTTCCAGCGTCAGAATCACCATTTAATAATTGCCTATTCACAAAGAACAACAGTCCTTTTATAAACTCAGGGATTTTTGGCTTGTAGCCTTGTAGGCAGAGTTCACTGCACTATTTATAATTGTCCATACAAATTGGTCATAAAAGGATGGTATTTGGGGTTAGTTTAATCAGTTCCCAGAAGAATGCAGAAGCAAACTTGTAGCTAAACTCAGAAATGCTACTTGATTATCTACATGTGGAGTTTTTCCCCATTTAAAACACATAAGCTCAGTTAAATAAGCAACTTATATTTGACTAAAGCTTTTTATTCAACTGTCTGAGATAAATGGGGAAAAATACAGAACCAAGTAACAGCCAACAAGCAAAACTGCTGCCAGACTCTAGGCCCCAAGGAATTAAGGAACAGACCGGCCATTTTTCATGAGGGTAGGGACCGATGTATAGGGATAGGATTACAAAGATCAATTATAGAGGGCGCCATAATCCACCTTGAAATGTCGCTTTTGCTGGAGAAGAGGGAATGAATCATCAGTAAAGCCCACAGCGAAGCAGAGGACATTATCCTTCAGCACACGTTCCCCTCACCTGGAGAGGCGTACACAAGCGAAGGCCCACCTGGATGTCAACGTGAAATACAGAGTAAAGCAAATAGTCCGCGTTTCAGGCCTCTACGATGAGGTGGTTAGTACTCCTCCCTCACGCCCCGCCTAACTGGCCCAGAATTTCCTGCGTCTTCTCCTCTCAGAGCCCAAAGGTCTCTGAAGTCCGGGGCACATGACATATGCACTGGGTGGCCGGCTCTCTCTCCTGCTGGGTCTCCCAGGCTCTGCCATTGCCCAGTAGTGATAATACTAAGCAACTCTGCGTGTCCTTCCAAGGCCCTCCCTGGTCCTCCTTCCCAGGGTGGAACTCCAATTTCCTGTTAACTCTGTGACATTTCTTTCCACTTGTCTTCTCTAACATCAGTCTAGTCTTACCTAAGAATACTCTACGGCCTTCTGTAGAAAAAGGAAATCTTTTCCACGAGCACGTTGACCCTGTCGTAATGCCCCAGGCAGAGACTTGCTCTTATTTGGTTCCTGCACCCCTGAAACCCGTAGATGGTGTCTCCTGGTTGTTTTTCTTCCCAGTTTCCGGCGTCCCATTGTCCCCATTTGATATCACACTTAGCCACACGTCTACCAGTGGACGGATCTAAAGTTCTTTTCAGTGTTCGCTGGGGTCAGTCACGTGCCTAGTTCTGGACATTCGTAGCTGAGCAAAGCCAAGAGCTGTCTCAGGACTCTGAGCTTTCTGGAAGGTGAGAGGTAAGACCAGAATAAAGTAATCACTGAAGGTGGAGTCATAAAGCAGAGAAAAGGGTGCACCGGCATCCAGAACAAGCACACAAGGGCTGATCAACAACATATGGAAAATGTTTAAGCTTTTAAAGTAATAAAAGACACACGGTCATTAATTCCTCTCCCCTACACACACTTTGAATGCACTGCATCGTTCCGGTCACTTTCTAAAGTGGTCCGTCCTAAAAGTCCCGTCTGGTGAGTGTCTTTATGTGATGCCACCAAAATGTAGTGTCCGCTGCCGCCAAGGCCCCCCCAACCACAAGGCAGTCCTGGGAAGAATGCCCCGCCTTATTCACCAGGCCTGGCGCTATGAGGCTGGTGGCTCTTCTTCAAAAGCAAAATGACCATGCAAGGTAAATATGTTTTATCTCTTCGGGACATTGAAACAGCCATTACAGTATAGCCACGCATAGAAGAGGCCTGCAGAACGGCATAAAGAAGAGGTAAGTTTGGTGGGAAACACCTGTAACCTAGCACTTGGGGTGCTCAAGCAGGTCTGCCGTTAGTCTGAAGCCAGCCAGGGCTACAGAGTAAGTCTAGGACTACAGAGTGAGATCTCATCTCAAAAATGAATAAATATTAGTAGATTAAAAAACCTCTTCCCTTTATTAAGTAAAGATAAAGGTGGAAACTTAAAGGCAACGGCAAGAACACAGATTGTAGAAATGATTTTGGGAAACCACACAGCAACCTAAAAATAAAACTAAAGTTGTACCAACACTTCCTACTCTGCACAGGGAAAATTTTCAATTAAATCTTCAAAAGATTTCAGTGTAAATAACGAAGTCACACATGTGTTGCTATGATCTGTGTATCCCTGAATGACTCGTGTTCTGGGAGTTCGATCTCCAGTGTGGCAGCATAAGAGGAGGCAGAACCTGTAAGAGGTAGGGCTTAGTAAGAGGTGCCAGGTCATTGGGAGCATTATCCATGGAGGGAATTAATGCTGGTCTCAAAGAATGGTTGAGCAAGACTGCCCCTTTCTGTCCTCTGGCTTTCTGTCCTTGTCACACTCATCCCATAGTGATGTCACTCACCGCTGTGAAGCATCTAAGGGATCCCTTTGCAGAGGCCAAAGAGATGGAGCTGCCTGACCTGGACGTTCAGCCTCCAAGACTGTGAGCTCAATGGGCCTTTAATCTTTATTAAGTACCCGTCCTCAGGTATTTTGTAGTATGGATAGAAAGCAAACCATTGCATGTGCTATAAGAAATCATGAGGGAGTCTTTTAATAAATGAGTGGGGAAATCTTCCTCAGCTCTGATTCAAAATTCAGAAACTATAAACAGAAATATTTAAAATCTGACAACACAAAACTCAGGCATTCCTACAAGGCAAAAGTCACTAATAATCAATTCCATATTTAAACAATATACTGGGAAAATATATCTGCAAATCACATTGACAACAATAAAATACTTTTCCTAACACAAAGAAAACATGGGAGAAAGCATGTATGAAGAACTAAGAAAAAAAATACCAGCAACTCAATATTTAAGCAGTGCTTTAAAAGTAAATATAAATGACTCTTAAATATAAAAGCATGTTCGCCTCACTATGAAAAATGCAAATTCTACTGATACTGAGATTCCGTCTTTCACCTATCAGATTAGCAAATGCATTTGATAATCTCCCATGTTAATAAGGTTGTGAGGCAGGAAGCATTTTCAGATTGTTAATGGGATGTAAAGAAATTAGCATGATCTGATGACTTTGATGAAGGAAAATTTGGCATTTTTCAGCCAAAATCCCCATTCATGCCCTTTAATCAGAAAATCTTACTGCTAGAAATCTACCCTGCTTATTACACATACACTTCCAAAATAATACATACATGAAATTATTAAATGAAAAATAATAAGCATAAACACAATCTCCATAAGAGTGAAACCAACTATGGTAAACTACACATGGAAACAAGAACCTCAGCCACTTTGCACACAGCCTGTGAATGTCCCCTGCCTCTACCCTCAGTGTCACACCTCGTTCAGTTCTTAAACTTGCTAGGCCTAAATATTGTCAGTTTCAAATTTCTTTATAAGGAAATGGCTCATCGTAGAAACCTAACAATCATCTGAGTCTTCTCTTTCTCCCTCATTTCCTTTGCTGAAAACTACTAATTTATTTCAAAAAATACATTTAAATAGATTTTTAATAAACATCTGTACTGATGGGCAACTGACATACAATCATATAACCAACACAGTTGTTTCCCCAAGGGTTTCCTAAAGCTCCTGTGTAATTCCTCTGCACGCTGTCACACCACAGTCTCATTCCCAGACAGCAAGTGATGCGCTTTCTGTCACTATGGCTTCACTTGCATTTGCTACAACTTTGTATAAATAGAATCATACAGTATTGTAACTATTTTAAGATTCATCCATGTTGCTGTATTCTTCCTATCACTCCACTGAAGGGTGATACACATTTAAATTCTTCAAGCATTTTGATTATTACAAATTGGATTGCTAAGGATGCAAAAATAGATTTAATCCATCTGTTTCCCTCCTTACAAAATACAATGCTTCTGTGTCCTACTTTTAATGCCTCCCCTAATCTGCCACCTTGTCGACTAGAAAGCGTAAGTGTTCCTTGATGGATCTTTCACTTTCTACTGTTCATCCTTCCAGATCCAAAGTTGTTACAACCAAAGTTATTTTTAGAAACACATAGCTTTGTTTTACAGAGTCTTAAATCCTTTATGGAGAACAATAAGAGAGGATTCAGAAGTACCAGATACACAAAGAGTAACATGGAGATTGAAATGAAATTACACGTTGCACACATGTACTCCATAAGTATGCACAATTACTATGAGTCAATTAAAAGAAAAAGGAAAATGAATAAAATAAATGCTGACACATATGCCCAGAATGCACATCAAAAACTTTTTTTGGAAAGTGTGAAAAAAAAGTTAAGATAGAATAAGAATAAGGACATCATCCCTAATTGTATTACCAAGGAATAAATATAATTACTACTATATATATTATATAGCTATTCCAATTAGTATATGCTACTAAACATCTCGAATGTGATTGTGTTCATCATAACTATTTTCAAACAAAATGATATATAAATGCGTACTGTTTTATAATCTGCTTTTTCTCTTAACTATGTATCAGGCACTTATTTGCACCTTGATAAACATTCATCACTTTTTAAATAAACAATATATTGATGTTTAACCATTTCTTACTTCATGTCTTTTGCTGGTCACACTCCTGCCCTGAGTGGGCCCAAGACACTAAAGACACAATCTACCCTCCACCGCCTCCCTAACCTTATGGGACCTGGCCTCTCCAACCTTGTTGGGCAACCCCGTTTCCGGGGCCGGTACTTCTCCGCCCCACCAGCCTCTCTCCTGTCCTCAGCTCCAAGTCGTTCTTGTTCGAGCATCTTCCAAGTGCTGTTCTCTGTATGCTCTTTTCCACTCTGCCTACCGTCTTTCAAGTTCTCTCAATAGTTTCCTGTAAGTTTCTAAAAAATTAATAGTGGATTACAAACAATATCAGAATTTCCTCCCACTCTTGAAGAGATCAAAGATGTAGTGATACATTCAAGAAGTGGAACAATGAGTCCTTGATAGAAGAAAGAAGGAAAATAAACAAGGTAAAAAGCAGCAGGTGCAAGGAACAGACAACACGAAGCAAGCTCGGGGAGACTCGCACAGAAAAAGGCCACACGGAGGCGACCGCCAGTAACATGCCAAATGGCTGAAAGCGGTAATTAAATACGTGAAAGACAAGCTTGAAAAAGTACAAAGACGCACGCAACATGTAAAAGGATGCAAAGAATTAGAGAGACGGTTACTAACAGGAAACTCAGATAAAGGAGTCAATAGAAAAGAACCACTCAGTGATACAAGCAATTTACTCTTCTTTTAACGCTAAGAAATAAAATGTAACCGCCAGAACTCTGAGAGGATGAGACAGGAGATTTAATAGTGGGAGTCTAGTTTGGGCAAATTAGCTACTTAGGGAGACCATATGTCAAATGTATTTTTAAAAATTTATTTTAAAGGAATGGGTATATAGCTCAGAGCGAAGGCCCTGGGTTCAATACTCTGTACAAGTAAAAGAGAGAAAAAGACAGAGAGAGAGAGGAGAGAGAGAGGTAATGAAAGATTTAATAATAAAAGAAGACTTAAGCACTAGAAAAAATTTTGAAAAAGGCATCCAACAGCAAAACCCGAAAGCTGAACCAAGGGTTAAGTGAAAGCAACGAACCTGGAAATAAAAGGCTTGTCATTAAATTCATTTTGTAGCTTAAAGACAAAACTGTGAGAATTACAGCTGCAGAACAGAGCCAATGATCATGTAAAAACAATAACCTCAGCAGACATAGCCTATATGGGAAACGTAAGGAGGACTGTAAATTCTTCATTTTCAGAACAGGAAGTCCATAATTGCTGTTGAAATTAAAATTTTTTTGAACTGGAGCTTCTGAAGATTTAGTTAACTTTTTAGGAAATAAAATTATTTGATGAGAAGAAAACATTAAAGATTGAGCAATTCTACCAATTTTATTTACTTTTCTTCTTAAATTTAAGTAAAGGTAAACTTAATACTTTTTAATTTAAAAGAGTTTATAATTAGAACTCATTTTTGTAGAATTCTGTCCACTTACAATATGTATATAAGTGTCTGCATACAGGGATGACTTAGGTTAGTCTAACCAAATGTTAATGATACTTTCTCAGTATTTGACAGTAGGTGTGTATTAGTTTGGTTTCTTTCAAAAGGCAGAATTTACAGACATTATACCAAAAAGGATCTATTTGGAAGGCTTACAAATCTAAGGATAAAGGTAGTCCAAGATGGCGGCCTGCACGTGTGAGAGCTGGAGTGACTGATGGCTGCTCTGCCACAAAGTAAAATTCTCATCTCTTGTAACAGCCCGTGAGAGTCTGCTGCTGATCTCAGTTGTTTGAAGAACGATAGTGAAGACTGTTGTGTCCAGATTTTGGGGAGCCAGGTAACCAGGGGACCAGCCACACATGCAAGAACAAGGAGCTTTTATTTGACATCACAAATGCTGTGGATCTTCCCGGAGAGCTCAGAACAAAGGCTGAGCAGGGTTTTTATGAGGTAGGGGAAGGGGTGGTCTCAGGAGATGTGACATAGGGACATCATCATTTTACATAGAACCAATTGTAACCAACAGTTTTTATGATGGCGATGTTGACCACTCAGACGAGGCAGAGTGGCCATAACTTTTGTCATAACACAATCATGACCTTTAGGAGCCGTTTGAATGTGACCAACTGGGCATGGTGTTTTAATGGCCTGGGTAGGGTCTAAGGGGGCGTCGAGTGATTGGTTAGATGTAACTGAGCAACTATCTATAATTTTTTTGGCTTTGCTCCAGGCCCAGGAATGCCAGATTGTTGTTAACTCTTTTTGATTGGCAGTAACTAGGTAACCAAGTCGCCCAAGGCTATTCTGGTCTTGGGCAGTGTGTGGTCTTCGGTACAATTGTTTTACTATCCCAGGAAGCCAAAACTCAGTGACTTTTAGGATAAGTTTGAAGCATGTCACGGAGTCTGTTCAGCCTGGGCTTTACAAAGACCTGCAACTGAAGGTCAGCGACAGGCAGACAGGGGCAAATCAAGACTGGAGTGAATCTGTGATGAAGATCTACGATGTGTAGCAAGTCAGTGTCCATTGCGAAGGAGAGAGCTTTCCCAGAGGAAGAAGCTGTAAGAATCTTTCTTCTTTCTTCCTTTTGTACCTTTGGAGTTCCAGCTGGCCCTCCCACATATGCGTGGGTACTCTTCCCTCATTGGCTGGCCTGAAAATCACTCACACTTTAATCCAGGCAGGTTCTCAATTCCCAACCTAGGCATGGTTCCCAAACCCTAATCCAGGTGTGGTTCCTGATTGCCTCAAATTGACATAATCTCCTCAACAGTCATCAGGTGTTTTCCTTGTTTTGTTTTTCCTCCATTTATTTTATTTATTTATTTTGAGATGAGTCTCACTGTATAGTCCAAGCTGGTCCTGATCGCACTATGTAACCCAGGCTGGCCTCAAACACACACCAGTCCTTCTGCCTCAGCTTCCTGAGTGCTGGGTTTACAGGCATGCACCATGATACCCTGCTTATGTGATGCTGGGGAATCAAACTCAGAATCGTGAGCTTGCAATGTAAACACTCTAACTCATGTGTTATTCCTCTAGATCCCATTACCTTCTTCTCTGAAATCTCTCTTCTTTACCCTTTCTGTGGCGTGTGATACCAGCATGGTAAAGCCAGTGTGGTGCCTCTCTTTATTGCGACTTATTTTTGTGGTGCTTCACAGATGTTGGTTCTTGCTTTGCTTGGCTTTCTCTACTGAAGGTTTGTGCCAAGCCTGAGTCCAGCAAGTCTACTGGAACCGTTTTTCAAGCAGCAAGCAGCATGAGATTACTTTGTGTCACCATGTCACGGTTCCATAAATCTCTCAATATTTCAAAACTTTTTAAATTTTATACCTGCTACCGTATGGGTTGTGGTTCTTAGGCAGAATATAAATTACACATATATAAAAGGGAATTTATTTGAAGGCTTTACGTGTCTGAGAAAGACAGAACAACCATGTGCCCATGAGAGGGCTGGAGGTTCCAGACGCGAGATGGAAGAGCACCAGTCTTCAGGTGCTTCCTTTCCTCCATGTTCTTTGGTGCTGCTGGTCTCTTTGTCTCTCTCAAAGATTATTTCAAGTATTTTTTGCAATTCTGGGCTAGTGGTCTCAAATTTCTTTAGGTATTCTTGGTCATGAAAAATTTTTACCTCTCCTTCAATTTTCAGGGATAATTTTTCTGGATACAGCCTGGGTTGACACTTGCTGTCTTAAAGCTTGAAAGATTTGCTCCAGGCCCTCCTAGCTTTTAAAATTTGCATTGAGAAATCTGCAGTAATTCAAATGTGTTTGCCATGGTAGCATAATGCCTGTTATTTTTTTCTTGCTGCTTTTAATGTCCTCTCTTTATATTTTATTTCTGAGGTTTTGATTATGATGTGTCATGGTGAGTCTCATTGCCAGTTGAGGTTATTTGGTGTTCTATAAGCTTCTTGTACTTGAAATTTAATTTCTTTTTCTAGATTAGGAAAAATTTCTTGTACTATTTCAGTGAATAAATTCTTTACACCTTCAGTGCTATCTTCTGCTTGTTCTCTCACACCCGTAATTCTAAGAGTGGTTCTCTCTGAATCATCCACCAGCTGTTGTATACAGCTACTTTTCTCATTTCTAATTTTGGAGTTATGCCTAATTATAGCATTTGATTCCTCAACCTTGTCTACAAGGTCTGAAATTCTGTCCTCACAATGTTTGACTTGTCTTCCCCTGCTTTGACATTTATGTTTATATCTTGAATTTCATCTAGATTTCTTTTTATATTTTCCACTTCTCTATTAAAATGTTCCTTCATATCTTGCATTTCCTTATTTATCTCAGCCAACTTTTTATTTTCAATATGCTCAGTGAGCTTTGTCTCCATTAGGACCATTATTTGATTATTAAGTTCCTCTTTAAGTCCTCTGATCAAGGCTTGCATTTCTTTGAGAATATCTTATTTGAACTGGTTGTTCAACTCATTTATTTGCTTTTTTACTTCCTTCCCTATGAGTCTCACTATTTCAGGGCCCATGATATTAGCATCTGGGGTCTCAGGCATCTCTGTGGGTGTCCTGTTGCCTTGTCTTCTTCCCATGTTTTTGTTGTTGAGGGACTTCACTTTAAAGGCCTAGCTGAAAGGTTTCTTTAAACGACTATGATGGTGTAGGGGTTTTGGGGAGCTGCAGTTCCTCTGAGTTCTGTGCTGGGAGTAGGCAGTGAGGGAGGACCTAATAGTCTGATGGTATCTCAGGTGTTTCGTTCACCCTGGCCCCCTCAGCAAAGCTCTCCCACCTGTCTTGGAAGGTGTGACCGTTGGAGAGATTATATCAACTTGAGGCAATCAATACCCCAAAGAGGAGGACATGCTACCAAGGAACTACACAGGCAGTTCTGTTTCAATGGTTCAATTCCATGTCTAGTGTCAGAAGCCCCCATCCTTAGTTCACCCTCTCCCAAAGGTTCACTATTCTTCACTGTGACATGCATAGGCAGAGTCCATCCTTTTATCACCAATTATAGAGGAGAATCTGTAGTTTGATGATCAGGTTAGTCATTGAATAAATGTACCTCTTGAGATAGGCGTATGGCCCAACCCCTAAAGGTTGGTTCAGTCAGGGCTGTGAGGTGAAGCCTTCCTTTAGGAGTCCACTATACCTTTCTATCATTCTGGCCACCTGAGGCCTGTATGGAGCATGCCATGTCCATTATAACCTATGTTTTCCTGCCCAACCCTTTATATTACTACCTGTAAAATGTGGTCCTTGATAACAAGAAACTTCTCTAGGGCTCTGGTAATGAACACTTAAAATATCCATTCCTTGTAGAGTGTCATTCTGGGCATTGTTATGGAAAGATACTGAAAAAAGCAATCTGGCGTTAGCATCCCCGGCCACATAAGAACAAATCAATAACCCTGCGGATGTAAAGAGGGGTCCAATGGAGTTTACCTGGCAAATGTGAAGGGGGCTGTCGCCTCAGTTTACCTTTCCAGGAGCCCAAGCTACAGATCTCTGTCATGGTGTCATCTGAGCACAGAATGCACAGTCCACACAAGCTGTGACAGCAGATAGTGCCAGCAGGCACACTGTAACAACATTCTGGGTCCTACATAGCCACAGTGATTATGTAAACATGTGGCCTTTTCAATCCCAAGATGTCTTAGTTACTTACTCATTGCTGGGACACATTGCCCAATGTTCACAATTTAAGGGAGGAAAGGTTTATTTTAGCTCATAGTTCAGAAAGTCTCAGTCCATTCATAGGTGGCTGGCAATGACAGAAAGGGACTGGAAGGAAACAGCTGCTCACGGCATCACAAGAGGAAGGACCAGGGGCTCCAGAAGAATCCGCGCCAGGAGTTTGTGTCCTTCCAGGCCACATGCCTGTAATCCACCCTACCACACACGTGTCCTCCACTACACACCTGTACTCCACCCTCCTGACCAGTCCTCATCTCCTGACAGTACGTGAAATCCATAGGTACTTCACAACATCCAAATACATGCAGAGGCTTTTGGGGGACATTCCAGATCCAAACCAGAATGGTAGGGTATGTAAGTTATGAATCTTGTCAGAGCATCTGCTGCGTCATTCTCTGAACTCAGCAATGGCCTATGTCCGCAGACATGTACAGTGGCCTGTTTTTGTTTACATTGGGTCCAAAGATCTTGCCAAACATGTAGCCATCAATAGGGGTACTTACCAATCAATCATCTAGTTCTGGTACACCCATTGAGGTAGCCAAAGAGTTAATACCCCATAGACAGCCCAGCTGTAAGTAGCTAATGAGTCAGGTTCATAGGTGACCACCATCATACAGCACACAGCTCAGCTCAGCTCAGGGACTGCTTTGAACCATATCATTTTCTCCTTCATTTTTTCCCATTTGTGTAGTGCATGTGTGTGTGTGTGTGTGTGTGTGTGTGTGTGTTAATGACATTTACAATGAACTTGAGAATTTATGCACACATATATCACATCAACTTTACAATTCCTTCCCATTTTGGGCCCTCCCGTACCCTCTCCATCCCCCCAACTCCCACTATCACACCCATTTTGTTCTATAGAATGCCTGTATTCTGGGTTTCCCAAATCAGAGAAACCCTGTGATATTTTATATATTTAATCTTCTGTGTCTGACTCACCTTACCACTCAAATCCCCACGCTAGCCCAGCTTCCCACCCCTAACATATCCCACCATACCTTGATGCCTCCTCTTGTTGGCCCATACCATTTTCAAACCATATTTCATCTGTATCTATCCTTGTCCGTCGTGGGGAGTTGGGGTCCCCACAACTGGACTTGTCTGTGTACCACGCATCCTCTGTCATCGGAGGTTGGTCTTGCAGGTATGGTCTGCTTTCGACACTCCTAACCTCCATATTGGGACCATTGCCCTGAAGGTCAGAAAATGCTATGGGTCCCAACAACGCATGGGGTTGTTGCACTAGGGGATGAGTACTCAGTGCTGCCCTCTGCTCTGAGTGCTCCCTGCATTTAGCAAGGGTGGGCATTTGAGCTACTCCTGTCTTGGGGGACTTCATCCAATATCATACCCAATCTGCTATTGGATGGGTGGTTCTCACAGTGACCAACCATGATCCTGCTATGGCCTCACTGGTTTGCTAAGCCACATATACTGCTGTTAGTTGTTCTATAAGTGAATACAAGACCTCTGCCCCTTTTCAGAGTTGAGACCAAAACACTATGGGTATTCTCTGGAAACTACATTTCTGCCACAAGCCCCACCCACACCCATCGCTATGGGTTGCAACATCCAATTCAAAGGGGCAGGCAGGCTATGGAGCCTGAACCTGAGCTACTGCGCATCTTGTAAAATACTCTTCTTGCATTTTATTCCAATTCCAAGATATGTTGGTCTTGCATAGAGCATAGGAGGCTTTGGAATTTGTGCCAAATGGGATATGAACATCCTCCAGTACCCCAATGAGCCCACAAATTGTTTAACTGTAACAGGCCATGAGTAAGCCTGGATCTTGTCTGTTACAGCTTCAGGAATGGCCTTTGTCTTATCTGACCAGACAGCTCCCAGGAATTTGACAGATAATCCAAATCTCGCATCTTGGGGTTATTAACTGCCCAACCCCATGAGTGCAAAGCTTGACACAGGCTAGTAGCAGCACTTTCTAGATCTGCAATGGAGTCATAAGTTAGCACTATATCATCTATATAAGGAAAAAGGTGAATGTAGTGTTCACAAGCCTGGTATCTAAATCCTGCACTACCACAACAACTAGTAGGACTATGTGTATCACCCTGGAGAAGGACGACAAATGTCCTTTGGCATCTTTCCCAGGTAAAAGCAAACTGATCTTGGCTATCAACTGCCAAATCAAAGAGAAGAATCCATTAGCCAAGTCAACCACAGTGATAGATCCCCAAAGACGTGGATAGTTTGCCCATGCTGTCTGCCACAGAGGGCACTGCTGTGTACACTGGTGGTGGTATTGTATTTAGTTCCCAAATTTTTATAGTGATCCTCCAACGACCGTCTAGCTTGCATGATGGCCACACTTGTGAGTTATATGGCTGTGAGCTAGCCTGACTAGTCCACCTTCTTCAGCTGGAGGATGGTCTGCTCAATCTCATCACATCACCTGGTAGGTTATATCGTTTGACTTTCACTATCAAAGGGAGGGTAGAGTAGTGCTACAGGGACATGGTGGGAATGGCCACATACCATGGTTTTACCACATGTACCTATACTATGAATTCCCCTGGGGTAGTGGGTAGGTTAAAACCTTGCAATAGGATGTACTTGACAATTGCCTAATTAAATACTTTGTAATTACAGAGGTCTGAGGTGGAAGGCAGTCCACGCCTAAAACCAATATCACCTGTCAAATGCATACTGCTAGTCCTCCATAGTGTTCAATGTAGGAGATAGGGCTTTCCAACTTATCTGGATTTCCATACAGTAGAGTACATTTGGCACTGGTTTCCACTAGGGCCAACACATGCTGCATATTGCAGGGACCAATGGATTGCTAGTTCCACACAAGGCCTCCGATCTTCTGGCTACCCCCCTGACCTGATCTCTTGGCCATCCCTCCAGTCTAGGTATTCATCTGCATCAGCCAACACAGTGTCTTTCAGTTGTAGGGGCCATGCAGAGTTTTTACTCTTTGAAGGTGCAATAATCTTTGTAAATTGCTTCTTTTTGGGTAGTTCTTGCCATAAAGATGGCAGCACTTCATTAGGCTGTTGGCCTATTTTTTCCTGAATCTAATCCTACGGCAATTAGGTCAGCCCACATTTGTCATTGGGAGACCTTCACACCCACATACACAGTCCATTTTGTAACCTTTTCCAGCACCTACCCCGCATTATCCCACACCAGTCTTGCTATGCTCACAAGCCACTTAATCAGAGAAGCGCCTTGCTTTTCTCCCATAGACAAGGGCATGGTGCCCTGCATGTGCACTCACAGGAAGGATGCCCTGTGACAGGCCCCAACCACCATGTTCCTGTGCTACACAGTATCTGACTGTCCTCCCCATCATCCCTAAGCACATTAATACCCAGGCAGGGATGGGGATAGTCTCTCCCCACCCCCTTGTCACTGACATACCTGCTTAGCCAATTACCTTAGACCTTCTGTGGTACACTGAAGGGAGGTGGGATGCTGTTTCCCCTGGGGTGGTCCATCAGCATCTTCCTCTGGTTAAAGGTTGTTCCTGGTCTCTTTGTAATTTCACAATTAATCTTGCCCAGAGCAGTGGGGATGTTTAGCCCGAGATGACGCAGGAGCTACTCCCACATTGCCACGATCAGATCAGTTTCTTCTCGTAATGGGAATCTGAGTTTCTGCGTCTCCCTGGAGCTTTAAGAGCCTTCATACCAGTGCTTAATCTGTTAAACTTTCAATATTTTCTTTTATAAGCATAATGAGGAATACCATGCTATTTTCCTCACTGTGGCTCATAAGGGGCTAAAATATCTAGTTTTAGCCCTTCCAAAGCCTTTCGGGGGTGTAGGGTCCATGTGTCCCCAGGCTTCTGGCCTCAGCCATTGTAGCAGAGTCACTGCTACAGGATAACACAATCCTGTGGAGGGCCACGTCCCATCTGGTTCAGGATT
This sequence comes from Ctenodactylus gundi, assembly GCA_004027205.1. Taxonomy (NCBI): domain Eukaryota; kingdom Metazoa; phylum Chordata; class Mammalia; order Rodentia; family Ctenodactylidae; genus Ctenodactylus; species Ctenodactylus gundi. The sequence goes on from PVKB01003023.1 coordinate 162,304, forward strand.
CATTTTAGGCAGAAGGTCTATACGCCCAATCCTGCCAACTATGCCAGAGGTCAGATCTGAGTTCTTTAGGCAGGCTATTGTTTCAAGTTAAAACAGCGTGGGAAGCCACCAGAATGAAACTCATGCTCTAGCCCTACCTTTGTATTATTATTCTGTCAGTGCAGTCATTATCGAAAGTTTTACACAATAGTGGCTCTGGGCCATCTAACCAAAACTAATGACATCATGATTTTGACTAGATGACAGCTAGGAAAACCCATATAAATAATCAGGAAACGGTGCCCGGGCCCAGTGATTAGAGCCCTTGTCTAGGAAGTATAAGACCGTAGGTTCGGTCCACTAGCACTACATACTAGCTGGGCATGGTAATCCCAAGGAACCTGAGGCAGGAGGATTGCTGTGAGCTCCTGGTCTGCCTGGGCTACACGGTGAGTTCAGGACCAGCCTGACCAAAAAAGGAGACTCTGCCACAAAACAATCAAGACATGAATAGTCATAGTCGACGTGATGTGTTATGCCTGGAAGCTCACATAAGTCAGTTAGGAAGTGCAGAGTTCTGGTGGGCATCTCTTTGGGTAATTTAACCATGTTCCACATTCCCCATACACCCTCCTCACTTGCTTGCTCTGAGGAAGCAAGTGTCCATGTTGTCAACGGTCAGGCCCACAAGGCAGAGAACTGTAGGTCACTTCTTGCCGACAACCATTTGTGTAAAGTTGGAAAAAGATTTATTTGCAATTGAGCTTGGAGGTGAATGCAGCTCTGTTGACACCTCAAGGGCAATTTCATGAAAAAAAATCTAAGCCAGAGGATTCAAATAAGCCGTGTCATATTCCTGACCCACAGAAACTGAAGTAAGAAATGCTGCTGATCATCTTAAGATGATAAATTTTGAGTCAAACTTTTACACAACTATAGGTAACTAATATTTTTGTCTCTTGGCAAAACCACTCATATTAGAATGTTTATAAATATAAAAATCTTCTATGGATTTAAAGTATAGTAAGAAATCAACTTAAACACAATTTCTTTCAGGAACACTTCTAGTGGGAGCCACATTTCGCATCTAGAACACTCCTAAATGTCAAAGCTAACCTTTGACCAATAGCCGTCTTCACATTCTTCCTATCTGTCCTTCTCACCCATTGCTGTTGCCTCCATTCTTCTCCAGGAAATTCATTGGGCTTTTACTTTGCAAGTTTTTGATTATTTTTGTTGTTGTTTTTTTAAACAAGGTCTTACTCTGCAGTGCAGGCTGGTTCTGAACTCATCCATAAAATTTATTGTTGAAGAGAAAAAAAGCACCAGCAGAAGGTCATTGGGTTTTCACTGGTCACATGAGATTTATGAACTAGAGTTTTTTAAATGCCATGCATTTCAAGAAGTATCGCTAAGAAAAATAACTTCTTACACCGCTGTCTCTTCCCTCGCTGACCCATGAAGACGCCTCCTGTGCTTTCTGGGACAGTCTCAATGTCAAACCTCCTGCTCCACTTTCTCCTGAGTCAGCTCGCACTCACCAAGTCGCACGTCCTGAACTTCAGCTTGGCTGTTGTACGGATCTCTGTCATCCTGAGTTGTTCCTGAGCTGGGCTTCTGTGTGGTGGGCACAACTCATCCTCATACTAGCGAGTCAATTAAGAAAAGAGGACACATTTCAAGGTGTGCACTGAAAATTGGTTGAACATGAAAAAGCTGCTAGTCCATGCGATGTGGCCAATGACTGAATGACAGTAATTATATCTTCCATTCCTATTGCTTGCCAATAGAGAGTGTTGCATATGCCATCTCATTAATTTATAAACAAGACTCCTACTGTGTTCTCTTTATAGACAAGACCACTGAGAGTTCCGGAAAGTTAACTACTCACCTAAGGTCACAACCTAATGGCCCACAGAAAGAGGATTCTTATGGAGCCCAAACCCTAACAGTCTCTGAATATAAGATACAGAAAAGAGTCAGCTTGAATGTGTTGTCATGAGGTCCAAAGAAGTACCAAAATCTGAAATTCTTCTACAAACTCTCTCTAGGTGAGTGCCAACACCACCTGCTGGTTAACTTAAGTGTATTAATGCAGGGGTCTACAGTGTCTGAGACACATACTCATCCAGTCTTGGCCAAACTACAGGAGCTCTTGCAAAGCCCCTGACACCTGATTCCTCTTTGTGGTCCCCATGTCACTTTCACCTCTAAAACTGATGTGCAGTGTTTGTTTTGCAGGCAAAAGGCATGTTTCTAGTGACTACACCAAAATGTCAAAACACAATTGTGGGTTGTGTTGACTTAAAACATCTCTCCTTGTAGCTCTGGGCTACTGATGTTATGATCTACTAACTCTGCTTTTATTCATCTTGGATGTGGCAACAAATGCAATAGGTAGATTGTGTACTGTTGCTTCATACCCGGCTGCTTGCTTTAGGCCCAAGAGGGGTAAAGCCTGAAGCATAATTGGAAGCACTGACTTATTTTGAAGGGAGATAGGCTACAATAGACATAGGAATGCTTAAGAAGTTGAGAGGAGACTTGTTTTTGTAACTTCCAGTTCAATTCCCAAACCTTACTTGGTAGTGTTCAGAACCTTTCTCTGAAGAGAAACTATTTCTCAGTCTTTCTAGGGACTTTGATCATCTTTTACTCCAAGGGGAAAATAATGTTTCCATAGCTTCTTTACTACATTTTTATTCATTAGACTTTTTTTGCATGAGGTTATTGCTTGGATTTGTGTTGCTTTTCTGTAATTAGCTTGCTGAATTCAGCTCCACGTTACACCCTGAGCAATATCAATCACAGTGTTGTGTTTAACCTATTCTATGACAAAATAAACAGATTTCCTCTATATTTCAAAAGGAACTTGCTTTTTATTGTGCTCATCCACTGTCTGTTTCTGGGATACCATCCCTGTAGAAGCTCTTCCTTACTATAGACAATGAGAAACATAACCTGCATAAATGATAGGAACTTTCTAGAGTAAAGTTAGCTAGATCCCAGCTCGGTAGTCCCAGGGCGAGCCACCATGTTAGGACGTTCTAGGGTGGGTGGGGCCTGGGTTTTTGTTCATTCCAGAATTTAGGGTCTCACTCATTTCATTCTTCTATCCCAAACATTGGAATCTCCTTGGAATACTGAAGGAGACCATCAGCTCTGAAACTGAACAGGTGAGGGAGTGGATCCTCCTTACAAACCCACAAGAGACACTTCCACATGGTTTTATCTACTCATACTAAGAGAACAGAAGAACCTGGGACCTGAGATAAAGTTTGTTTAATAACTACACAAAATCAGCAGCCAGGGCAGTAGCTTGTGTCAGGTCACAAAGTTCCCCCATCTGCACAGAGTTAGTCAATGAGAAGCAGAAGCTACCTGGGCCAACAGTAGGGTCCGCCCCATGAGCAGTCTCCAAGTCAGGAACAACTGGCTTACAGAGGGCTGCTGAGGACCTGCCCATCACCTCCCTCAGAAAGAGGGGCGTGCGAGCTCTCCAGAGAAAGGAAGAGGCTCTTGCTGCCCTCATGTCTCTGAGAAGAGACATTTCTGAGCCTTATTATCTTTAGCTTCCATGGTTATTTACTCCCCAAACATTTCTGAATAGAGCCTACAAGTGCTGGAATGCCATGGAGAATTAATTGCCTTCCACCAGTCAGCGCTGGCGACAGAAAGCAAGTGCCTCTGGAAGCAATTTACCACAAACAGGATCTAAAAGCCGCAGGCCTCGCTGGGGGCCAGGCCACACTGGGTCTCTGGATTCCCTGGATTCTAGTCTGGCCTCTTATCTACCAGTGTTGCCTCAAGGAGAAGTCCCAAAACCTGGTGTACTGACAGCCAGAAAAGACCTGGGAGAGAGGACAAAAATTTCTAAATTAAAATAACAATACGACAGAAACCACCTACACATTCAAAGTAGTGCTTGAAGGAGAAGTTCAGAAAAATGTCTAAGGCTTGTCTGAATGACTGATAGCTTGCTTCCAGGATATGTGTAGCCTTGGACTCAGAAGCCATTTAACGTGCTGATCAACTTAGTGTCCTTGGGGTCTGGAAATTGCTCAGAGTCCTCAGGCTAAGCCACGGGAGAAGTGAGATTATCCAAAATGGTTTGGAATGGAAAAGAATTGGTCCTGTAATGTGCACGTCCACAGGCCACACGCAGGCTAGCTCCTTATGCAAGCAGGACATCCTGCCAGGAGTGCATGTCAACATCCCCACACTGTGGCCAATTAAGACTGTCAGTATATTTCCATTTCTTAGTCTGAAAGGATGGTTCCAAAATGGGGCAGGCTTGAAGGGGCTATTTGGCAAGAATAACACTGAAACTAGGTTATGTTCTCAGCAACAAATCACTAAGTGTTCCTGAAAAATCGAAGGCATTTTGTCTGGGGAAGAAGCATTACCTCTATCTATCTCGTAGCTCAAATTCTCTCCTCTGGAGTGTGCGAGCCCCTCTGGGCCGGCAGGCAGCCAAGACCCAGCCTCTTCAGACTTTCATTTGCAGAGAAAAATGGCTCTTCAGTCTCCTTGTGATATTTTGGGAACATTAAGCTGAGTGAAATTCGGGGTCATCTAGCAGGTTAATGATCCAAATCATTAAGTGGGCTACACTAATCTTCCATCCCATAAGAACAATGTCAGTTATGTGACTTCTAAAAATGAGCACACAGGAAAGAGAAGTTGAGATAGGAGAAATTGTGGGTAGCTTGCACACTTCTTGAAGTTCATGTTCTAAGAGGAAGGAGGTATAGAGGCATCTTCTTTATCTGGGTGAGTGTGTGCTCTCTCACGCACACGCACACACACACACACACACACACACACACAAAAGCATGCATGTGGTACAAGATTGCTTATTCTTTTGCTTTTAGAATACTAGGTGCTCTAAATCCAGTGTTAACTGCTAGGTTTATGGTCTACCTGTTTTGTAGCTGAATTCTGCTTTATATGTTATGGCTAAGTTTTCTCTAAAATCCATCTGTTCGTGACCTGTTTTATGTGTCTTTGATTTAAAAAAAAAAAAACCAAAACTATATTCTTAACCTGGCAAACTTCTAATTATTTAAGAATAGTTTCTCAGGCACGGTATTATTCAAGTTCCAATTTCCCATGTGAATTATTTAAACCTTGAGATCTGACTCAAAGTTTAAAGGGCTAGAAACAATGCTTCCAAGTCCTTACCTCTCTCAATTTCCTATATGTGTTCAAGCCATTAACTCTCGAGCAAATATTTGTGAACTAAAAATAAGGTTTTCCTCCACGAGCTCTGGTGACCATCTTAGGCAACGTTGCCACGGCAGCTCAGGCTCATATAAAGAACATACCATGGAGGAGATGTCATTCCACTCTGGAAAATCAGTTTCCACTAACAGAAGCTGTACTCAGACAGGCATCACTGAAAATTACAAAGGCAGGAAATCCTGTCTCTCATACACAAGACAGAATTTGGACCTTCCAGATTGTACAGAGGGGAAATGACAAGCAGAGAGGAAATACCCCTTTATAAGTGGCTTGTTATAGAAGGCAGAAAGCTAAAGTGATCCCCTAGCGACTGTCACTCTTGTGCAATCCCTCACCTTTGGAGTTCAGGTGGAGCCTGAGAGCATGCTCACATACTTGTCTTGTGATTGGGTGATATTCTACAGAGCAGCTGAATTGCTTTTTTGTTTTTTTAGTTGAGGTTGAAAGTAGCATGAAATCTGTCTTAACCATTCTGCAGTGCACAGGTCAATAGTGAGCTGTGCAACAGAATTTTTCATCTTGAAAACCTGAAACTCTAGACCCACTAGAGCAACATTTGCCCATTTCCATTTGCCCCAGCCTCTGGCAACTGTCTCTCTCCTTTCTGTCTTTTGAATCTGACCTCTCTAGATACTTTATATGAATGAAATCTAAGGCATTTGTCTTCTTGTGCCTGGCTTATTTCTCCTACATAATGTCCTCAAGGTTCACTCATGTTGTGCCATGAGAAAGGATTTCTTCCCTTTTAAGGTCAAGTAATATTCCATTGCGTGTATGTGACACGTTTTGTTTATCCATCTGTTGATAGGAATTTAACTGTTTGAACAATGCTGCTTTGAACAAGGGTATCTAAACATATCTTTGAGGCCCTGCTTTGAATTGTCTGAGTGTGTACCACAAATGAGATTGGATCGCTGGCATGTACAGTAGTTTTATTTGTAAATTTTTTTTGAGGAACTGCCATGTTCTCTGGCTTGGTGACTTTCTCATTGCTGGGACACAATACTGACACTTACAACTTGAAAGAGAAAAGGTTTGCGTTTAGCTCATAGTTACAGAGGTCTCACTCAATCATGGGTGGCCAGCAGTGGCAGAGGGTGTGGCAGAGGAGTGATCTGGACAGAAGCTAGTCTCTGCGTGGCAGGACAAGAGGGCAAGAAAGCCGGAAGTTGTGGCCCTAGCATATGTCCCTTCAGGTCACATCCCAGGGTTCTGCCCACTCTGAGTCAAGCCCTCTGATCCACCCCTCTGGCCAGCCTACCTCTTAACAGCTCAGGAAATTGGTGGATGAATCCTGTGATTGAATCACCCTCCAAACAGGAGGCTTTTGGGGACATCCCATATCCAGACCACAATGTGATTTTTCATAGCAGTTGAATCATTTTGTAGTTATACCGATAGTGTGTAGGGGTTTCTATTTTTCTACATCGTTGCCAACACTCGCTATTTTTATTTATTTATTTATTTTGAGACAGGGTCTCGCTCTGCAGCCTAGGCTGGTCCTAAACTCGCTATGGAGCCCAGGGTAACCTTGGACTCACAGCAATCCTCCTGTCTCAGCCTCCTGAGTGCTGGGATTACAGGCATGCACTACCACACACAGCTTATGTGGGGCTGGGGAATCAAACTCGGGTACTTAGCACTTGACTTAGCACTTGCTAGGCAAGAGCTTTAACTGCTGAGCCACTCCTTCAGCCCCAGTCACCATCTTTCTTATAGTAGCCATCTGAAATAGGAGTGAGGTGATAGCTCCTTGGAGTGTTTACTTGCATTTACCAAATGATTAGAGATGTTGAGCATAAGCCTTCGGATGTTTGTATACCATTTTTGAAGACGTATATATCTAAGTTCTTTGCTTAGTTTTAAGTTGACTTGTTTTGTTTTTAAGTATATATATATATATATATATATGTATATGTATATATATATATGTATATGTATATATATATATATATGCTTGATGTTAATTTTTTATTATATACACAATTTGCAAATATTTCCTCCCACGTAATAGGCCTTTTCTGTCAACTGTGTCATTTGTTGTGCAAAATTTTTTAAGTTTCATGTATTCTCATTTGTCTAATTTTTCTTTTATTGTTTGTGTTTGGTGCCATATGCAAGAAATTATTGCAAAATTTAATGACATAAAGATTTTCTTCCTATATTTTCTTCTGGGAATTTATAATTTTCAGTCTTATATTTAGGTCTTCAGTCCACTTTGAGTTCATTTTTTTCGTAAGTAAAATAAAGTAAGGGTCTACCTACATTCTGCTGCATGTGGACACCATTTCTCCAGCACCATGAAGACATGTCCATTCTCTGTTGAGCGGCCTTAGCTCCCGTGATGAAGGTCATTTGGCCCTACACATGAAGGTTTATTTGTTCACTTTCTACTCTATCCTATTGGTATTTAGGGACACCGTTGACTTTAATATAAACACTATCAAAGTAAATCTGACCTAACACATGCAGCTTTTTCTTTTAGGAGATGTGAATTTTTTTCTATTTTCAGGAGGAAAATTAGAGAGATTCAAACTTGAGCAGAATGTGACAAAGCACATCAATGGGCAGACTGTGGGGCTGAGACTTAAGAGCATCCTCTATGAGTCGAGGGTGTTTGCCAGCCAGCTGCTAGCAACTGCAATGAAATGAATTATTTCAATGATCTAAATGAGCTTGAAGTTTAATTTTTTTTCTAGTTGAACCTCCTGATGAAGACCAAGCCATTCAACATCTCGATTTTAGCCTTTTTGAGACCTTGAGCAAGAGGACTCAGACAAACCATGTTAGGCTTATGACACACATTTTTGCCATATTTTAAGATGTTGCATTTGTGATATTTGTTATTCAGCAAAAAGAAGTTAGTAAACCATAGTTACACCCTCTTTTGATTATGCCATTCTAATCTCGGAGGATGTTATCCCACAGGACTTTGTGACTCTTGTTTTCCTACCAAAGCTGAGATTGGCTAGACCATACGTTTTTTATTTATTTGACTTTAGGGAGAAAGTCTTAAATTAATAAATTTGAATTTGTAGATGATAGGACAACGTGGTTCACAATAGAAATACATAGCAAGACATATAGTTTGCAACTTGGCCTGAGGCCTGAGGACAGACAGCTGCTGAGCTGGAAGGAGACCGGTGCCCTGCGAGGGTCAAGCTCCTTCCTCAGCCCTGAAGTGCCTGCCCCAAAACACTTACGGAAGAGACATCTTTCTTTAAAAGTCACTTTTCTTTTACACTTTTTTTTTTTGGATATTGCCACTTGAAGCTAGCATAGCTCTCAACTAAAGACATTTTTAAAAATAATACATATTCTACTTTTATAAAAATAATATATTACATACTCTAATATTCCTCTGCCCTGCATTACATAGTTGAGAGAACAATTTATCTTGAAGCTGTTTCCATTTTGTATTTTCAAGGATGAAAGAAAGCAGAAGACACCTTACAAACAGGTAGTTAAAGAGAGCCCGGTAACAGCACTATTTGCAGTGAATGGAGGAAGTTAGAAGAAAACGAGAGGGAGCCATGCACGCCCAGGTTAGCAAACACGATGAGCCACGAGTACCCTTCGACCTGCATACCTGCGTGGAAGTCCTGCTTGCAGAATCCAGGCAGACCTGTTGCTCCAGGGTGCCAGAGCCCAAAAGGAGGAGCGCGGCTGCCCGGAAACACAGCCACTGTCGCTGGTCACCTCAGTAGGGAGGGAACACGAGGAACGTCCTCATGTCTCTGTCTTCTTATTCTCCGGTCTTCTGCTGATGCCTCCTGTTGGATGAATCCAACCAGAAGCCAAAGGGCAAGGGAACTTGTTTGGTGTGGTCCACACGCCTTAGCCTCTCAGGACCCCAGCAGGATGCAGAAACATGAACATGCATTTAGAGCGAGAACAGCCTCATCCATCCTACTGACTTCTTCCCGTCTACTTTTGTTCTTTGTCTAGATGAGAAATCTGTGTATTCAACCGTACAAAGTCCCACTAGCTATCACACCTTCATAGAGTGACGCCATTTAGTCTTTCCAAAACATTGGTGTTTAGCCACTACATTCCTTTTGGTTTAAAATAGCAGAGAATCTGCAAATCCAATGAAATCCCTTTAAAAATTTCAACTTCCTCCTCCTTTTTTTTTTGCAAACATGACTTCATCAAAATTTCAACTGCCTTTTTTTGGGCAAATGTGACAAGCTGATCCTAAAAGTCATATGGAAATGCAAATGATCCCAGTAGTGACATTCCCCTCCCCTCAAAAAAGTCATAAGCAGAAAGAGCAAAGTTGGTATACTTATATTTCCATATTTCAAATTTTACTACAAAGCTGCAGTAATGAAGACATCCTGATATGGCATAAGCATGAATACGTAGTCCAAGAGGAGAGAACTGAGAGTCTAGAAATAAACTCCTACATTTATATGCAACTGATACGGGAGAAAAGTGCTAAGACTATTGAATGGTGAAAGAACAGTCGTTTCTGCATATGGTGCTGTGACAACTGCATGTCCACATGAGAAGGAGTGAATATTTACCCTTAATTCACATCATATGCAAAAAGCAGCTAAAAATGAATCAAGAACCCAAATCGAGAGCAAAAACTCTTCAAAGAAAATATAGTGTAAATCTTTGTGACTTAGAATTAAGCAACATTTTTTAAGTGATAGTAAAGGAACCGAGAATCAAAAAAGGTAGTTAAATTGGATTTTATCAGAGTTTAAAACTTCTTTGTGTCAAAAATAAACCTTCTTTGAGAAAGTGAAAAGACAAGCCACAGAACAGAGAATTTTCAAATCATGTATCTAATGAAGGTTGCAATAATTAATAATTTAATGCAGCAAAAAAGACAATCTATTATAAAGTGGGCAAAAGATTTGAATAGAGTTCACTAGAAAAGATATGCAAAGATATGCAAAGAAGTACATGAAAAGAAGGTCCTTATGATTAATCATTAGAGGAATGCAAATTAAACCGCAAGGAGCTATTTCTTTTTACTTGTTATAATTTGAAAAATAACTGGTGTTGGCAATTGTGCAGAGAAATCGGAACCATGACACATTGCTGGTAAGACTATAAAATGGTGCAATACTTTGAAAGGTGATTCAAAATTCTTCAAAACATTAAGCAAATCCAGCAGTTTCACCCAATGACTTACAATTGTAACAAAACACATGTTCCTGGAACTTCCAGGCAAGAGAGCAGCTGAGTAACACAACTGCACAATATCTCCTTGTAGACTCACTTAAAAAGTTGACAATATAATTAAAAACTGCCCACTCAACTTAGCTAGGAGAGGAAGAAGCACCCCAGCAATGGAAAGAAAGCAACAAGAAGGTCAGAGATACTGAAAACACATCAGAAGCAGTGGAAAGCAAAAGACCTGGAAGCCACCCCAGTGACCTGGAACCACCAGCATCCACAGATGGAAGAAAGCCCAGAGCCCAAAACCTCGGACTGAGGTAAGCACAGATCCGGGAGAGTGGGAACTGACGGCAGCTTGTAGCCCCAGCCTCCAAACACGTAGTGCAAACTGTGAACACATTATGAGCTTCTCCTAGAAAAGGCATCCTGGGAGCCTAGACAAGAAACAGCACTTGGCAGCCATGGCAGGCAATAACATAGGCAGGAGCCATTTTAAAAAATAAGCCCAAGCCTGACCTGTTTACAGTCAAAGAAGACTCAGAGGAGCACATCAGAGTTTGGGGGGTGGGGGGTCATTCATAAACAGTGCTTGGGAAGAAACTGGCACAGGAGACAGTTCAGGAGAGGAGAAAAAGACCACTGACGTCCTGAATGTTCCAGGTGGTAGTAGGAGCATCTCCAAGGGTGGAGAGCCCTGTCTTCAGGGAAGGGAAGCCAGGTGGAAGAGCTTTGCCGAGGGGGATCAGTGTGATCATAACACCTCAGAGGCCATCAGACTGGTAGGTCCTCCCTCATTGCCTACTCCCAGCACAGAACTCAGAGGACATTCAGCTGCCCTGCCCGCCACGCCCTCATATCCATTCAAAGAAACCTCTAGCTAGGCCTTTAAAGTGAAGTTCCTCAACAACAGAAACATGGGGAAAGAGAAGGTAACAGGACGCCCACAGAGATGCCTGACACCCCACCCAGAAATTAATGTCGTGGGCCCTGAAATAGTGAAACTCATAGGGAAGGAAATAAAAAAGCAAATAAATGAGTTCAAATAAAATATTCTCGAAGAAACAACAACAATGATCAGTGAGCTTAAAGAGCAACTTGCTAAACAAATAGTGGTCCTAATGGATACAAATCTTATTGAGCATATAGAAGCTATAAATAAAAAGTTGGTTGAGGTAAGTAAGGAAATGCAAGATATGAAGGAGCATTTTGATAGAAAAGTGGAAATTTTGAAAAGAAATCTAGCTGAAATCCAGGATATGAAAAAATACATTTGAAAACAAGGAGAGTTGGCTTGAACATTGTGAGGACAGAATTTCAGACTTTGAAGACAAAACTGAGGGGAAAAAATGCTACAATTAGGCATGACTGCAAAGGCTGGAGGATTAGCTCAGTGGTTAAAGTGCTTGACCAGTAAACGCTAAGTACCTGAGTTCAGTTCCCAGCACCACATAAGCTGGGTATAGTAGCCCTCACACTTGTGATACTAGCACTCAGCAGGCTAAGGCAGGAGGTTTGCTGTGAGTTTGAGATCATTCTGGGCTACATAGTGAGCTCAGAACCAGCCTGGACTACAGAGTGAGACCCTGTCTCAATAAATAAGTAAATAGGTAAAGGCATGACTCCAAAACTAGAAATGAGCAAAGTAGCTGGATACAACAGCTGATGGATGACTCAAAGAGAACCAACCTCAGAATTACGGGTGTGGGCGAAAGAGCAGAAGACAGCACTAAAAGTATAAAGAATGTATTCACTACTTCCCATCAAGATGGCAGCTGAGTAACAGAACTAAACAATGTCTCCTCGTGGACTCACATAAAAAGGTGAAATTATAATTTAACTAGGAGAGGAAGGAGTGCCCCAACAATTGAAAAGGGGCCATAGAAAGATTAGAAGTCCTGAACACACATTGGAAGCAGAGGAAAACAGCAGCCCAGTAGCCAGGTTCCAGACTGACTGAGAGTGGCCCAGGGCCACTGGCATCTGCAGTCAGAGTAAAGCTTGCCCAGAGCGAGGCACCTCTGATCAAAGTAAGCACAGATCCAGGAGAACTGGGAATTGACAGAAGGCGATAGCTGCAAACTCCAGAAACAAGCCTGCAGGTAATGCAAACTGCAAACACAATGTGAGCTTCTCCTACAAAAGGCCTCCCAGAGCCTAGACCAGAAGCAGCGCTTGGCAGCCATAACAGGCAGGGATGTAGGCTGGTGGCATTTTTTTAAAAGAGAGAGAGAAAGTCCAAAACTGAACAGTTTAGAGTAAAAGCAAGCTCAAAAGAACACATCAGGGTTTTGGGGGTGGGGTGACCCTCAAACAGTGCCTAGGAAGAAACTGGAAATTTGTGGAGAGAAAGACCACCAAAGTTCAGGGGTGGTAGTGGGAGCACTTCCCAGAGTGGAGAGCCCTGCCCTAGAGGGAGGAAATCCAGGACACCTGGGAGAGTTTTGCTGAGAGGGCTAATTGTGATCATGACACCTCAGACACTTAGGTCCTCCCTCACTGCCTACTCCCAGCATATAACTTAGAGAAATTTCAGTTCTATTGTCCCCCACCCCATGCCCTCACACCAGTTCAAAGAAACTTCTCACAAGGCCTTTAAAGTGAAGTCCTGCACCAACAGAAATATGGGGAAAAGACAAGGCAACAGGATACACACAGAAATTCCCAGAAACTAATGTCATGAGCCATGAAATAGTGGAACTCTCAGTCAAAAAGCAAATTAATGAGTCAAACAACCAGTTCAAACAAAATATCCTCAAAGAAATGCAATGATCAGAGAGACTAAAGAGACACCTACTAACCAAACAGTGGTCCTAATGGAGACAAAGCTTACTGAGCATATAGAAACCACAAATAAAAAGTTGGCTGGGGCAAATAAGGAAATGCAACATATGAAGGAGCATTTTGACAGAGAAGTGGAAATTTTGAAAGGATATCTAGCAAAAATTCGGGATGTGAAAAATACATTTGAAATCAGGGGAAGTCGACTTGAACATTAGGTGGACATTAGGTGCCCTTGAGGGCAAGGCTGAGGAAACCAATGCTATAACCAGGCATGACTCCAAAATTAGAAATAAGCAAAGTAGCTGTATAAAACAGCTGATGGATGATTCAAAGAGAACCAATTCAGAATTATGGTGTGGGAGAAAGAGCAGAAGACAGCACCAAAAGTACAAAGAATTTATTCACTAAATTCATGCAAGAAAAAAAATCCCTAATCTAGGAAAAGAAATTAATTTTCAGGTACAAGAAGCTTATAGAATACCAAATAATTTCAGCCAGAATGAGACTCACCATGACATGCCACAATCAAAACCTCAGAAATACAACATAAAGTGAGAATATTAAAAGCAGCAAGAGAAAAACAGGAAAACCCATTCAAATTACTGCAGATTTCTCAGTGCAAGCTTTAAAGGCCAAGAGACCCTGGAGAAAATTTTCTCAATCTTTTTAAAAGACAGCAAGTGTCAACCCAGGTTGTTGCATCCAGCAAAATTATATCTGAAAATTGAAGAAGTAAGAATTTTTCATGACCAAGAATCCCTAAAGAAATTTGTAACTATTAGCCCATCAATGCAGAAAATACCTGAAGCAATCTTAGAGAGACAAGCAGCATCAAAGAACATGGAGGAAAAGAAACCTATAAAGAGAAAGACATCAGTCTCTCTTTATGTGGTATCCCTTTAAAACAATACCAGCATTCTTATGAAATATGTGAAACTTACCCCATTATTATTATTTTTATTAGTATATTAGTTTGCAAAACATAATGATTATATTCAACATGGGGAATTGGTATAAAACCTTAGTCTGTGAAATTCTTTGATGTGTATGATGTATATATATATATTTAGCTGGAGTTTAGTCTGTGAAATTCTTTGATGTGTATGATGTATATATATATAAATATATTTAGCTGGAGTTGGAGTGGCAGAAGGCAGTGGTTTTGATTTGGGATGTTGTTAGTTTTAAAAACAGTAGAAGTTGGTAAATAAGTAGTTCTTGGTGTCTTTTCCCTGAAGCTGTCATTGAGCAGCAAAGACAAAAGATCATAAAGCCTTAGCCCATTGGCTAAGAACTCAGTTGACTATCAGTTCAACCTGTGACTCTTGAACTTTACTTTTCAATTTCAAGCTTTGTAACTCAATTTGTAATAATGATCCTACTTTTTTCTTCCTGCCCATTATTAGGAAAGAACTCCTAAAAAATTCTGAAATAAGTAAGTATGCCATTGCTTTATGTGTAATATACTTTTGCGATATAGACATATGTTCATTTGATGTAGCGATTTGATATAGACTTAAGTTTATTTAATATAGTGACTCATTTATTTGCTCTTTGATATGTTCATTCTAAGAAATGTAATGGTAACCTGAATGTCTTTTGAATGTACATATATTTACTTTTCAGAACACTCAGCTAAGGAACTTGAAATTTAACTTCTTTTTCTTTCTCACATTTTCTAGCCCTGTGAATTCTATTGCTATAATTCTTTTCTTACGTGCACTGGTAGATGAGGCCATGTTGAAGAATTTCAACAAAGATACAGTAAGATACAAAAAAAAAAAGAACTTTTGGCAAATATCCCAATAAAGGGCTCTGCTAGACCCAGAGAAGAGGCATCAAGATATGGCCACTGCATCCCATTCTAGAGGTAGGAAGCTGAGCTGAAGAGTGGTGGTTTGAGTGGTGAAGTGAGTAAGACAGAGAAGAGTAAATATGTTAATATAGCATGGTTTCTCTGATTAGGGAAACCCAGAACACAGGTACTCTATAGAGCCAAATGTGATAGTAGGAGTTGGGGGGATGGAGAGGGAATGGGTGAGCCAAAACTGGAGAGAGGAAGGGATTGTAATGTTGATATGATATATATGTGCACACAATACTCAAGTGCATTGTGTGGCATATATATATATATATATATATATATATATATTAATAAAAATGGGGGAAAAAGAAAACACATGTTCCTATTAAAATCAGTACATGATTGTTGACAGCAGCATTATTCATAATAGCCTAAAAATATAAACAGTTCTAATACCCATCAGTTAATAAATTGATAAGCAAAATATGGCATATCCCTACAATTGAATATTATTTAACTATAAAAATGAAATGAAGTATGGACACACGCTACAATGTGATAAACCTCAAAAACATTGTTCTGAATAAGATAAGACATTTCAATGAAGTTTCTGGAGTAGTAAATCAAAAAAATCTGCCAGTGGATGGGGAAGGGGACAATTTAACTGCTAACAGAATGAGAAGGGAGAGGTGTGCTTGAAATAGTAGAAATGCTCTGAAATTAAATAGTGATGATAACATGATCAAAATATGCTGTGTTGTGAGATGATGCATTATATTATATTTTATGAAAATATTGCAAAAAATTATCAAGGAAAGGGGTGGGAGCAACAATACAAAGCAGAAACTACCTTTGTCAATTCCCTAACCAGATGCAAACCCTAATGTGGGCATTGTGGCTTCTCCCTAAACTAGGCATTCCCAGTCGCATTCCCTGGCTCTCTGCTGGTGCCTCAGCTGAGCACAACTCCACTGGTTAGGTTGACTCAAACCTCACTTCTCTAGGATCTCAGTGTTGATTGGTTGCTGCAGTGAATTCTTGTGTTTGAAAAGCCTTGCCTCTGCCAGTTCCCAATGTTAATTGGTATTCATTGCTTTGGTCCACGGTCACCCCTTTCATCTGCCTCTAGTTTTGGTGGCATAAACAACCAAAACTGACCAGAGGAGAGCTTCCAATTTGCAATTTAACAGGACCACCAGACTACATAACATAGAAAAGCATTTCTTTCCTGGGCCTCTGGATCACCAAGTCCACTGATTCCATGCCTAAAGTATTGGTTCATGTCAAGTCCATCACTGTGATGTGACCTTTATCATCCTCCCCCTTCCTCCCCTTTCTCTCTCACCTGGCCAGGAAAAGCATGCAAAATTGAAAGATCTGCCATCTTCATCTGAAAAATATGCCACTACTATTGTTAAGTGGCACTTATACCAGGATAGAAAGGAAATGTTCTGGAAGTAAAATAATAGTAATAATAATGAGAGAACTAATCCCACCTCTGCTTGTGATTCTTGGAAGCTTGGGTCCTGACTAGAAGATGAGCACCACTACAGAGTGGTCCCGGGACTAAGGCACACACCAGACTAACACAGCCTGAGTGTTCGACCTGTTAGCAGGAGAGACCAGAGGTGCTCTCTGGCAACACCCTGGCTTCCATAGACACTTCCAAGCAGCTCTGGGGGCAGGACATGCACTAAGACCAACAGTGTCCAGCACGAGCCTACTGTTGTAGACCTTTGTTATCTAAAATGGCATCTGACTTGGCATTTGCTGTGGCCAAGGATAGTCTTTGAATCCACAAGTACTAAAGGAATCATCATGATAGCAAAAGAATAACCATGACTGGAAAGTGTATTTATCCATTGAAAATGAATCGCTGCCCCTTCTGATTAAAGGACTGTTATGAAATCAACCCCCATAAGGTACGTAGGTTATGTCTCCACAAAATGGTGCTGCCTTGCCATGTCACCTCTGGTCTCTCCTGCTAATAAGCTGAACACTCAAGCTGTGTTTGTAGTCTGGTACTTGGGGACAGAGAGTCCATCGACTTGGCCAACTGCTATGGTCCCAGTGAATACACTCCAGAATGACTACTGAGAGGTCGACAGACATTCACAACATGGCTCATCTGGTGCATCTTATTTTTGAGGAATTCTGCTATAATAGATGACCTTTGGGAAGCATTTTCATGGGTCAAAAATATTTTTATATCCTATGTGTAATCCACAATTTCTCCTCCTGATTTTTACCCCTGATCTTTTAGTCTTGTCCTTTCACTGTGAAGTAGATCAACGCATTCACAGCTGTGGATTAACATTGACCCGTATGTCAGGCCATCCTCCTTCCACGCAAAGTGAACAACCCGTGTGCCAACTGAAGTTCTGACCGCTGAGAAAGCATATGTTTCCCACACTTCTGGGCCATCTAGAAGTGAACCTGACAGGCAGTAACCTTCTGCAGCTGCTGAAGCCAGCATCCACAAAGCTTCCTATGAATTCCCCTACAGGAAATCCACTGGTGTAAGTCGAGCAGGATGCAGAAACTCACAAGAACCCGAGATCGTTGATCACACCTCCCTGACCTTCTCAGCCTGGTAGTCAGTGTTCCATTTCCATTTCACATTGGAATGCCTGTGTGCGACTGTCAACTTGATGACATTGGGAAACGCCTGTGGTAGAGTGTACGCTATTACCTTGTGGGTCAGCAGACGAGAGAACACCCACCCTCAATGTGGGTGGCCCAACTGGCAGTGGTAACAAATACAAAGGAAAGAAGAAAGATTATTACAGCTTTTCCCGGGAAAGCTCTAGCCTCACAATTGTCTCCAGACCTCAACTTGCTCCTGTCTTCAGATCGCCAATCTCCACCTCTGACTCCCTCCAGTCTCCAGTCTTCGCCGTTGCATTTCAACTGGCTCAGGCTTGGATTGGTGTTCTGTCTCAGTGGATCCTTTCAGCTCTCACATGTGCACACAGCCATCTTGGACTATGTTGTGGTTAGGATCTGGAGTGTCCCCCAAAACTTTCGTGTATTTTGATGTTATGGATTGTCTATGGAACCATGTGATGTTGGTGGATTGGGGTCTAGTCTGGAGGGATGGATTACAGTTAAGACTACAGGTGTGTGAGTTAGGATTAATGGTGTGAAGTGGCCACACCTGGATGCAGGAGGGACTAATTACTGGGCGGAGACCTGAAAGGATATATAAGCTGCACCTGCCTTCCTAGAGGACTGGGACTAGCCTCAACTGGTCTCAGCTTGTCTTGCTGTTTGTGATGTCCTGAGAAGTCACCTCCACCTCTGCCTCTGTCCTGTACTCTGATTGCTGCCGGCCGCCCCTGAATGAATTGTGACCATATTAAACTGTGAGCTGAAATAAACCTTTCCTAAATTTGTGGGTATTGGGTATTGAGTCACAGAAACGAAAAAGTAACTAAGACAGACTATCTCTCTCCTTAGATTTGTAAACCCTCTAAATAAATACCCCTTATTTATGTATAATTTCTATTCATTCTGTCCCTCTAAGAACCCTAACCAATACATTGTGTTTGTTTTATGAGTCTGAGAGCCAAATAATATATGTTTTGTGGTAGATCTTACAGGACACAGAATTAGTCCTCCATCAGAAGACCTTCACTCAGTCTTTACCAGGGTCCAGCACAAGCCAGGAACTGCAGCGCTCAAAAGAAAGCACAGCCTTACTCTGAAACCCTAGGGGACTGGGTTTGATTTTCCCACTCGATCTTACCAAAAACTCTGTGACAGAGTGGATCTGAAATGTCCCTCAAAGGCTCATGTATTGAAGGCTTTATCCCTAACTGGTGGCTCTACAAGGAAATTGTGAACACTTTAAAAGGTGGGGCCTAATTGAAGGAAACAGGTATGGGGACATATTATATTACACTCTGGTTTAGATTGGTACCCTGCCCCATATCTCTCTCTCTCTCTCTCTCTCTCTCTCTCTCTCTCTCTCTCTCTCTCTCTCTCTGTTTTCTTACTGCTATAAGGCAAGTGGCTTCGTTCTGCCATGTGCTCTCCTTAGTGAGATTAGACTCCAGCTCTTGTCCAAAGCAATGAGGCCAAATGACCATGGATTTTGAAACCATAAACAAAATAAACTATCTTTCCTTTTAATAAAAGTTGGTTATCTCAGATATTTTGTCACAGCAACTGATAGCTGAACTAACCCAGGCTCCGTGCAGCATCTCTGCTGGGTCATAAGGCCTAAGTGTCAGGGCATTTTGAACCACAGCCTTGACTGGCTAGAAAGTCTTATCACTGGGCACCAGCCATAATGACCCAATATGTGGGTCAGAGCAGCACACACAAATGCGGCTCATGCTACTTCTAAAACCACAAGAGGCCCACCAAGCATTGAACCTCTTTCTTCATGGTACAACGTACCAAGTGAAGTAACTTCCTTCTCATTTTAGGAAGCATATCTGAAAGTGCTGCAGTCTGCTAGGTGTCCGTGGAAACATCCACATTGTAACAAGCCACATGCTGTCTTTATTCTCCATGCTCTGGCACGCATATGTTTTATCCTGGCATCTAGAGCTGCCTAGAGACAACAACTTTACTTCCCACTCACCAAGTCTAGGTAATAATTGTTACGTCAAAGAAGGACTCAGGCAGAATCAAAAACATGACCAGCATCAAGAGAATTTGGAGTTAGAATTATTGCCCTGTGACCCTATGCCTGGGTAGCAAGCCCAGATATAAAACATCCCATGACTCTACATCTGAGTGAAAGGCCCCATACACCTGGGTAGGAAGTATATGAGTAAGGCTCTGATTGTGGGGTGAAGACAGCTTTTATTTCGTGTAGGTGGGTTAGCCACATGAGGGTTAGGAGTTGGGTTGTTTAGCTGGTGTGAAGGTGGAGAATTGGGTGGAAAAGGACAAAGTGGGGTTGCCTGAAATGTTGGGAGAGCATGTGATAGGTGGGCTGTGAGTTAAAGGAGACAGGTCCCCACTGGGGATCAGAGTTGTTGTCATCAGTTGGCCAACTGCCACGGCCAGCAAAGTTGGTATGTTGGGGCCGGAGAAGGCTGATGACTAAAGCAGTCAGGTTGTTAACAGGCTGGTTACCATATCCAAGAAAGTTGGAGGGAGCAGCTCTCTTGAAGCCAGTCATACATGGGAAGCCAAGTTCTGTGTGTGGGAAAGTGGAAAGCTACAGCACTGGAACCTACAGTAACTTTACAGGTACAATCAACCAACATGATGTCTTGTGAAGTATCAAGATGACTGAGTTTCTTTTGTACTACAGTGTGACAGTTCAGTCAAGTCAGCATAGTCCTAACAGGAGCAGAAAAGGTGCTACCCTTCCTGCTTCACAAAGACAGACTGCTTTTGATTGTCCATGCTGGTAACAATGAACAAAAAAGTCGATGATATAAAGACAGATAGATTTGAAGTATTTGTCAATAAATGGATGGAACTTGAGACCATCGTGCTTAGTGAAGTGAGTCAGACTCACAAGGTTCAATATCACATGGTTTTTCTATTGTGAGAAAACCAGAATACAGGCAATTTATAGAATAAAATGCATGAGACATTGGAAGTCAGGGGAGAAGGAAGGGAACAGGAGGGCCAAAGGAGGGGGAGAGAGAGATTATCACGTTGCAATATATATGTGCACAAAATTCTCAAGTGTAATGTAACCATTGTATATTGCATATATATATATAATATATATATATATATACCAATAAAAATGAGGATAAATAAACATTTTTGCCAAAAAATTTTAAAAATCTATAACTCAGGAGTAGAGTAATGTCTGTGGGTAATGGCTGTGCTAATTTGCACTAGTAAAAATGCTACATTCAGAAGCTCAGCTGAGATAGACACACCTCCTTAATCAAGTTGCAACAATCTACAGTCATTCTCCAAACTTTCTGGTTTTCACATTGTCCAAACTGGTGAGTTAAACAAGGATAAGGTAGAAATTACCCACTTGATGTGTTTTGAGTTGACGACTGGGTCATTAATCTATGTAGTTCAATCAGGGACATTGCTTTCAGTGTACTGTCTTGGATTGGAAATTAGGGTCAGAGCAACCACAAAGGCTTCTATCTGACCCTTTTCACGTTAAAGTGTTTATTTCCAAGAGTCACCATGAGAGTTCATCAACTTACTGATTTAAGAGGCCTGATTATGTTTTTGTCTACCCATAATGGTTAATCTTGATTGTCAACTTGATAGGCTTAAGAGGCAGATGGGAGATTGTGTGGCCCTCTGGGGGTGCCTGGGTAGATCATAGGAGGTGACCTCAGGAACTAGAGCTGCACCGACCCCTTTCTCTCAGGCTCTACTCCTACTCTGCTTCTGATGCTGCAAAGTGAGTAGTGTTCCTCCACCAGGCCCTTCCACTGTGATGTCTCATCTCAGAGCTCATCAACCACGAGACCTCTGATGCTGTGAGCCGGTGTAAACCTTTTATCTTTTACGTTGTATGTGCCAGGCTTTTTGTCCCGGCAATAGAAAGCTGACTGGGGCTGGAGGAATGGCTCAGCAGTTAAAGCACTTGCTTTGGCAAGCACTAAGTACCTGAGTTCAATTCCCTAGCAACAGATAAACTGGACATAGTGGCACACACCTGTAAGCCCAGCACTTGGGAGGCTGAAACAGGACTGCTGTGAGTCCAAAGCCAGTATGGACTCCATAGTGAGTTCAGGACCAGCCTGGGCTGTAGAACAGGACCTTGTGTCAAAAATAATAACAAAATAAAAAACCTGACTAACATGGCCCCTAAGTTGTATTTCAAAGGACCTTGCTGTGATCTGGTTGTGTTTGTTTGACTAAGGTTTATGTACTTAAAGCTTGATCCTCAACATAATGGTGTTGGGGGTGGACCTGAGGAGATGCAGCCTAGGGGAGTCATAGGGGCACCACCCTCTGAAAAGCCTAATGCTCATCTTGATGGAGTAGATTAGGAACTGGACTGCGTTAGTTACCATGAAAGCAGATTTCTTTAAGGCGATTCCGTGTTTGGTTTGGTTTGCAGATGCAGTTAATCTTTCACACACGATGCCATCTACTGCACTGTGACCTAGCACAATGCCTTTGACAAATGTAGGCCTAGACCTTGGGCTTTTTCCACCTACAAAAAGTGAGCCAAAGTAAGGTTCTTAGTCTCAAATATTTTGTTATAGCAACACAAAACATACTAAATCAGATCTCGTGTTCAGTTAACCACTATCACTGATCCCTGCAGGTCCTGATTTCTGCTCAGGAGCCCATGGGACTTATTGGAGGGGTGTACTCTCCTTCTCTCTTGCCACCTCTTGCCATCACTCTGGAATTCTGCTATTCCCACTGAAATCAGAACCTTCACTCCATTGCAGCATCTTCTACCTTATTAGTCAGCTTTTCATTGTTGGTGGAAAGCATCTGAGTTACACAACTTAAAGCAGGAAAGGGTTACTTAGCTCATAGTTGACTGGCTGTAGGCAGAAACCTCACGGCACAGGAACATGGCAGAGGAAAGCAGCTCAGCTCGTGAAGGCTAGAAGCAAAATGAGAAGGAAGGGGCTGGGAAAAAGGGGCCCAGGACAACATATCACCTTCAAAATCATCCCCCTAGGGAGTAACCGGCTTCATCCAACTAAGCCCCACCCCTGATGAGCTCATGCAGCTGATGAGCTCATCATGGATTAATCCACTTGGGGAAGTTAGAGCCCTCCTGTCCAAAAGCCCCAGCTGTGACTGTGGGAATCTTTGGGAGACTTTTTTTCTTTTTCTTTTTATCTTTATTTTTTTATTTTTGAGAAAGGGTCTTGTTCTGCAGTCCAGGCTTGTCCAGAACGTACTATGTGACCCAGGCTGGCCTTAAGTTTGCAGCAATCCTACAGCCTCAGCCTCCCTAGTGTGAGAGGACATTTTAGATCAAACCAGAACACTTACCTTCATTTCTGGCCAAAAAAACAAACAAACAAACAAACAAACAAAAGCCAGAAGACTTTTTGAGGCACTTATGTACCTTTCTCTTTACTAATATGCTTCCTCCTGTGTTAGGAAGAGTCACCACCAGGCCGGCTAGGGTGCAAGGTGAGTCGGTGGCTTAGTGCTCACACATAAACTATGCATTGCAATGTTTCCATCTCCCTAAGCCCTTGGACTTCTCTTTGTAAGTATTCTGGGGAGTGCTCCAATATGTTAATCTCAGTGATTGCGTGTCATCACTGAGCCCAGACTTCAATAAATCATTAGAGTACATCAAGAAGAAAGAGGGAAGTACCCAGAACAAGCAGCAGTGGGGAGCTTTCTTCACTCTGGCTGAAGAGGCAAAATGAAGGTGCGGGGATCACCGCAAAGCAGCCCAGTAGTTGCTGCAGCCCTTGGGAGAGATGTGCCCTCACTGCCCCCAAGACCTAGGAGAGAGGTCGCAGGGAACTCGCTCCAGCTGCTCTGCCCCTGGCCTCGTGGCAGAGGCCAGGAACAATGGAGCACAGTAGGTTGATGCCATAAAAGCAGCCTTCCAGGAAGCACAACAAGGCAGAAGTCCTGAAGATTGAACCTGGATGAGAAAACAGATAATATCCAACATGTATTTCAATGTGGAAACAATTTCCTTTTTAAATAACTATGTAAAGTTTCATTGTCTGAACACACTATGGTTTATATGTTATTGTGATATGGATCTGCCCCGCAAAGTCTTATAGATTTGAATGCTGTGGATTATCTATAGAACTCTGTGTTATTGGGAGAAGGCCTGGTCTGGAGGAGTGGATTATGGGTATGAGGTGGAGGACAGGCATGTAGCAGATTGAATTACAGGTGTGTGGTAGAGGCTTACCACACCTTCCACACCCAGAAGGGGCAGAACATTGAGGCTGGATCCAGAAGGAGGATCACTGGGACAGAACCTGGAAGTATGTATATGCTGCTACTTTCTTCTGGGACTTGGACTTGATGAGACCTGGCTTCCTGTTTGCAATGTTATGAGGAGCTGCCTCCACCTCTGCCTCTGTCATGAATTCTCATTTCCACTGCTGCCATCCACCCCGAGTGGAGTGTGACCCTATGAAGCTGAGCTGAAAACTTTTCTTCTCTAATTTGTGGATGTTGGGTACTGAGTTGCAGAGATGAAAAAGTAACTAAGGCAACATGTAACCAGACCCCTGCTGATACCTAGGTTGTTTTCAATCTTCTTATTATAAATTATACTGTAGTAAACATTATAATAACTAACTTGCAAATATAGTTTGTGTTGTGGCAACACATAAATTACAATTTACATTTTAACCATTGTGGTGGTTTAGATCTGGAGTGTCTCCCAAAAGCCTCATGTTTCTACTGACACAGTACAGGGAGGTGCATATGCTGGTTCCATCCTTTTTCTCTCCCAGTTTCTCTTTTGTACTATGACGTAAGAATCTCTGCCACTGGAGCTCTGGCTCTGGCCCTGCCTCTGCTCCAGCCCTGACATGTGCTTTCACCATTTTGTAGCTGTCCACCTGTGAATGGACTATGTTCTTCTGAAACTGGAAGCAACAATAAATTTTTTCTCCCTCGGTTGTAGATGTTGGGTATTGAGTCACAGTGATGAAAAAGTTACTAAGACAGAAATTGGTACCGAGAGTGGGGTCGTTGCTGTGCTTTACCTAACCAGGTGGTTTGGAAGCCTTTTGAACCAGTTTGTGAGAAGAATTTGGAAAGGTTCGAAGATTCTGAATAGAGAAACCTTAGGGTGCTCTGAGGCAAACATCATGGGAGATTCTGGTCAGAGCTCAGAATACCAGAACACTGATAAAAATGTGAAGTGGAAAGGCCAGGCTCAAGAAGTTTCAGATGGGAAGGAGGACTGTATTGGCACGTGGCCTAAAAACCACGTGTGCTAGGCACTGACAAAAAGTTTGTCAGCATTTTGCCCTGGTCCAGAGGCTTTACTTGAAACTGAAATTAAGGGCACTGGACTGATTAGTATAGTGGAGAAAATCTCAAGGCAGACAGATGTGCAAACTTTTACATGGCTGCTCTTTCCAGCTTTTAGCCAAGTCTATGGAGAGATACAGGATAAAATGGCAGAGAAAAATTATACTAAAGGTTTGCAGTGCCAGGCCAAAATGGTGTGCAGTGGTGGGGCCAAACAGTACAGGGAAGTTAAAGATATTAGCATTAAAAGAAGCACCATCAGGGCTTGAGAAAGATGCCTGGAGGACATTTTCTAAGTCAACAGGAGGCCTCCCTTCACCAGCTCAAGGGTGGAGGGCAAAAGACTCTGCTCTGAGAAGTGTGCCCCAGGACCAAAAGAAAAAATTATCTTTTAGAGTTCAGTGGCCTGGAGTTCAACCATCTAAGAACTCAGAGACTTCTACAGCATTTGTCCAAGAGGGCCAGACTACTGCTCCAGCCAGTGACAGACCTTGGCAACATCCCTGAGGTCCTGGCTTTAGAAGTTTGCAGAATGTTGGGGTTGTAGGTTCACAGAAACTTCCCCCCAGATTTCAGAAGAAGGCCTTGGAGGCCAGGCAGTGTGCCCCTGGGAGGGTAATATGTAAAGTTGTAAAGGAGAAGCCAAAGGTACAGTGAAAAACTCAGGAATTTGGAGAAGCCAGGACCACGGATCATCAGCTGAGGAAAGCTGTGGGCAGTGAGCAGACAGGGAAGAGATTATAGCCAGCAGTGATACTGTAGGGGCGGGACCACCCACGACCTTTTGGAGTTAACATCTTGCTGCAGTTTATTCCAGGTGCTGCTCTACCTGGGGCTATAGGATTTAACCCTCCCCCTATTGGGTTTAGGAATTGTTTTGGTCCTATTGTCTTTTACCCTCCAACTCCTCCTTTTTAGAATGGAAGTGTTTACCCTGTGCTATTTTATGTTGCAAGTGCTTAAATCTTTGGTTTTAATGGGAGCTCACAGCTGAGAGTTTGCCTTGAGTCTCAGAGGAGACTTTGAACTTGGACTTATTAAAAATGCTGGAACTATTGGGATGTTGGCAACTCTTAGAACAGGACCAATTACATTTTGCTTAAGGAGGTGGCCATAAGTCTTTTGAGAGTCAGGGTCAGAATGTGGTGGTTTGGATCTGGAGTGTCTCACAAAAGCCTGTGGATACTGTGTAGGGTTGGCAGGTGGGGCCTGCTGGAAGGGGCAAATACTTGGGGCTTGACTAGGGAGCGGCATATGCTGGTTACCCCCTTCCTCTTTCAAGTTTCTCTCTTCCACTAGGATGTAGGCATCTCTGCCACTGGAGCTCTGGCTCTGACCCTGCCTCCACTCCAGCCGTGCCATGTGTTTCCATCATTTTTCAGCCACCCACATATGAATGGACTATGATCCTCTGAAATTGTAAGCAACGATAAATCTTTCCTTCCTAAGCTGTGGATGTCAGGTATTGAGTCACAGCAATAAAAAAGTAACTAAGACAACCATATTCAAGAATATGATTCAGGAGCATGAGAAACTTGCAGTGAACACCAATGTCTGTTCATCCCAGATAGGGCACAGGAGACAGCTATGGTAACAATTGTACCGAAGTCCAATTTAGTGAAGGAATGAGTTTACTAGGGTAACTTACAGGACTATGGAAGAGGGGCTACCCACAGAAGTGTGTTCACACTTTTGCAAACCACCCCCACTAGCAACCATCATACTCTTCCATTACCCCAAACTGAAATTCTGTACTCACTAAATAATACAGTCATACCTTGGTGCTTAGCTGCTCTGAAACTCGAGTTTGGCACTGGATGAATTTTGACAAGAAAGCTTTGTCCTGGAACTCATTGTATGCTTGTTATTTGGCACACAAGCTAGAACCTCTCCATGTCAATTGTCTCGTTACCGTTTCCAGCCAAAGCAATTTGTATGGTACTCATGGTTTTGGCACCCATTATGCTCCCCGAACCAACCAGTGAAAATAACCAGGATCCCAGCATATCTCCATTCTCCCTTCTTTTTTCCCACTATTTTTATTAATATACATATGCAATACATAATGTTTACAGTGAACTTGAGTATTTTATGCACATATATATCACATCAACTTTACAATCCCTCCCAATTTTTGGCCCTTCTACACCCACCCCATCCCTAAACACCATCTCCAGCTATCACATCATGTGGTTCTATAGAATGCCTATATTTTGGGTTTCCCAAGTCAAAGAGACTATACAGTACTTAACATATTTAATCTTCTGCAACTGAATCATTTCATTTGAATCACCACTCTTTAGCTCAGCTTCCTATTCCTCAAATGGACTGCTGAGGTCATTTTTTTTCTTTTTCTCCCCCCCACCCCCATTTTATTGATATGTGCGGTCAAATCTTGATGTCTGTTCTCTGAGTACAGCAGATCTCTTTATTGAGATATTTGCCAAAAGTTTTTTTCTATATTTTGTTATATCTTTGTTGAGATTCTTTAACCTGGCCTCATCCACCAGTCTACATAAGTAAAGAACTACAACCATGCAATTCATAAGGTTAGTAAATATGAGAAAGAAAAAGAAAAGTTAAATTTCAAGTGCCTTAGCTGAGTACTGAAAGGTACATGTTTGTACATTCATAAGGTTTTCATTACATCAGTCAGTTTTCTTAGGATAAACTTACATCAACGACTGAATAAGTGAATTGCTACAATAAACAAACTTAAGACTATATCAAATTGCTACATTAAGTGAACTTAAATCTATCTCACATAAGTATACTGAAAGTAACAGATATGATGGCATACTTATCTATTTAAGAATTTTTTAACTTTCATAGCTTATTTACTCACATTTCATGAATTACTAACATTTTGCTAGATTTGGTTGATAATTTTGTCCACCTATTCATCCATATATTCATGCATAAAAATTTTTCAAAGATTTATAACAATTCCCCATATTGCATGTAATTATTGTTTTGCACACTACTGTACTGTTACTAATAATAATGATGTGGAGAGATTTCACAGATTTTGTAAAACAGCTGGAACTGTTTAGAAGTATATCAATCAAATTATTTAAATATCAATCTCTTTTATTACACTTTCTCTTTAGATGTTTCCTTTCCTCCGTGATTTTTTTTTGGGGGGGCGGGGGGTACTGCTTATCTTTCTGCCTGTCTCAGAGAGATTAAACTCACACTCAACACTAAATAAGTGAATTGCTACATTAAACAAGCTTAAGATATATCAATTTGCTACATTAAATAAACTTAAATCTCTGTCACATAAGTATACTACAGTTAAAGCAATAGATAGAGATATGCCAAGGCAAACCCATTCGAATTACTACCGATTTTTCAAGGCAAACTTTAAAGGCTAGGAGAGCCTGGAGCAAGATTCTTCAAGCTTTAAAAGACAGCAAGTATCAACCTAGGTTGTTATATCCATCAAAATTATCTCTGAAAATTGAAGAAGAAAAAATTTTCATGAACAAGAGTCCCTTAAGAAATTTGTAACAACTAACCCAGCACTGCAGAAATTACTTGGAGGAATCTTTGAAAAAAGCAGAGAGGCAAGCAGCACTGAAAAAGCCTTGAGGAAAGGAAATACCTAAAGAGAAAGGGTAATAAAAGAAAGAGGTTGGTATTTGAATCATTTGATATTTTTCTAAAACAGTACAAACTGTCGTATAATATATGTGAATCTCCCCTTCCCCCGTTATCATTTTCAATAGTATATAAGCCTATAGAACATTCTCCCTTCCTAAGAACCACAATTCTACTCTCCACCTCTATGAATGGAGCTGCTTTGGGTACTTCATACAAATGGAAAAACACAACATTTGTCCTTGTGTGTTGTTTCTATTTATATCCATTTACATTTTTCAATTGTTTCGTTCAGCCAGAATTCATCTATGTCAGGCATGTCGAACCTCCTGTGGTTTCTGTCCTGGTTTTTTGAGTGAGAAGGAACTATCTTGGGTCATACATGAAATATACAATATGGTTTGTGGACGTTTAATAATCAGTAGAATTTCCTTCTGAAATTTTTTATTATAACATCAAAAAATCAAGAGCAAATTAACAGCAGGCCACTGTTTGAATATGCCCAATCTCTGTGTTAGCATATGTCAGAACTGGATTCCTTTTTAAGGTCGAATAATATTCTACTATAGCATGTGCTTAGGATATTTTGTGTATATGTGAATATACTATATGACTGAAAATAGAATTACTGGGATCAAGGTTATATACATTTGTAATTTCATCTCTAACTGTGCACATTCCTCATTCTATTGAAGGCTCTGCACCAATCGGTATTCACATCAGCAAGATATCAGAGTATCTGATTACTATATCTTTGCCAACACAGTCTGTGGGCTTTTGGATATTTGCCAATCTGATAGGTGAAAAAATGGTACTGCAGATCTTTTATTTCAAAAGAGATTTAGGATTGTTTTTTAAGATGGGAGTGGGAGGGGCATCAAACATTGCAGAATATTTTAAAGAAATTAAGAAAGTTTGATATATAGTTTCAAAATTCATCCTAGAAGCCAGACTTGGTGGTGCACACCCTCATCCAGCTACTCAGAAGTCTAAAACAGGAGAATCACAAGTTCCAGGTTAGCCTGGGCAATTTATGAGACCTTATCTCAAAATAAAAAATAAGTTTTAAGAAGCTGGGGATGTAGTCCAGTGGTAGAATGTTTCAGGTTAGATCCGAAGAACCACAAAATACAATCTGTCCTAGAGAATAAAGATTTTAAATCTCCCATAAGAGCCTGGCTCTCAACTCTTAGAAGCTGCACTCAGGAAGTTTGGAGGAGTGAGGGCGCCCGGCTGTGGTGGTTGGGGTAGGAAGATGCAGTGCCATGCAGGACCCAGATGCTAACATCATTAATAATCTTCTTCTTTAAGTTACATTAACAAATATTCTATCAAGGAAACCCTTAAAACAGAAGGAGTCTAATTCAAGAGTCTCAGGAAAAGAAACAGAGCCCATCGACAATACCAGAGCCTCAACTCACTGTAACAGAACCATGAAGAAACACGCTAATAAATCACCTACAGAAAGACCTGACACCCCAGAAAACAATACCAGGGATCTTGAAATAGCAGAACCCAAAGACGAAAAATGCAAAAAGGCAAAAGAGATAATTTCTGGGCCCAGAAATTCTTAGAATTGAAACAGGAAATAAAAGAGTTATACCTGACTATAGCTATGCTATCAGCAAACATTGACAAGAAATTAGAGGAAAAAAAAGAAGATGCAACCCAGAAGATAATGAAGGTAATACAAAAAATTAGAAATTAATTCAGCAGAGATATGAAAATAAGGAAAGCTGACCTTCAGGATGTGAAAAACACACAGGAAAAAATAAGTAACCAGTTTGAACATTTTGAGAATAGAATATCAGACCTACAAGATAAAGTAGCTGAGCTGGAACGTACAAGCAGTAAAGAACACAAAACAAAAGAGAGAGAGAGAGAGAGAGAGAGAGAGAGAGAATGGTTACAACAGCTGATGGATGACTCAAAGAGAAACAACCTCAGAATTATGGAAGTGCATGAGAAAAGTGAGGACAAAACAAAAGGCTTAAAGGTCAAGTTCAATAAAATTATGAAAGAAAATTTCCCAGACCTAAGAAATGAACATGGAACTATTGCAGGCATATAAAACAGCAAACAACATTGATCAGAAGAGAAGCTCATCATGACAAATCATAATTAAAATACTAGAGACCCAACATAAGGAGAAAATATTAAAATCTATGAGAGAAAAACAGAGGGTGACTTCCAAAGATAAGTCCATCAGGATAACTGCGGACTTCTCAACCCAGACCCTAAAAGCCAGGAGATCATGGAGCAAGATCATCCAAGCACTAACAGAACATAAATACCAACCAAGACCATTATATCCAGCAAAATTATCTTTTAAATTAGAGGGAGAAAGTAAAACTTTCCATGATATAGAAAGTTTTTTTAAAAATTGTAGCCACTAAGCCAGCATTGCAGAGAATACTTAAAAGAAACTTAGAAAGCAAAAGGGAGGCCAGCAACATCAAAGACCCCAGAGAAAAAGAGATAACAGATATAAGAGAATGATCTAGCAAAAGAGTAAGTAAATAATGCTAAAAAATCAAAATTAATCTGATAATACCCAGTAATTACCATTATTCTGAATGTGAATGGCCAGTTCACCTACTAAAAGACATAGACTGGCCGACTGGATCAAAAACACCCACAATTTGCTGCTTACAAGAGACACACTTCACCCACAAGGAAACCCATAGACTGAACACAAAAGGATAGAATTCAATATTTCATGCAACAGGACCCAGGAAACAAGCAGTGCTGGCTATATTAGTCTCAGACTCATCAGGTTTCAAAATAAAACAGGTGAGGAGAAGCAAAGACGGCCACTATATAATACTGGTTAAAGGAACACTGGAACAGGAAGAACTCACAATCATCAATATATATGCTCCCAACTCTGGAGCACTCAACTATGTAAACCAAAAATTATTAGATCTGGAAGGTCATATAGGCCCCAATACAATTATAGCAGGGGACTTTGATACTCCACTATCACAGATAGACAGATCAAAAACCCAGAAAATCCACAAAAATATAAAACAATTAAGTGACACTGTAAAAAACTATTTTACTATGTTTACAGAGTTTTTCACCTGACATCAACAGAATACACGTTCTTCTCAGCACCACATGGAACATTTTTTTAAAAAGACTGTATTTTAAGTTATAAGACATGCTCAAATCAAAACAAAGAAATAGAAATAATTCCTTGTATATTCTCAGATCATAGTAGAATAAAACTGGAACTTAACAGCAAAAGAAACAGAAGAAAATACACAAATATATGGAGACTAAACAACTTACTACTAAACAATGAATCACAGAAGAAATCAGAGAAGTCAAAAACTTCAGAGTTAAATGATGAAGGAAGTACATCATATTGGAATCTATGGGATACAACAAAAGCAGTATTTAGAGGGAATTTATAGCCATAAATGCACACATCAAAAGAATAGAACAGTCACAAATAAACATGTTAATGACATACCCAATGGCCCTAGAGAACCAAGAACAATCTAAGCCAAGCAGTAGAAAAAAAGAAATTATAAAGATCAGATATGATGTTAATGAAATTGAAATTAAAAAGACAACAAAAAAGATTAATGAGTCGAAGAGCTGGTTCTTTGAAAGAATAAACAAGATTGACAACCGTCTAGCTAAATTCACCAAAAGAAGGAAAGAAAAAGTACAGATTAACACATGTAGAAATGAAAAGGGTGAAATTACAACAGACTCAGCAGAAATTCAGGATATTAAGAGAAGGTATTTTGAATTCTTATATTCTAACAAGTTAGAGAACTGGGAAGAAATGGATGACTTTCTAGACACATACGAAATACCAAAATTGAATGAAGGAGACATAAAAATCTTAAATAATCCCATTACATGTACAGAAATTGAAGCAGTAATAAGAGCTCTACCTACAAATAAAAGCTCAGGACCAGATGGATTCACAGCAGAATTTTTTCAGTACTTCATGGAAGAACTAACTCCAATTCTTCTCCAAGAAGCTGAAATAGAAGAAATATTACCAAACTCATTTCTGGAGGCTAGCCTCACCTTAGTCTCAAAATCAGACAAAGGTTTAACCAGAAAGGAAAATTATAGACCAATATCCTTAATGAATATAGATGCAAAAATTCTTAATGAGATTCTGGCAAATAAAAAACAGCAAGTAATCAGAAAGATCATACACCATGATCAAGTAGGCTTCATTCCTGGGATACAAGGCTGGTTCAACATACGTAAATCCATCAATGTAATATATCACAACAACAAAAGCGAAAACACGACTATACTACCAAAACTGATATATACATTCAATGCAATTCCTATCAAAATACCTACAAGTTTCTTCAAAGAACTTGAAACAACAATTCTTAAATTCATATGGAACCAAAAGAGACCAAGAATAGCCAAAGCAATCCTGAGCGACAGACAAGACCAAAGCAGGAGGCATCACAGTCCCAGACATCAGGCTATACTATAAAGCCATAGTTGTAAAAACAATTTGGTACTGGCACAAAAATAGACAGATAGACCAGTGGAACAGAATTGAAGATGCAGAGACAAACCCAAATACCCTCAACTACTTAATCTTCGACAAAGGGGCCAAATGAATACAATGGAAAAAGGACAGCCTGTTCAATAAATGGTGCTGGGAAAACTGGACATCCACATGCAGAAGAATGAATCTAGCCACATACCTATCACCATACACCAAAATCAAATCAAAATGGGTCAAAGACCTAGACATTAAAAATGAAACACTAAACTCTAGAAGACAAAGTAGGCAAATTTCTAAAAGCCATAGGGGTAGGCAAAGACTTTCTTGACAAGACATCAAGAGCAAAAGAAATTATCCTCATTATCAACAAATGGGATCTTGTCAAACTAAAAAGTTTCTGCACAGCAAAGGAAACTGTCAATATTGTAAAAAGAGATCCAACAGAGTGGGAAAAAATATTTACCACCAACATCTCAGATAAGAAGCTTATACTAGAATATGCAGGGAGCTGAAGAAAAGTAAGCCTACCAAAATAAAGGATCCTATTGAAAAGTGGGCAAATGAAATGAAGAGACAGTTCATTCACGAAGAAATGCAAAAGGCCAATAGACACGTGAAAAGATGTTCAACATCTCTAGCCATAAGAGAAATGCAAATCAAAACAACGCTAAGATACCATCTCACTCCAGAGAGAATGGCCTATATCAACAAGTCAAATAGTAATCAGTGCTGGCATGGCTGCGGGGAGAAAGGAACCCTCCTGAACTGCTGGTGGGAATGTAAATTCATACAATCACTCTGGAAAGCAGTATGGAGAGCTCTCAAAAGACTAGAAATAAATATCCCCTTGGATCCAGTGACACCCCTCCTGGGAATATATCCAAAAGAGGCCCAAACAACACATAGTAGAGATATATGTATACCCATGTTTACAGCAGCACAACTAACAATAGCTAAAATGTGGAAGTCACCAAAATACCCATCGACAGACCAATGGATACACAAACTGTGGTATTTATACACA